>OZ010571.1:112333426-112338426 GCA_963932145.1 Acanthosepion lycidas
TCCTACAAATACTTTCACTGTAACAGCTCTGATGAACTAATTTCGTTGGTTCCCAAACTGCATGAATTTAATTTAAGCGTGCTTCTAGGTTGGCATCACTTTCACTGTCGAAACTGTTAAATGTGAACTCCTCTTCAACTCCAATAGCTTTATATCTCGCACTTACCGTCTGTGGCACTCCCTTCCGCTTACGTGCTTCCCTGACAGGTATAATCTTCAACTATTCAAATGCAATGTCAAACGACATCTCCAGATGTCTTCATCTATTCCCCGTTATTCTCTTCATCCTTTCCCTCTCTCTCTCTCTCTCACGCCTCTTTACTATTGCACCCACTCTCTGTAATCCCTTGCGTGCTAGTGGCATTCTTGCATTGCTTGGGGTGAAATGCTTAAAAAAATTATAATTGTTTGCTCGTTGTTTTTCAATTGCATGTACTAAGCGATGAATAATAATAATAATAATAATAATAATAATAATAATCTGAAACGGAAGGTTTTATCCTTGCTGCACAGGTAAATGCTTGTTAACTAAAATATTGTGTTAGCCCAAAATGCACGTTCTGTAATAATTACCGAGAAACAGTTGATCATCTTGTATCAGGTTGCACTGTATTGTCACGCACTGAATATAAAAACCGGCATGACAGAGTTGGCCAAGAGAAGTTGGAAAATTTGCAACTTCTACGGAAAGAAAACCGAAAGAAACTGGTATGAACACCACCCAGACCCGGTTACGGAAATAGGACCTGTTACAATTTTATGGAACTACACAATACATACAGACAAAACAATCAAAGCTAACCACCCAGTTATCGTTATTAGAGACCGCAAACTAAAAGTACCTCCTTATTGATATGGCAGTACCTGCGGACTTCAATATATAATTCAAGTTCTTCAAACAGCTATCAAAATACAAGAACCTTGAAATCGAAATCTCAAAAATGAGGCACATGGGAAATCAACAATCCCCGTTGTAATTGGAGCCCTCGGATTGGTTGGAAAAGCTTCCAGTATACTCATTGAAGGGATTCCTGGAAGCCCATGCCTTAAAGAAATACAAAAAATTGTTCTCACGAGTACAGACCTCACATTACGAAGGACTTTATCTATAAAAATTTTTTTGTGTGTGTCAGTCGAAAATATCATGATGCCATTTCTAACCTTTTGTCTCTGGGAGGGATCCGGAAAGAAATGTGTACACACCAGAAATCAAAGGAAATAATAATATTAGGTTGGTGCAAAAATAATGATGTAATAATGTCGATTTTTGACGTTAAAAATACGCCAAAAAACGACATTATTACGTCATTATTTTTGCACCAACCTAATAATAACAGCAATAATAATAATAATAATATAAATATTTCCATTGCCATGTTTGCCAATGTAACAAAGTTTGTGCTTCTTCGTTGACAAGCGGGATTCCATTAACCCAAACCAGGAAAATGAATTTTCAAAAATAATCGTCGATCGGCATTTAAAGAGTTCCCCTCTTGTTTACCACAACTAAAATCATTTTTCAAGAAAAGGCTGTGAAGAAGAAGAAAAAAATGATCATGATAATTCAAAATATTATGTTGCAAGTCCAAAGGCAGGTAAAAAAAAAAAAAAAAAAATTATGACAAATGCAGTTTCCAAGGTAAAATGCTATTTTCTGTGTTTCATCGAATTAAAAAGAAATTCGTTTTTATGAATGAAAAAAAGTTTGTTAAACAAAAGCCAAACACAAACTTTACGATGCAAAAAATATACAGGGGAAATTGTTTGATTGAATTAAAAGTGAAATCGTGGGATTATGAATGCAAATTTGAAGGACAAAGATAGGCAAAGATATGAATCCCTATTCGTATTTACAAGAAAATAAAAAGACTCACTAAATTTATTCGAATTAGGGAAATATGTATCTGTATGGATTTCTCTAAGCACTGATTAAATAATTTGGCTTGATGGAATAAATTTCGAGATCCTGGGACACTGAGAACTAGTCAGGTCAACTGGTCGGAGTCAGACAAAATCTTTGTTACATAAAGCTCATTGACAATGAATCTGGCAAACTAATAAATTGGCGCCGATCACGATTCCCGTAACACTTAGGGTCGTAGGGGTACTATATCTACTGTAGCCATAGCATCAGTGGTATTTCTTGAGAAGTCAACCTGACGGATCCCAAATTTTCTAGACTAGTTTTAATAAAAAAAAAATTCCTTCGACTAGACAGCTTGTCAATCAAGGCTGTCCGGTTATTTATTCATAGCTGGAGAGAAGAAATGGATTCATACATTTACCAAGGTTATTAGTACCTAACTAAATGTAATGAACCCTGGCTGGGATTCAAACTCCACTCTCTTATTATTCAGTCCTATCTATTAGTTCATCTAACGCAATCAGTTCCGGGTAGTTGAACACTATTGTTACTAAGAGCAGATGCAAAAAACTAGTACATGATTATACTTACAAAGTGCAACAATAGTTTTGCTAAACCTTGAAAAAAATTACAAGTCCATCTTTTAAGAAGAAATTTATAATATTTTACAGGAGCACACATATATATTGATGGTTCAAGAACAGATAAAACCAAATGTTCAGCAGTTATTGATGATATAACCTTCAAAAATATCTAACTGATCTGTTTTTAGTGTTGAAGCTATAGCCATGAAATTAGCAATATACATAACAAAATGAACTAAATTCACTATCTGTACTTACATAACTGATAGACTAAAACGTAGACTCTTAATACTTAAGCTACTAAACAGACTGGGTTTCATATAAGAAAAATAAACTTTTCTTCTGTTGGGCTCCTAGCCATATCGGCATAGGTAGAAAGGAAGCTGACAAAGGATTCCCTAAAAAAAATGAACGTTTGAAATTTGCAAGTCCCCTGTACAGACTTCAATTCAACTATAAACCCATACCTTCTAAAAGACTGGCACGTATTATGGAAGTATTACCCAAAAAACAAGCTTTACAAAATTAAACCCATCATATGAGAATGACACCATGACATCAGACTTTCTCCGAATGAAGAATTCTTCGTATCAATAATCAGAATATGGTACACCGCTAAGAAGTGAACACATCCTCCTGAATGCAAAGAATGCTAGGAGGTAAAACATTTTCTAAACGATTCTAGTGATCTTACCCCTATACCTCAACGATATTATATCACGAATAGTCGAGAGGACCTTTTTAAGAAGATAAAGCAGAAACTGTCCAAAGACAATTTATGGAGGTTGAACTATTCCATCAGTTATGACAGTAAATATCTCGGTTCTAGAAGCATAACAAGATATCAAATGAACTAACGAAACAAAGGATTGTTTAGAAGCCATTTGTCTTACAAACTATTTTTTAGTATGAAATCACTAGAAGAGTTTATATGCTTTTAAAACAGAACTATTAATCAAAGTAAGCGTGAAAGCAATTGAAAACAATCGCCAGATATCATTAGCAGTCGTCGACTTATAAAGAACAAACACAGCTGCGTATACGGTAGAAATATAATCACCCACCTAGGAGGAGAAAAGGCTCTATCCACATTCTCTGCCTTGAAATGAATAACATATAATATGACGCATGAGTGAATGTCTTGTTTTCTTCAATGGTGTGCGATAATAATACGATAGTGGGTACATTTAAAAAATATTGTTTCGTAAATGGACAGTGAACGCCTTCGTCTTATTTTTTATTACTTTGTGTTTTATTATAGAAAATGCATATGTTTGAAATAGCCAACTCATTTATGTTTAAATTTTAAAGAGTGTGTATTAAATCCATCTTCAGGCGCATTGAATAAATTTTAACAAAGAAATATATACCGCATTGGAATATTTAAAAATTATAGTAAAATACATATATTGATGATTTTAGATCATAGCAAGGCTTGCTTATGGAATCACGATGAGGCAAGCAATCCTTATTCTAGCCTTTCCTGGGTATGACGATAAACTACATTCGCGTCTTGGGTAAATTACATCCAACAGCAAGGCCTTTGATCAGGGTTTGAGGATTGTGGAAACTTCTCTTAATTGCTTGTGTTCCCAGGTTCACCCTGACTCGGGGTGGAAGTACCTGTTAAGGTCCCAGCTATGGACAAATACTTAATCCCCAAACTGGGGGTAAAATAATATGAAAATTTAAAAATAGATTTTAATACCAGAAATATTTGTAAAAATTATTACCAGCATTAAATTTTTGAAGAAAAAATATTACCAGCAATACATTTTTGGAAAAAAATACCAGCTATAAATTTTGGAAAAGAAATATTTCCAGCAACAAAAAATTTCTCGGCATTAAATAACCAACACATTGTGGTTAACATGCCGTAAAAAAACCCAAATCAAACCAAATCAAACCAAACCAAACCAAACCAAACCTGATGCAAGCAGGAAAGACTCCGGTAATTAAATACCAGAGCTATCCTGTTCAGATTACCACTCGTTTAATCACATGCCTCATTCCTTGTATAAAAAGCGGTTACAAAAATTTAAAGATAAAAATTCCTTTGAAAAGTTATGAAATAAAAATTGAAATCGTTCTTTTATGATAGAGTGCACGATTTCGCTTAAAGATGGCGTAGATAATACCCGGCTTGATGAATGAATAATGATGCTATGAGTGTATAAAAATAAAATGCATCATCAAGAAATGCTGCGATTTAGTTTATCTATATAATACGTCCCTCACAACAAGAGAAAAGGCCTCGTAATTCGTGAAGATTATGCCGGAAATCGTTGTAGAATGTCACATCCAGTATGACACTGAGCTAAGTGAACTACCATAGTCAAAAGAAATCATAGAGCGAGTATAGAAAATCAATCTCTAACGGCATTTAATATGAATGTGATTCAAATACTAAAATACAAAAAAAAGTAAATTTGAATGATTTATACAGAGATACATTTTTTCTGTCAATAAAATGAAGCATAGCAGATGATGCATTCTTCGCCAGGGTACCTTGAATTATCAATATAAGCGCAACACTAAACTGGCGACCAGGT
>OZ010571.1:112362702-112370202 GCA_963932145.1 Acanthosepion lycidas
TTCAAAAAATTCTCATGAAGCTTAAATAAAATCGAAACATGTTAAATTAAGAAACGTTTACTATTTGCTCATTATCATATCGCTATTTATATAATACAAATGAAAACTTGTTTCATGCATGGCGGAAAACCATTGCAGAAATATCTAAAGTCTCATTTGGAAACTCAAATACGAACATTTCAGAGTTTTTGTGTTTCAATCCAGTGATAGTGCAGATATACTGGAAAGAGTTTGTTGAGACTAACAGTGATTACGAAGGTACAGTATCTCAAAAAAAAAAAAAAAAGAAAAAAACTGACTCTGATTGTTCTGATGTGAAAATAACTCCCGAAGTAGTTGGTTAGGTCCAGGATATGTTTGAAAACGACACCTCCAAGACATTCAGGCCCATAGTCATATAGGTAGTGCTGCCCTAATCAAGATAGGTGACTGCTATGTCTGGCAACAGGATTCTGCGCCATGTCCCATGGCTGTCAGGCAATTTCTTCGATGACATAACTCCTTGATCCAGGGACCCCATTGAATTTATATCTGGGGCGCATTTGAACGAGTTACCAATAAAAGTCCTTGTAACACCAAAGATGAACTGAAAGCAATGATTATGGTAGCAGTAACTTTAAACAAGGAGATCGTCCAGAAGAGATGTAGGAGATTCTGAAGTCATCTTGAGACTGTGGCTACATTTACTCGAGATATTTTTATGTCATTTTGGTAAATGTATCTGTTTAAATGTGATGTCAGTGTTATTTTATCTGCGTGTATGCATAAATTAGTGAGATTATGCATTAAACTAAATGCACATTTCTAACAGCAATGGCTTGTTCAATAAACTACAAAAGGAATATCTAAATATGACGTTTTGCCGACATATTCATGTACTATTTAATGAGGCTATCGTAAGAGGAAGAAACATAACAAAAGGGGAGAATGCGTGAATACTGAACACGAATAATTATGATGTATTCAGAAGCAATCAATCTCAAATCTAGGAAACACCTTACTCTGTCAATGCACCTTCTTTTCTCTGCTTTAGTCTCTTTTTCAATTAAAGTTAACTCACTATGAGAAGAGACATTCCTCACCTTACACATACATAGAATATACAGAGCTACCAAATCGAAAGGATTTAGGAATCAGACTTAGACACTTGTCTTCAAATATAAGATATATTTTCGAGATTATTCTTATAAAGAAATGCTCTCATTTTATCAACAGTGGAAGATTTAAATAAGCTAGGATATATATATATATATATATATATATATATATATATATATATATATATATATATATATATGAGGTTTTAATTCAGATACAAGATAAAATTGCGTCCAATTTAGGATGGAATATTGTAATTTGAAAATTTCCCGTAGGCGGTCCACTTCCATAGATCTTCCCGACTTACCAAACATCAACACACCTATCGTATATACACAATGCAAATGGACAAATGAATATTATGTTTGTTTTTTTTTACTATATACACTATTTTAGTGAATATCCATATTAAATAATATGTTTATATTAATAAAATATATAATGTCGGATAAAAATCCTTTAAAAAATTATGGACATACATACACATTTACAGAATGTAATTATGTATACACTTTTCTAATCATTTTTTCCCAAAGTAAATATAGAAAACGAACTGTAAGCGTGAAAAAATATTAGAAAATATATAATTAAGGAGGGAGCTCTGTATATGGACTGAGATTATGAAGATAGAAGATAAAGAGTGATGGAGCATTTAAATTTCTGAAGATCAAAATTGACAGAAAATCAAGAAACCGGAAGTGAGTGGCTCAAGCGAAACGTGCAAGAGGAGAATTCTTCTTATATATAGATATATTATATATATATATATATATATATATATATATATATATATATATATATATATATATAATTGGGTATGATTTATTATGCTTAATAATTTATCTTTAAAATTTTTAATGGATAATATATTTATCGTAAAGTTATTTTTATTCCTAAATAATATATATATTTTTAAATATATTCTTTCTTAATGTCACTCATCTAAATACGATTTATTCTTAATCTTGTTATATACTTATTTGTAAGCTTATTTTTGTATTTTATAGTTTGGATATTTTTTATATAATTAATATTTAAACATTTCGTTATATAAAACTCCTTTTTTCTACCTCAAATTAGTTCCACTTCATCTTTCTTATAACTCTGATTTGGGTATTCCGTTTATTATCTGGATTGAATTTGTAGAGCTTTTTTTCCTTTTATGACAGATAACGTCCGCCCTCCCTTTACCATGACTCGGGCAATCTTTCTTGCCGAGGCTTCGATATGGGTAGGCGATGTATCAATTTTACAACAGGTTTGCTAAGTATTAAATTATAAATCTCCAGTTCCGACACTGAATACAGTCGATCGGTCTGGGTTGAATATGTCTGACGTACTCGGCGTCCGTTGAAGTATCTATACCCATGTGGTAATTTTGAATTTCTAAATTGTGCAATACCTCTCTCTCTCTCTCTATATATATATATATATATATAATTTATACAATAAACTACGTGATAAAGTCTCTCCCAAATTAGACCACTTCCAATAGATTTTAGAAAGTACCCAATACCTGGACCGTAAATATTATCTTAATATATATATATATATATATATATATATATATATATATATATATATATATATATATATGACGAACACACCAAGCTATTTGCTTTTCACAGACGTCTTAGCAGTGTCTTCGTTCGGTGGGCAGAATATTAAAAACAGAAATTACGAAGATGAAACTGTGTTGATGTTAGGCACAGCAAGAAACTACAGTAATTCCTAGACAATAGAAAAAGGAAAGCGGGAAGAAAGGACTCTGTACCAATTGTAAGACAGATTTTATTTTTTCACCAATCGGAACAGCAGGCTAAGAATTGGAGATGTAGAAAAATGTAATTACCTGAGAACTATATCAACAGGGAATGGACAATGTGACGCCAAAAATCGTAGGCGCGTTGCAATGACAGAATATACATTCCAAACGCTAAATAAAAGTATTGAGCTGAAGGAGGGTTTGTTGTTATGATGTTCTTATAGGCCAGAGATTATGAGCAATTTTATCGCAGAGGAAGAGGCTTGAGGCAACAGAGATACAGTTTTACAATGGGTGTAGTTTATATGCAATGAGGAAAATTTAAGGAAAATATAAACAGAAAGGAAACTAATGTTTCAAATCATAAAAAGAAAATCATTGGAAATTGATACAATATATAATAAGAAAAGAGGGACACTTGGACTTGGTGTAATGGTTATAACTGAGTAGTGAGTTCGATCCTCAGTGAATACCACATACTTTCGGCTTTATGCACATCTAAGCTACGCTTAGGAAATCACCAGGTCATCTCGGCGTGGTGTAATGTTTAGCGAGCTTATCTCGCTAGAACACTTACGACTGAGTAGTGAATTCGATCCTCACTGGTTGCTCCATACATTCGGCCTTGTGTCCCATCTCATCTACGCTTAGGTCATTTTGATTTCAAAGAACCATAAGTTAACATAAGTAGCAGCATGTGTAAATAGATGCCAGGTCAGTAATTGGAAATAGAAAAAAACAATGCTAAGGAAGTTATAGTGAGTAATCGTCACTAGTCCCTGGGGAGGGGATACGACGAACAAAAAAAATAAATAGAATCTATTAAATGAGAGTAATAATTACGTTTCGTCTGATGCATATAAACACCCACTCAGTAAAGTTCAGTAGACTCCCTACGATTCTCAACACAGTAAACATTGGATATTATTTTCCATAGGAAATGGTAGATTTCTACGGGATGTGGTTGCTAGCCACATGCTCAACCCGTTTTAAATTCCAAGTTGACCTTCTCCTAGACAGGTTGCCATGGGTACAGAACCTAGTCTGTCCAACAATGTTAACTCATACTCGTGGGGAGAGGGGTGATGTTTTTCTAACTTACCCAAGCGTATATTTCGCCTAAGTGAATGCAGTGAATTTGACTGGAATTTCAACCTAGTTTTCCAGTTTCTCATTCGGAATCGCAATCCATTACACCGACTGCACATCCATTTGATGCAGACATTATCATAAGAACTTGTTCATGTAAAGATCCCATGAAACTTAAAAAAAAAAAATCTAACCATCTCGTAGAGAGACATAAACTTATTGTTTTTCTTTTCAAATCTGTCCTCCTTTAATTTCATATTTCTCAAGGGTACTGGCTCCCAGCTTGTTCACAGCTGCACACCCGGCTTGGTAGGACAGTTTATCGATAAAAAAATAATATCTGACCTTTTCAACTTGGATACTTTCCAGTCCGTTGGACCCTCATTCTAATGAGAAATCTATCAAGTTTTCCAGTCATATTCAACTCTTGACTCATCCTGAATATCTCTCTATATCTTCCCTCTTTGAACTGAGTCCCAGTAGAGTTATATGCATATAAACCCTTCCATGGTCCCTACTATAATTTCTAACCCCGATCTCCACAAATCATGCAGATCCGATGGTAACCCTCTAATAGTCACTAAGAATTGTGCTCCTGTACTGGATTTCGTTCTCTTAAATCTATATGAAATGATTCCCTGCCTCCTGTTTTCCTGCATGCTGAATGTCATCATCTGTTGATCCTATTTTTAACAAAACTGGTTAGCCGTCTTAACGTTTCAGCTATCGGCCTATTAGCTTTCTGCCTCTTTTTGGAAACTCCTAGTGGCCCTAATCAATATCGAATTGCTCCATCATCTCTCGCCGCAGGACCTTTTTTCAGACAAGCAATAAGGCTTTCATTTCTCCAGGTCAATTGCTGATCTACTGTTTATTTATTATTGTAAAATATACAATAATTGTGGCTAAAACTTTTTCTAAGCATAGGTTAAATGTGACACAAAACCGAGAGTGTGGCGTACCCAGTGAGGATCGAACTCACAATTCAGTCTGAATTGTTCTAGCGAGACAAGCTTACCAACCATTACACCACCTCGAGGTGCCCAAATTGCTGGTGTACTGACGGTATTTGCGGAATGTGTTACCATGGTCTTGATATCAACGGTGACGTCTAGCCAGTTTCTCTCGCAAGCCTTGGGCCACATTCTGGTAGGGTTTGCAGGGACATTCCAAAGGTGACACTCACTGAAATCGTCTCTTTATTCCGATCATTTTCCTGGCAAATCAACCATGGTGATATTCGAAATCGGATTTAATGGTCGAAAGGCGAAAGTTCTATCCAACCGGCAACGTGCCTATATCACACACACATTATATATATATATCACCCATTGTGTGTATTAAATACAATTATAACTCTTTATGTAAACCCGCATCTAAAGAGCCTACCAAAGAATATCTTTAGGTAGGAACCGATGTCATACACGACTGGGAGAAGATTCACCTGAATCTGGTAGGAATAATAAATCATCTTATAATATTCGAATTCGCTTAAAATCTTGATAGGTTTGGCCATGTATTTCCATGCACTGGCTCTAAGAAAACGACTATGCTCCCAAACATATATATATATATATATATATATATATATATATATATATATATATATATACACACTAAATAATATATATACTAAAGCAAATCCACATTAAAACCCAAAACGATTTCTCTCTTCTTTAAAATATACATTTTTCTCTCGTTGGAACCACTGTAACATTTTCTCCATCAATATATATATATATATATATATATATATATATATATATATATAGATAGGCGTGCGTGTGTGTGTATATGTCTGTGAATAAATTCGTGTTCCTTTGTTTCTCTTTTTATTTGATATATTTCTTTCGTTAATTTTTAATCGAAAGTGTTTGAGAATGGCATAATAATTATCTTATTACGCCAGAGGCTTTAAAACAATACGAACACTTTTTCTTATTATATTCTTATAAACCAACTGTAGTCAGAAATAGCTCGTTCTAATGAAATAATAATCCTCTTTTGTGTCGTTCGCATTTTCCTCATGCCCAAAGGTCAGCATTAATGGTTAACCTAATTAGTATTAAAATAGGATATTTTCTAATAATTTCTTGATTGATTGCCACTTGAATGCCTCTCAATCAGCCTTTCAATGAAGGTTTAAGAAGCCGATGCATCTATATTTATTCATAACAGTACTTGCAAGAAATCTAGGAAGAAAATATCTCACTAAATTAATTAATGCTTGTTAATGAATGTTGTTTAGGATTTGAATCGCTAAATTGAAAAGTAAAGAAAACAAATATTGAATACTTTTAAACGGGGAGGAATTAAATACGACCTAAGATGTATATAATTTTCACCTATACTAAGTTATGGCACAAGGCTATCATATAGAAGGATTGCTTTACCTAACGCGAGAATTATTATAGACATATAACAACTGATTTAATGAGTAAAATATAGGCCACATATCTGACACACGAAAATGTGGACAGAACTGTTTCAGAGGAAATATTATTCCGATAAGATCATGCAAAGTGCTGTCTCATACCAAATTTTATATTATTTCGCTCTTTACTAAAGTTAGCCTTAAATAATTATTTATTGATAACATTACTTGCACGAAACCTCAAGACAAAATCCTTTTTTAAATGAAATTATTGCTTGTAAATACACATTTTTTAGGAATGGATTTGCTATAATGAAAATCGCGTACAACTAATATTTAATAATTTAAACTACGACGAAATTAAGCGAGAAAGCAAACGCTGTATATCATATTCAGCTATAATATATTTATTCTTGCACAAACCTGCAACACATTAGAATCCTCGGCACAACGAAAGAATTATTAAATGAAATATTCCTTAGTGGTAAGTATATAAAATATAAATATTTACTAAGTCAAACTTACACCCAATTACGACAGATCTTGTTACATGGAAATGTTCTGTGAAGTGAAATTACTAATAAGGTTCTCACATGCAATGTTTTCTAATTTTCCTGTTTACTAAATTTAGAAACGTCTAGTAGAAACGCACAAATACAGGAACCCTCAGTGCTGACAAAAGTAACGTAACATTTTACCATATGATGTATAAGCTACTGTATAAAGCATTGTTTATTCATATAAAGTTAGTGATTATTGTCTTTATTTAGTATTTGTCATTTATATATTAGTCCTGTCTATGATGATAAGCCACATCCGACTGGAAGGCCTCTGATCGGGAGAGAGGAGGTTTTGCGGAGCATTGAACCATTACCTTAACTGCTTAAGGCCAACAATACAGATTTATAACAAAATGACCGGTAATACATTTTATCTATACGCGAAGGTATACAACTGAGTTTAAAATATTACAGTTAAACATCTTAAAATTTCTTAAATCATACTGTATTCCAAAATATAACTTATAATATATATATATATATATATATATATATATATATATATATATATATATATATATATATATATGTAATGAAAAACAAACCACTTTAATGTACCATTACGATAATTTATTTCACCTAAATCCTTTTTTATGGGTTCAGGATCATCAGGT
>OZ010571.1:112372702-112418111 GCA_963932145.1 Acanthosepion lycidas
ATATATATATATATATATATATATACACACACACATATACATACATACATATGTGTGTGTGTGTACCATAAATGAATATAATATTTGAAAATTCAGTGCTACAACTATAACTCCTAAGAAATAAATTAATTTCGTTTTGAAAAACCTTTCAGCATTTTCTCCGTCTTATTTCTTATTTTGTTTTTCCAAAACCCCTCAACACTTGAGTGGTTTCAAATGGTATTACAACGGATTATTTTGAGGCTTTCTTTATTCTTCATTGGTTCGACGTTGTTTTCAATACGCAATTCTTCATTGTCACCTATGTAATATACTCTAGACACTTGTTTTTGTCTTGATGCTTTTCAGCTATCTCCAAAATCTGGCAGCCTGCCTACATATATATATATATATATATATATATATATATATATATATATATATATATATATATATGTATGTATATGTATATAAAATCATGAAACGTAGGAGAAGTCTTTCAGCAACAGACCACTTTACTTTTCCAATTTTAACACTTTTGTTTTGTTTTTAAAATGATTTACTTGAAGTAATCTGCAAAACCATCGAGATTTTGCTGAAATAACTTAGTCTAATTCATTTAGACAGCTTACACGTAGGTGTACATATAGCAATATGTATATATTTTCATATACATTTTGAATGACTTAAATCTCTTGGGCGGAAATTGTGTACCTCTATATCTCTTCTAATAGTTTTTTTTTTACGTAATGTATAATAATATAATATAAAAAAAAACGAAAAAGTTAAGGAGACAATAGAACATATTTTATCTGTGTTAACTTCCACCCTTCTATTCTGTAACTCAAACATCCATTATTTCTTTGCAGCAACAATATATACAATCATCAATATCGAAAATGTTAACCATAATAATAAATCATTTCCTGAAATAAAATTAAACTACTTCTTTTAAAATCCTTTCACACACAAGAAAAACGATAATGCCAATAAGACGTTGCGGTTTACTGGGAGTGAAAGACCGAGAATACTTTACTGAGAAGAGTGGCGTATAAAGTAACAGCTTTTAGGAAGACAGAATATAGCGATTGACGTTGTATTTAAATTTTCGAAAAAGTAAGATGATAGAGAAGCAAGAAACAGGAAGTGAATTTGTCGAGAGAGAAGTACGAAAAAGAAAAGATCTTACGGTTATGTCTAATTCAAGTGTAAAACCATCGGACAGAATTGCCAATCTAGTAGTAATCTTAAATTCATGCGTTCCAGGTAATAATGATGATAGCTCATTAGATCAAACACCATGAAATTATTTATAGAAATGAGTGAGGGGAAACTACGTCACGTCAATCGGAATATGACGGCGGTTCCGATGCCAGATCAGGATAGACTACATAAAAGGACCTTTGAATTTTGTCTAACAACTCGAGTTATATATCAGGAAAACCAGAATAGATATGTCAGCAATATTCCGTCCACGAATGAATGGTTGTTTTATATATATTTAATATGGATTCTGATGAGAAAAACTGTCAGACACGACACAATGAACCAATATTCTTAGCAGCGAACATAGCAATTGATTCACTATAATCACACCACTTAATCTCAACGGAAAAAAATCAGACCTAAAAGTTTCAATGAGTTGCTCACCTTGATTTCAACTTTTATTATACTGATGATAAGTAATAAAAAAAAAATGTTCTCTATGTTGTTTAAACCATTCCAGGATTGTTTTGGAGTCATTAAAATTTACAAGCCTTGTCCCAATTAACAACTGATTGTGTGTCGGACTTCCTATTAAGACAGTGCATATAATAAGTAAACGATATATCCTCAGAGTTAGGTGTGAGGTTGTATGTTGATGGTTTTCTTTGTGTTATGTATACTTTCAGTATGGCTCTTTGCCATCTCTTGTCTGGTTTTGCTCTTTTTCCCTTTTAAGTTTCTTGGTCATCTCTCAATTTCTTAGACTTTTTAAGGACGCTATTCATTCTTCGCCCTGATTTTCAGATTGGATGAAAAATCTCCTGAGTTTATTTACGTTCACGTAACTACGTACCTTTGAACCCACATCCCAACAAACTGCCTATTGTATTTGGTATTATGATGGTTGATAGAAAAAATTGGTGTAAAATATATTCCTTTATATACAATACCACTCAAACAGCAGTAAAATATTTAAATGTTTGGGCTTTAAAGTCTAAGATTTTCGATTCAATATTATAAGTGATTGAATATAGTAAATTAATGAATGTTCTCATTGAGATTCCAAATATCTTTTTCAGAAATAATTTATAATTTCAAAATTTCTACATATAAAACTAAAGAACATCACCAAACATATATTTTCAATCAGTCATTAAAAATCGAGTACCAACTGACTAAAGAATATAACTTCAATTTTACATGATAATACATTTAGACCAAATCATTATCAGCTTCTTTTCTGATTTTAGACTAAAGTAGTTTGTTCAGTTCTGTCTACTTGGTTTACCGTCTCTAATATGCCTGTATATAGATTATCTGGTACTTTGTAAAAAATGCAATCAATAACATTCAGCATATCGGTCTAGTGTAGAGATTATTACTCATGCTTAATATAAATAAGTATAACAGTATATTTTTACCGTAATTATGTTTGCACTAAATGCAAGTTAAAATTTAAATTGATGATAACTGGTTGAATTTACTGTAAAATATATTTGCTTCATATACACCACTTGTAGAAAAACTAAATTACTTTAATGGAATATCACGAGATTTATTTACAATATCGTTCAAAAAATATATATTTATGGAATTCGTTGTTGAATCGTGATGGCATACACTGTGAAGATGAAGACAGCAGTCTCAAATTCAGCACTTTACTATTCCAACTAAAAATGTCCTGTGCAAGACAATTTCTTCCTCTCTGAGATTTGCCACCTCAACAAAGTGTAGACAAGATTTTTCTTCACTTCCCCAACGGTACAAATACGAATAATGAGATGTGAAATTGACAGCTCCATATTCCACATCTTCAGTTCTCGTTATTGAGATAATGTTCCATTGTTTAATTCCCTATCAGATTCATCTTTGAATGAGCCAGCCACTCTGATATAACTGTCTTGTCTTGGTATTAGTCCGTGAATATCTGATCTACATTCGAATTTCAAGCATTTAGAAAAAAATGTATACCTATTTTCCTCCTCAGAACGCATTTTCATGTTGATATTCGAAACGAAGTTATCAGCTTAAACGATTGTATCACGCACTACGTTCTTCCAAAATTGCATTTCATCTTGCTTCCATCAAACCATCTGCAGGATTCAGTCATAAAATATCAAAAGGAACTAAGTCTCGAAACGTAAATATAGCAATCAATACAGAAAACTGTTCGAATAAATCCGTTGCAAAAAGTTTTTACCAGCCAACATTCATAAAAAGGTATATATCTATATTTATAGCACTTCTAAGATAATCTCCTGCATTTACTTAGCTTACTATTGATTCCTTCGTATCTGTCAGTTTGTGGATGGAATTTCTCTATGTATTATTAGTAGAAGTATTTGTATTTTTTATAGGAATGTAAATCATTTCCCTAAATGCATTTTAGCGTGCAAAAACAGTTATTGATTGTATAAATGGAAGATTTACTAAGAAATATGACCGCATTACTTACATGGTGGGTATTGAGATGATTGATTGTACAGGGTAACACCGCGGTGGTTCCAGACGTCGAGGTAACATTAGCCTCATACGAGTCGAATTCCGGAGTGAGACACAAAACTGCAAAAAGGGAAAATTTGAAACGATTATTCTAAATGCAAAGTTACGTTAGCGTTTTATAGAAAATGAAAAAAGAGGAAAAAAATACCAAGAAAATAAATACAGGAAAACAAAAAGAGCATAAGCTGAAAACGAATATGAAAATGAAAAAATAACAGGGTAGAAAAATATGCTAAATTATATCATATGAACAAATATGTAGAGGCCAGGTACACACACACACACACATATATATATATATATATATATATATATATATGTGTGTGTGTGTCCGATCATGGGGAATTTCAGTAAATAAAAATGTAAGCGAATTCAAAATGCCAGTTTGAAATAAATATTACAAGGACTGTAGCTGAAGTACATATCACGTAGTCAAATTAAATTTCTCTCTATCTATCTGTTCAAGATAACATCTCCTGTGATGAATGTTCTTACATTGCATGTGATATAACTGATATATATATATATATATATGTGTGTGTGTGTGTGTGTGTATGTATGTATGTATGTGTTTGTTAAATTTCTCAGAATAACTCTGTAGAGAATAAAAATTGAATAAAATATACAATCGGAACACAACATTTAGTCCATGCCAACGCGTTTCATCATCTGGATTTATGAAGTCAAGTGATTTTAACCATGGAGAAATGTTGTGCAGTTTTATTAAATTAAAAATCTTTTTAAAAATACGGTCCTGCGTAAGCCACTCTTTGGATATTAGTAACTTTTCTTTTTATATATATATATATATTATATATATATATATATATATATATATATATATATATATATATATTGCTTAAACGGTATTTTTAGTGAATACCCATATCTGGAAGACGCTCCGATTATTAATCAGTATATTTATTTTCTTCTACCGCGCTGAATATTCCTGAATTCTCATTAAAACTATATTCTCTTCGACAGAATTAGAACCTGCGTCCTGCTTAACAGAAGTAACCCTCGTTAGATACGACGTATTTTAACAGTCTTGGTTGAAATAAAGTCGAATAGTGCATTATAAACACAAAGATCTCTCAGAGTCTCGAAACAAAACATTCATATCTGCTCAGTTACTTATTCTAACAGGAATAAAGCAATTACACAAGTGATGTCTTTTCTATTCATTAAGCGGAGAGTTTTTATTACTTGAAATCTCATAAAAGAACTGAGACCGTTTAGAGTACGTTAGACCAAACGAAATTTTCTCCTTCCAATGCGGGGCGCAGTTTCGAATCCTGTCGGAGGGGGCATATGTACCTTTAATGATAGAGTGCGTGTAAGTAAAATGTGGACACTGGGATGAGAACGGTGTGGCCACATCTATTTCAGGATTTACCGTAATATTCAGGATATATATATATATATATATATATATATATATATATATATACACTGCGTGCCAAATTATTATCGAGATAACTTTTTTCTAATATTTCAAAACCGTCCAATCAATTCACAAAACATTTTCACTCAATGTTGACCACACTCAGCTGCGCAATCACTGAAATTTTCGTACTGATCTGCGCAGTGTAAACAAACTGGCGGCATATTTGTTATCAGAACGGTGATTTGATCGTGCCAAATTATTAGAAAGTTTTAGTAAAATTCCCAGAATTGAGCAAACAAAACGTTTATCAATGTTGCACGTGAATGTTTATGATCAAAAGAACCTTATAAATAAAATAATCAAACAAATAATAACAGATACAAACAAAGCCACAGTTTTAAACAAATTTCCCTGTTTTGAAAGTCGACGATCCATAGAATTTGTTAATTGTAGGATGTCATCTGCTGTAATTCCGCGAGATATGTCAAGAATTGCTTCACACAACTCAGCGTTGCTCCTGAATTATCGTCCGTTGGCGTACAGTCTTCGCTTCATGATACTCCGAAGGTTTTCGATTGGGTTCAAATCCGGAGAATTTGCTGGCCACTTCATTTTTTGAGGTCCATTGAAGCCTAACTCTTTCAAATATTCAGTAGTCTTGTGAGCAGCATGCGAGGGGGCATTATCTTGCATAAAAACAATGGCCCTTCTCAAGGCAACTCTTTGCCTTTTCATCCACTGTCCAAGATGCTCCTTCATAAACGCTATGTATGCATCAGCTGTTATTTTAACATCATCTGGTACTCTCCATGGGCCCACTAATGTTTTTCCAATAGTACCACCCTAAATCATTATGCCTCCACCGCCTTGTTGGTGTCTCAAACGCTGATGGCGATTCTGTCCGTTCATTACCCAGCCTTTGCACCATCTATCTGGCCCATCAAGTGTTGCTCGAGTTTCGTCTGTGAACAAAACTTTTAGAGAAGTCAATCTTCATATTGTCCTCGGCTCATTTCAATCGATTTTGAATGTGATTTCTCGTCAACGGAGGCTTCGATACAGCTTTGACTGTTGTTGCTATTTCCCTCAGATACCGACACCGAGTACTTTTAGACACAGTAGGATCCCCAATGGGACTGAAAAGCTCTTGACTAGTAATTCTAGGGTTCTTCGCGGCCTCTCGTTTAAGTCGTGACATGAGACGACGTGAAATAACCCTCGGCTTGCCTTTATCTGCCATTTTGCGTACTTGTGTAGGGTCGGCGGTGAACTTTTTCACTGTTTGATGACACCTCCCTATCATTTTAGAAATTTCTAAGGTAGATTTACCTTTTGAGAGTTCTAAGGTAATAGTTTTCTTTTCAGTATCACTTAAACTGCTTTTACGGCACATCTATTCACTAAATTCTTACACTTTTCTAATAATTTGGCACATTCAAATCACCGTGCCGATAACAAATATGGCGACAGTTTGTTTACATTGCGCAGATCAATACAAAAATTTTAGTGATTGCGCAGGTCATTGTTGCCAACATTGTGTGAAAATTTTGTGTGAATTGATTGGACGGTTTTTGAAATATTAGAAAAATGTTATCTCGATAATAATTTGGCACGCAGTGTATATATATGTCTGTGTATGTGTGTGTATGACAATAATAATAATAATATTATTATTATTACTATTATTATTATTGTTGTTGTTGTTGTTTTTGTAATATGATTCGCTCATTAAGTACCGTGCCAGTGTTTTAACGTAAGCCTTCTAGTTTCGTATGCAGCATAGAAGATATCAAATTATCTTGACTGTTTACTTGTCATTGAATCAAGTCTGTCTGATACTGTGATTTCACAGAGCGTTGCACAAGTTGTGAATACGCACGTGTGTCAATCACTGGGCTTCCGGTCTTTAGGCGGAACCACCTCTTCCGCTGCGGCCTGTTTGGTAGTCGTCCTCTCGTACATATATACCTTTCAAGGAATAGCCATTCAACTTTTCAATTTCCGTGTGTCGAATAAGTTGATGTTGGAAGTTTGTAAAGGAAATATTCTAAATTATGCGGTGTGCTTTCAGTAATTTAAATTATAGAAAATTAAACGAAATATTGCTACCTTTATATGCTATATACAGTGATGGATACATGTACACGTTTTTGTACTTGGGCGTGTAGGTGTGAGTGTAGCGAGATCCTTCATTTGAACTCTATTAGCAGAGAAAAATATTCAACGAAGGTATACATTCATGTGTTGTGGCCTGTTTTTCTTTCTTTTCTAATTCTATTGTACTGTGACTTTTTCCCCCTATATATTGATTCTTATAGGAAAAAGTTTCGGTTCACGAACCTGTTTGAAAACGAACGGCCTTCAGAAACGAATTAAATTCGTGAACCGAGGTTCCACTATATATATATTAGGTTGGTGCAAAAATAATGACGTAATAATGTCGTTTTTTGACGTATTTTTTAACATAAAAAAACGACATTATTACGTCATTATTTTTGCACCAACCTTATATATATATATATATATAATGCCGGTTACCCAATAAATGCTAGGATAACATATTAAATCTTGCTACACATAATGCACCATTACCCAGCATATTTAAATTTCCGACTTAAAACATATCATCCATGGTCTGAAGATTGCTTTTCGCTCCACCACCAGCGAAGAAACTGCTACCAACAGAATATTTTTCTGTTATCAACGAGCTGATTGGACCTCCTTCCATGTTTTCCTTCGTGACGTCCCTTTGAATGAAGACTTAAATCATCCTGTTCAAAAATGCGCATCCGACGTCTTCCCCTGGAGTAAAGTCGACATCGATTCTTTTATTCCAGCAAGGGAATACCAAGTTAAGTTGCGTTCATCTCCTTGGTTCTCGCCTGCGTTTTCGGCCGCTCAAAAAACGCCATAAAAAATTAAAAAAAAAAAACGGACTCGCAAAATCCATAAAACCAATTAAACAAATATTTCCAACAAAAATGCTACAAAATTCATAATGCTACTCTTCCAGAATTCAACTAAACTCGCAAATGAATTAGCCGTCTTTCATACGTGGATATGTGCAACGACTTCCAAATCTATATAATCAGGGTGAAAAATAAAAGAAAAATACAATTAAAATGCCGGAGTTTATCAAGGAAATGACGACTGTACAATAACCTGTACACTGGGAATACATAATGACATCTAAAAACCGACATCCTGGGACACAAAAGAGAATTACGATTAGATGAACTTTTGAATTCTCTCGTGTTACATGAATTTAATTTCACCAATGCCAGTCTTATTAATACCTAAATAACCCTTAAAATAGAAATTATTATGAAAATATATTTACTCCAATACTACCAACTATCAACACATGTTTAAAAACTACATTACATCACTATTTTTCTACCGATCCATTATTCTTGAATCTAACTTAACTCTTTCTAATACATAAAAAACAATTACATATATATATATATATATATATATATATATATATATATATATATATATATATATATATATATATACGCAAGAGATATGCTTTAATGAAAAATAAGACCAAAAAAATGTTTTCAAAACATCCTGCGTCGTCTCTCAAACTTTTACACACTTTCGTATCCAGAAAGTTTCTCACACATATTTGAGTATCATCTGTTTATTACGCGTGACACGTATCTAACCAATAAGAAATAAACAAACACAAACTACCATTAATCTGCGTCTCTTTTTTTTTATCATTTCTGTCTTGATCTCTGACCAAACTTTAAGTGAACCATGGTAGATTAAGATCGGGGTAGATGTGGGATTTATTTTGTTTTACATGGTTATGTACAAGAGCCTGGATGCCTTTGATTTGTCGGGACTTTTGGATATGAAAACGTTTGTGAGTACACATCAGAAGGATGTATACTCAGTCAAAACATGTGGAGGACGCAAAGTGCCGTAATTAGAAATCTGATAGGACAAAAGTAAGCGAGTAACATGTTATTTATCCTATCACCCCCCCATGTATGTATATATATATATATATATATATATATATATATATATATATATCTCAGATAATATCATATGAAAATAAGCATTAACGCAATAGAAAGGAAGACAATCCTCAAGTAGTCGTTGTTCATTATGTTGTATAGCAATGGAATCAATGATATAACCCAAAACACAAAAAATTCGTCAACTAGTCTTTCTCCTCACTAATGTTTTCTTTCACATTAAAGAACGTCTGCTGTCGGCTTACTGGCATTATCGGCTTTTTTTTAAAGTTATATATATATATATATATATATATATATATATATATATATATATATATATCCTGATAGCCATTCAAAACATTGACCTGACAAAATCGTTTGTATTATTTCGTATATACTGCTCTTCTCTTTGTGGTGAATGATTAGACATCTACGATACGGGTCTTACGCGCGTAGATTCCAGATCCACAGTTGTAATGAGATCAAACGTAAGGAACACTGCAAGTGGCTTCTCTGAGTGACACACAAATCCTGGTTCATTCTGTCATGTTCTAGGTTGAGAAACACTAGATGTGAATGAAACTAGACACGCTTGAACTGAATATATATATATATTAGGTTGGTGCAAAAATAATAATAATTCTAACATATGTTACTATGTGAGAAAACGATATTATTTTTGCACCAACCTAATATTTCCGAATATATTATGCAACATCCTCACTATTAGCGAGGCCATTCAGCAATAAGTTTTCACACACACACACACACACACACAATGTGTGTATGTGTTTATTTATGTCCGTATGCATAAGCCTGTGCGTGAGAGAAAGGCACTTCTGCGTGTGTGTTTATTTGAAGAGGCTTACATTAAAATATATAGCCACCGAAAACTGAATTCCCATTGCGTCTATGATTTCAGTTAAACTCAATTTTCGCAGAGTCAAAGGTTAGTATTTCAATTTGGAGATTTTTTTTCGCTTTACATTTTGGGATTGTCAGCTATTGTCGACGCAATGCTGCCTCGAGACGCGTTGATATTTTATCAAGGCGTCCAAATTGACAAAATAAAAAGATCCCAAAATAAATTGGTTTCACCTTAATCAGAATAAGCCATGGCTTAATTCTCACGCAGAAGCGCGCACACACACACACACATATATATATATATATGTTTGTGTATGTGTGTGTTTGATATAGAGAAAAAGAGGGGGGTGTGGAGAACATAAAAAAGAAAAAAAGATAAATAAGCCGAACGAACAAATCATTTAAATCCTGACAGGTTAAGCACTTGACAAAAGAAAATATAATCGAAAAGAGATTTTTAAAAAGTGTCTTCCAATCATTTTCACAATCACCAAGATTCCTGAGAGAGGATAAGGAATAAATAAAACGACATAGTTATTTAGCATAGTCGAACGATCTGGAATCTCCTTGGCGTTTCATGGCTTCCTTAAGTGGAGTGATTAGACATTTAATGAGTTGAAGATGGTGGACCATCGAACTAAGACATTCCAACTTCGCTTCTTTTATGCACCGTCTCTCATCAGGTTGGGGTTGAACATGGCTCTTCACAATATTCTCTTCATCTTAGCTCTACGCAAAATATATCTAAGTCATTCGTCTTCCAACAAGCACCTTGGCGAGTTTAATCAATGTTTCCTTCTACCACACTTGCATTCAGCATTTCTGGTAATGTCAAGTATTTTGAGCTGTTTTACCGCGTAGATTCTCCTAGATAGTTCGTCTTTAACTTTCTGATTATAATTGTTGTCCTTGATAACATTTCTTTAATACTACATCATTGCTCAGATTCTTCATGTCTCTGTTGCTTCAAGCCTCTATCTATGATGAAATTGTTCAATATTCACTGTCATATAGGAGCATTTTTCTCCAGAGCAGATCACCGTCTTTTTCTTTGTGTCTAATATTTTTTTTCTCAGTCTTAATTCATTGTTTAGTATTTGGAAGGCAACATTCCTTATTCCACTCTACTTTTGGATTTCTGTGATACATTTTCCGTTGTCTTTTGAAACATTGCCCACATAGGTAAATTCAGGTCCTTGCTAGATGTTGACATCTTCATTTTGCATCATTCCTTATTTGACTAATAGCACTAATATATTTTTATGTATGTTCCCATTTTAGGATTTTGAATTTTAAATCAGTTGTAATTTAAATGACAATTATTTTAAAATTTAAATTTATTTTATATTCGTAATTGCATGATTTTAAGAAGTTTAGCTTAATGTAATTTAGCATCATATTAAAGTAAATGATGTCTAAGTGACAAAATGTGTATTTAAAAATATCCAGTTAATTTATGGTATGTTTCTCAATTTGTTTTAAATTTAAAGAAGGAATATATTTAGCAATGTAAAAATTAATATCGTGAAAAATACTTAAAATAGACTAAGTTCATAATATTATTTAAAAAGACATATTTACTATCTTATATCAATTGCATTCTACTCAAATAATCATCAGTTAAATATGAACCACTTGCAATGCTTGAGAGATTTGCATTGGTGTTCCTTCTTTTTATGTGTCATGTTCAGTCAGGACGTAGGCAATCAGGTCTCTCCACATCCCTTGCAGCTCTCAACAAGTTCCTTCCCTCTGCTATCTCCCCACCAGACCGCATTCTGTCATCCACTTGCTTAAGCCTGATTGGTATGCCATGTATTGTTTTCCATTGTTTCTCTTTCCCTCTATTCGACCCGTGAGTATCAGATTCCCCAGGCTCTGTTCTTGATGTTAAGTATAAGCTTCCGCTTTGTTTACATCCTCTTTAAGACCAAGTTGTTGCTCACATGCTCTGTCCATGATATCTTTAGTATCCTTCTGTAGATCCACATCTCCGTCGCCTTGAGTATCTTCTTCATCTTCGAAGAAATCTTCCAACATTCGCTGCGTTATGGCAGCGAATGTTGGAAGATTTCTTCAAAGATGAAGATTACGTCAAAGAAGGACAGATGTCCCGTAACAGAATACAGAATAGTAAATCTCAAAGTAAACAAACTTTTGTCCCGTGATAATTTTTTCAAAACAAT
Source organism: Acanthosepion lycidas (assembly GCA_963932145.1). Taxonomy (NCBI): domain Eukaryota; kingdom Metazoa; phylum Mollusca; class Cephalopoda; order Sepiida; family Sepiidae; genus Acanthosepion; species Acanthosepion lycidas. Next base: position 112,384,807 of record OZ010571.1, read on the forward strand.
ATTTCTATCATTTGACTACTAACTCAACAAATATAATCCTAGTAAATATTCAGCAGTTTGAGCAATTCTTTTAATTAGATCTTTCGTAATATTTACTGAAAAAATAAAACTTTATTTAAATCTTATTTTCTGGCCTAAGACTATTTGCAATAAAACACTTCTTGGCCTACTCGAGTGTTGCGATTAAAAGCAACTGGATTCAATATGCGGAGAGACAAAAGATTATTAATAACACAGAGGTCATCAGTGAAATGTATTGTGATAAAAACCAATACGAGTAAAATGGAGTAAAACTCGTAATAATAAGGAGTTTATCAAGCCAGCTTCTTCTCATTAAAAACGCCACTAACAAGCTGGCTTAAAGCCAGTAATAAAATAAGTACTGGAAAATCTTACAAGCCTGGCTGCTGCCTTAGCGATCGAAATTTCTGTGCACAGCTCTTATTAATTTCGCCTTATCAGTTGAAAACAGAGTTACTAATTAATAAAGAAAAGAAGGAAATTGTTTACCCGGAAATCTGAGACATGCAACATGTATGCACGTCAACATCATTCTGTTAACTCTTATTTCTGCATAAATGTCTGAAACACATCCCTTTCTTCTTCTATCTATCTAAGTATCTATTACCGGCTTGAAAACCTTGGAGCCAACAGGCTCTCTGAAATCTTCAAATAGTCTTATCAGGGCCTTTTCAGCTGCTGCTTTTGAATTTTTACTAAAAAGAATCTTTCAGCGGCAAAAATAGTTACAATAAAACGTTGAATGCAGTACTTAAAACAGGAAAAGAATTTCCTTTCTCAAACCCATTTAAACTATTGAACAACCGCCATATATATCGATTGTACATGACGAACCTTTTACAAATATCTGAAAGCAAATCATGAAAATATATAATATATGCGTCCTGTGTGAAATTTCTAAAATCCTCGCGTATATTATTTGAAAAGATATCAATATAACCAGAATATGATTGTCAGATTATCAAGAGTTTTTTCATTGCTTGTTTATTAGATATTTAATGAGGCATACTATCCATCATGCACTGTAGTTGAACTCTGTATTTTTTAAACAACAAACCTCTATTATTTTTAGTAAGGAGAAAAGAATGTAACTTTAAGTAATAATGGTACTGAATATGGTCGACATATATCTTCTTTCATATGCCAATTGCTTTCAAGATATACGGTATCAAGACTATCCACAATTTCTTCTTTTTCTTTTGCCCTAAGTTACATTTATATATTTACTTATACTGCCTATGTTCTGATATCTATTCACAGAAATTCATTATCTATTTTACTGCTTTTCTTCTGTCCAGTATATATAAGTATGTACATTTTAACTTGTGGTTACCTATTTTCCATAATGTTTCCTTGATGATAACATGTTCTGTCTATTGTATTATTAGCATTTGTTAATAGAACTATATAATTTCATAGATTCATTTCGTAACTGATATAAAGGAAAAAACTTTAAATAAGCCTAAACAGTTCTCCATGAATAAAAATTCTCACAAGCAGTACTAGATACGCATAACACATAGAAATGATCTTAGCAATATGCAGATGAGTCGAAATGTTCGTAGTAAGTGTTTACTGAATTTTTATCTGAAAATATTACTGTATCAATAATATCAGTCTGACTTTTGCTAATAGTCTAAGTAAAGGCGAAAAACAACCTCACTGCATTTTTACAAGCAGGTACTTTCGAGGTAGTCAATTTGAACTCTATGAACTCTTCCATCGGTTACATCCAGAAGACTTCTTTTCTCGAATTGCTTCATTGTGGAAAGGACATCTACATGGATGATTCATCGATTTCTAAATTCTTAGCATCTTCTCTATACTAAATCGTTACATCTCCGCCACACCCTTCTATGCTTTCCAGTCAAATTTAATCTGCAAAAAACTAAATTCAAAGAAAATTGCTATCTACTGTATTCCTGATCACTCTTTCCGCTTCCTGCTCATTATTAATGTTTCTGTTCTTAAAACTTCCACCTGTCCTGAGTATGACGATAAACGGCATCCGCGTCCTGGGTAACACGATAAACTGTATCCAAAAGCAACGCCTCTGTCAGGTGGTTTTGAGAATAGCTGGTGTTCCCAGGTCCACCCTGACCCGGGGTGGTAGCACCTGTTAGGCTCCCAGCTATGGGCAAATAGTTAACCCCGAAAATGAAGTAAAAAGCATTATAAATTATTACCAGCAATAGGTTTTTGAAGAAAAAAATATCTATTACCAGCAATAATTTTTAAAAAAGAAAACCATTGCCAGCAATACATTTTTTATTAAAAAAATCTATTGCCAGCAATACGTTTTTGGAAAAATAATATTACCAGCTATACATTTAAAAAAAAAAAAATTACCAGCTATACGTTTTCGAAAAATAATATTACCAGCTATACATTTTTGAGGAAAAATATATTAACAGAAATAGATTTTTGACAAAACAATATTACCAAGAAAAAAAAGTTGTCGGCATTAAATGACCCATTGAGGTTGATATACCGTAAAACAAACAAAAACCAAACCAAATCTTCCACATCCTGTAATCTCTTGTGTCTTAGTGACTTTACTGCCATGCGTGGGGCGATAACTTTTAAAAAAATATTCCATTCTAATCCCTCCTCTTACATTAATGAGACGCACATCACTCAGTATCTTTCATATTAAGGGGCTCTGGAGAATTGTATTGGGTGAACCTTATGTTATGGTACGGTTCCTTGTACCTCGGTGATAGTCCAAGGTAGATCCACTAAAGAAGAACTCGAATACGGATATGGAATAACACAGATTTATTACAAACATGAATATATACCGAGAAGTAGGAAGTGTTAGTACGAACAATCAGGTTTAGTAGTAATTGTCTGAACGCGACTCTGTATCGGACCGCCTCTGACTGACTGATTGATAGACTCCTGACGGACCTCACTCCAGACTTCAGACTGAACGGTATTTAGTCACCCCCCCACGGGGGAATCATGTGGCACAAGGCCGGTTTAACATGGGATCTCCGAGCCCGTGGGCTCGGCCAAAAATAAGCCCTTTTGAACCCGTATAAACGGGTTCAGGGTCGGTTTACCTCCCCGAGAGAGACTCCTCCCTTCGGCGTAGCCTCGTTCGGATTACTCCCAGCCTGAAGGCAGAGGTTCAACCGATCAGCCGATCGCCCGACTTCGGGCTGAACTCTCTGCTTCCTCTTGAGACGCAGTATTATTACGTGTGGAATAGTCCATTATGTTATTATGGATAAGGTCCCATAACACCTTAATAAGAACAAATCTGGTTGTATCCGTATTCTCACTCGAACGGATTATGGAACATGGCCGAATATTTATTGAATTTCCCACGTGCGCACGAGAGTAGGTCTAAAATCTACACAACTCTCCCAGCATTTTTCTTTTGCGGACGCCCCAGGCGTCGGAGATCAAGCGCAGCACAACCTTGAGATGTGCTTAATAATAAGGAATACATGAGAAATACTAGTACGATCTGGTTGACGGTAGATTATCATAATGTTTAGTTAATACTCATTTGAGACTGCAGCATGACTCGGGCAATTGTGTAGTTCGCGCTGATACCAGTCATCGATATTGACATAAGTTCAATCAAATTTTGCACATATTGATGTCTGAATAGCAGAAAACTTACAATGATGCGTGAAATAGTATCACAATCATTATTTATCAAAACTCACATAGGTCTTCTAAAAATGATCAAATATTTTTATAATCACTGAAACAGTATATATTTCCCGTATAATGTAAATGAAAGAAAAATATTAAAATATAGCCTAGAAGGAAAAGTCTCTTTTACAAAAATTAACACTTTTTCCAATTTTCAAAATTTTCGGTTAAGTTTTCATTATATTAAAAAGACAGAAACAAAAATAGTTGAAATCCCATAAGATTGCCTGAGAAATTTTCAAGTATTCAATAGGTTGTTGTAAATGGCTGGAAGGAAAAGTTATCATTGATTTAGACATCGTTTAAGGTGTACTTGGGCGGTAATAAAAACCTCCACTTGTCGATGGAAGAGAATAGATTTCTTAACGCATTAATTGTTCACGGTATTTATTTAAGAACAATATAAAAACCCATTATTATAGGTAGATACAAATCAGGAATTAATTATAATTTCTTGCCTATCTGTCATTAAATTATATTAAATAAACACTGACTTTAAGAAGAAAGTGAGAGAAAATGTGAATGAATGATATCATAAAGATTACATATTCAAGGGTTTACCTTCTGTTAAAATTTTACTCAGGCAGTTAGAGATTGTAAGGAAATTTGCTAGATTTTAAGCAAAATATAAACACACATATTTATACATACATACGAGACCCAACACTTAACTCGACAGTGAGACGTGATAATAATATTCAGTACACAGCGAGGCAAGTTACTGCAATAGCAATAACTTCTTCCTCATAGACATTTACCTAGAACTACTTATCATGAGTGGATCAGTCTATTCGTGATAGTAAGGAAGGTAACTGCTTGTTACCATTATATATATATATATATATATATATATATATATATATATATATATATACATATACACGTGTGTGTGTAATATAATTTTTGGGACTTAGACAAATCATTATACTAGTCATGGAGTCTGTAAGAATCCTCAAGAGAATGCAGGAAGCACTGGACAAGATTTGCCTAATTCCCCAAAATTATATTACTTGTATACTCTTGCTTAACCTAGCTAATGCTCAGCGATGGAGCGATTCGGATGAAAGGAAAGATGTATGTCCTGGGGCACAATCTGTTGGGTTATGAATACTTGGAGGAGTATCAACAAGAAATTTGTGAGTTGCGGCGCAATATTGAGTCTATTCAAATTCTTCTTCGCCACCGATGTCCATTGGTACAGTTTTACTATATATATATATATATATATATGTGTGTGTGTGTGTGTGTGTGTGTGTGTGTGTGTGTGTGTGTCTTAAAATTTGAACTTGAAGATATTATAAGTATACAAGTGTGGACATGCACATTTGGACAGGAATATTACCGTTAGACATTTCTGTTCATATTGTTTTTTGTTAATTTATGAGGAAAAGTTCCTTAGATTACTCCTAATAATCAACAGAATAAACATATACCGACTGCAACAGCATGTCTATAACACAAAGTGTTTAATATCTAAAAAATCCACTAAACTAATTGACTTTCTTTTTTCTAGGTTTTCAGATAAGACGTTTAGCCATTTTAACCCGATTTGTCGTAAGAATCACTGTAAAAGCCTCAGATTTATTCGGCTAGAAAGAGAACAGGTTAAAACCGTATTGTATCAGTCCCACTGCCTTCCCAAATGAGCAATAGTGAGAGGAAATAGATCATTCAGGCCTTCAGAAATTATACTAACATTCATACTCTTCTTAACTCTTCAAAGTCCATTCAAGAAACAGCAAAAGAATGGTGAATAAATTTTTAAAAAATAGGAAATATTAGGGAGGAAATCTGAATCAGCATGTTACAATAGTAAGAGGGATCATCATTTCAACTTAGAGCTAAACAGATCAATTAGAAAAGATCCAACTTAATTCATAATACGTTCGACACGAGAGAGAGGATTTTCAGCTATGACAATCCAAAGAGCAATGAAAAAAGACTTGAAAATATAATCGTATGTGAAACCTCTGAGGCACCTTAACAAAATTGACAAAAAAAGGACAAAAAGTTAGGTTAGACACGGAGAAGATCATTCTGAATAAGTTAGTCAATGACTTGAAATAGCACACATACGCACACACACACACACACATATATATGTATATATATATATATATATATATATATATATATTCCGATCCTTAGCTATGATTAATTAATGTGCTGCATATCATTTTCGTTTGATGATTGATTTCATGACGATTCTTCTGTTAAGGATTGGGAGTAATTATATATACTTATTTCTCGAAGTAAAGTCAAATAGTGTTTTAAAACCGTGGAGAGTTTCAGTAAGATATATTTAATCATTTCTAAGTTACAACGTTTGAAAAGTTGACAAATGGACAATTTTGCTTTTACACCCGATATGTATGTACATATTGGTTAATGTCAGCGGAAAATCGACTCCCGAAGATAAATGATAACAAATCGTAGTTTAAATTAATATGAATCTTTTCGTTCACTTGTCCCTCTAAGCATTCGAGCACCTGACAAAGATCCTCAGTGAAAAATGTTCTTCAGGCAAAAGGTATGCCACCAACTTTTTACCATGTTTTACGAATCGCGATACTTTTTCAAGATGGCGTAAAAATAAACTCTCCCTCTTGGTGACAAGAAACGGCAGATAATATATTTTTATTTTAAGCCGCACAATTTTTTAAAACGTTAAAGTATATACATGAAGTCTCCGTGTTGTTCGAAAAAGAAAAAGTGGAGAAAATTCTAATATATTTTTGTACACTCAATAGAACTTGATATTTGGGATAGGAAAAGTTGTTTTTTTACGCGCATGAACATAGATATATATTATGCTGGGTCATAAATAATATAGTTTTTTTTTTATATAAAGTTCGGCTTTGTTCTTTTAGATCCAAACACCCAATTTACTGATTTTCTCTTTCATTTCTAAGTGTCAGCATATGTTATAATATGATGCGTTTGACGTCTTTTATAATTCCCCTGTATTAGTTTTCCCTCATGATATTCACCATCAAAGTTCGATGAACGCCCCTGGCTGAATTCTTCCTCCAGAACGAAATTATTGCAAAACAATTTCCGACTTGCCAGTCAGTTATGACACTTTAACCTTAAGCACTAGAGGTCTGCATAACGTTATTCCCTTGCATGAACACCAATAACACGTTTCGTAAATGCTCTTTCATACCTTCCATTTGTTCAGTTAAGCATTTTTGTCCATAAATCCGCTGTTTACGCTGCTGGTGATGTGCAAAAGAAAGACATATTATTCGTGTATTTGTGTATTTATTCTTAATTGTCATGCATGATTAGTAATTGGGAAATACTTTCGTCTTTATAACTGGTTCACAAAAGCTTAATTTACACACGCTAACACATTATATATATATATATATATATATATATATATATATATATATATTAGGTTAGTGCAAAAATAATGACGCAATAATGTCGTTTTTTGACGTATTTTTAACGTCAAAAAACGACATTATTACGTTATTATTTTTACACCAACCTATATATATATATATATATATATATATACTGTCACCCACAAACAGATGCTTCCGCTTTATTACAGCTCAATAGTATGGCTGGAAATCCAATTTGCTCAAGTTGGATCGAAACCCGACTGCTTTGAATCATTCAGAGATTTTACCCCTGAGCTATCAGCGCCTGGTAGAGAGGAATTTTACATACTTAATCTTCGAATTAACAGGCTAATGACCAAACGGGCTCAATTCATAGAAGAGCTTTTCAGTATTAGCTGTAGTAGTCATTGTTTACAAATTCACGCTTTCTCTCAAGAGTGCCCGACCGTAATTAAATTTTACGGGGGCGTATATATTGTTGTCATCCACAGTATATATATATATATATATATTTGTCATTTGTGTGTGTGAACATTAGTGAGGGTTTACTATATTTATAGAAGAGTGTGTGTGTATATATATATATATATATATATATATATATATATATATATGTATATATATATATATATATATTAGTAATGCATGTTTTTAGATCAGGTAACTTAATTTGCTTTCTTCTACCCAATGTCATTATTCGAGCAGAGCTAACACCGTGTTGATAATCACAACATCCACTTCTTCCTCATTGGATAGATGAGCGAAATCAACTGTTCTTAGCTTGCTATTATATTTTATCCTCATTCATTACCATGCAATAATAATGTAAGCTGAACCGATTTCTATCTTTTCTCGCATTTCTTGCTTGTGGTACTTCCTTTAGGCTACATGATATGCAGCCAACGATATACTTGAGGAGTGTGTGCGTAATATATATATATATATATATATATATATATATATATATATATATATATATATATATATATATATGAAATATGTGTGAGTGTAGTGTAAGTTTTAACGGCGTGTAAAATGACAACGCCGAGCCGATTTCAATTACCAGTGGTTTTGTTTCTTTCACTTCACGTTGTTGCCACTGGAAAATTTTCGAATCGATGTTAGCATCAACTTAAGACATAGTTGAAGAAATTCAACTATGACTTAAATAAAAGGGCAGACTGATCTCTCTTACATTGGCTAGCAGCCGGAATAGGAATACTGAATTCAAACCTGATGACCGTTGTTTCAGTATTTAGTGTGCCATTGTGTATCATTTTTAACTGTTTCTTTCCTGGAGTGCGGATAATCATGAACAGACAATCTGGATGGGTGATCTAATGATTCAGTTCTCTGCCGAAATTTTAAGTTGCCATTCGGCGAAATCGATTATAGAGACTAATATATATATATATATATATATATATATATATATATATATATATATATATATATATATATATATATATATATGTGTGTGTGTGTGTGTGAAAATATATAGGAAATAGGGAAGAACTTGTTAGGTAAATAATCCAAAGTTCTTTAGTATTTTTGTTATTATTTTTAAAAAACAGTGCTCGATACAAAAGTAGAGCCTAAATATAATTATTTAAAAATATGATTCCATAGCATATCATATTTTTAAATAAATAATTATATATATATATATGTGTGTGTGTGTGTGTATTTGTTTTAGGTGATATTTAAGAACTTATCACTGTCATTTTTCAAAAACATGCTAAAATCAAATCATTAATCGCCTGAGATATTCAGTATTTATTTTAATGAAGGACGATATCCAAAAAAAAAAAAAAAAACGACATGTCCATCAATATCGTACAGACACAGGTAAAGAGGGTAAGAGATACTATTGAACAATGCTGAAACAAAGATTGCTTCCATGATACTAAGTAACTATTAAAAGTCTCAGCAAGATATCTCTACCAATCATTACATCCAGGTTTAAGCAACGTACATCTTTTACATTTTTGGGAATTTATTTCACATATCTAATCCGTATTTGAAAGAACCCACGGGTGGAAAACGTAGAGTCACGAAGAGCCAACTCCTGATGGTTTTGTGTTTTTATATGTAAACATATCTATGCGCAGCTCGGCACCTCCCCGAGGTGTAGTTAGCAAACTTGCATTGCTAAAAAGATAACGTCTGAGTATTGAGTTCGATCCTCACTAGGTGCCCTGTAATCTCGGAATCACCATATATATGGGTAGCAGTTTCCGATACAAATTTACATCGATAAATGAACTTAATATCTAAACATGTAGATGTATTCATATGTTCCCACATTCACACGTGCATATGTATGTGCGAGGAGGGAGAGGAAGAGGGAGAGAAAGAAATGGGGTAGTGAGGAGGAAATCTATTTTACACTCCGACGACCAATATGGTACACTGATTCCAACAAATTTGTATATTCCGGTTTCAATTCTAGGCATAATCCTTGAATTTAATTCTAAACACGAACTTGTTCGTTTCTAATGATATTTACATTTTGTGGCGTGACGCTCCGGTCTTGAAGTAAAATTAAATAAATCAACCTAAGTCCCGAGATTTAATGTGGCCAGTCTTGCGGCTAGAAATAGGAAACGTGTCTAGAGCTGGTGCGTAGGATCAATGGGTGTAATAAATCTCCAGACTTGTTCGATTAGTTACAGATACTGATTGAAAAAGACTGATCTAATTTAAAGGGGAATCAGTACTTGTTGACGCACGCAAATAAGTCGGTAAAGAGAAGGAAAAAAAGAATTATCTCAAAACGCGTGGAAAAACGCAGGAAGCAGGATTTACCCCTAATACAAATTAGTTACTATCTGATAGAAAACGCTGACAAAAAAGCTCTAACATATTGGTTTATAAACTTGTGATATATATGCCATGTTCCGAGTATTTCAACCATCGTTGGTCATTTTCCTCCAAAGAAGATAAAAGCCAAAAAACTGCCAGTGGCGATTTTATTTCCTATTAGCGCCCCGATATTTGAAATATTTGTGGTTTCACTTAATTTTGTTTACAAAATAATATCATCATGGGATGAAATTTACGTTATAGCTGAAAGGCATTTTAACATATTCTCGTCGGAATTAAAATATTTTTATTGTAGGCGGATGCCGTTTTGATAACAGCGGTTAAATCTTTTAATCGTCATTTAAATTTTAAATTCAAATAACTATTTTTGTATTGTTGACCGAATTCTAAGTATTATAATTAGGCGCTATAGTTTTTTTATTAAATGTTTATATATGTTACTTTGTTTAGGCATCTTTCTTTGGGCATTGAAAACAATGGTAAAATTATTTGCAGCTTTACAAACAATTTCTCAAAGTTCTGTTACAGGGTTTTACTCAACATTAAACGACTTATTATATACTAAGAAATACAGAATGATAGAAAGAAGCAGTTTATAACTTCAAAATTTCCAAACTTTTAAACAAGGCCTATGTTTACATAATTAACCATGTATTCCGTAAATGTGGGGAACTTACCGGTGGATCCGGAGCAATATAGATGCAAGTCTAATAACGTTAAGATAAAGATTAATCAACAATTAACGAGAGAAGTTAAAAACGTTGATAAGTCGTGAAATTTCCAAGCATTGAACCAAAAAGTAACTTTTGTAGAACACATGGATCTATATCGTCATTAAATCACACAACGAATGAGCCCGATTATTAGATATCATTTAAAAAAAAAAACATGGCAAAAATCGAATTAATTCGTATCAGAAAACATTTAGCATTCATTGACTGAACAGTTAGTATTACTGTTGGTTGAAATTTATAAAATATGTTTCTTAAAATCCCTTTTCAAGCAATAGATTTCTCAAGTAATAAAACAGGTATCGTTCTTACTTTTTAGAATTTATGGAGCTTTCCTTTATAAACTTGTGAATAAAATAGTGCGGAAAGCGAATATCCTATGCTATTTTTTTTCGGGTTACATATGATATCCATTTAGTTGTTGCAGTTGTTGAAAGACTTCAAGAGCGGTGGATTCTCTTATTTGGCAAAGTTCTTTTGTTGTGATTCTGTACCGTCAGTCTATTAGATATAATGAAGTATAGTCTTCTTCAAGACCACCAATGTTCATCAACATGAAGCTAATTTTAATCACTGATCTCAGTGTTTTCAGATAGCTACTAATTCCGACATTTCCAAACATGTGTGACATATTTCATGTCGGCCACGTAATAATCTTCATCTGCCTTTTAAAGATATTTAAAATGTCGTCAGTTTTTACGCTAAACATTTTGGTTGTATAGCAACTTACAGTGTTATACAAAACGACCGTAATTGCAATCTACTCTTATTCTTACTATTCTTGTTGCAGTAAATCGCCTAAAGATCACGCGGGTGTTCCAACAACAGGTAGAAAACGCAGTGCTTTGTATCTACCATATGTCAGACTCTTTAACGATTGAAATATCGTCTTTTCCATTCACACTCGGCAGCTCCCACCTAGTATTTGGTCTCTCCAACAACACTAATCGGCTTAGCTTCACACACACACACAATTATATATATATATATATATATATATATATATATATATATATATATTTGAAAATTTTGATATGGTGTTTTTCTAGTATTTTTAACTAGTAGGTTTCGCCCGCTCGCTATCGCTTCAAATCTTTGGAAGAGAAATTTTAAATGAATATTTCATTCATAAATTTGTTTGTTATAATTAAGTAAAGTTTTACAAATAGACGCCAACTTGTTCAAACCAAGTAAAACGCAAAGCTCAAACACTTTTCTGCACTCTATAAGGCAATTTTCCTAAACAGATCTATTTTTGATATGAAAAGCAAAACAATCTTCGAGTAAGAGAACCGTAATGAAGGACAAATGATTATTGAAATATTCTTTTTAAAATCAATAAGAAAAATGATGTCGCCTAGAAGTAGATAATATATAATGCTGATATTGAGCTTTTAGTGTGTAAATGGTTCTCGACTAGTTTGTACCACGTTTATTTATCATCTCTCAGTTGCGTCTCTGCCTCTGGGCAGAGTGCGCTCAGAGGCGGCTCAATCAAATGGCATCACCTGAGGAAAATTATACTGCGTGGTGCCCGGCCCTGGGGAAGTGTTGCCCGAGACCACTCCTTCTCATTGCACTAGAGAGAGGGATCGGAGCTCCCACCGAGGCCAGCGCACACGATGGTTGCGGGGACTCGGACAATTTTTGTTCCTAGCCCTTGCGTACACGCTAAGGCTCCTCATATTAAGACGATCTTGTGTCACAACTTAACCTTCTGGTTTGTTGAATAAATACAAATTACTATAAAGTAGAAATGGGGTTTTTAATCTCACAGTTCGGGGGGGAAACCATCTCCAATTACGCATTGATTCATATAGATTCCACAATATAGTTTTACTTAATTAGCTATTATGTTTCTCTAGCTCGTCAAACGTTGAATATATAAGTACTTCTTTCTATTTTCCCATCTTTACACTATATTAATTTTATCTTAGAAATTGTATCCTATTCTGTTACCCATGAATTAAAAGTAATTTTATGTACGGAAAATAACGATCTACGTACATCAAATCGTTTCTAAACTAAGTAGCAGGAGAGGAATTATCGTTGAAATTTTAAAAGGTAATCTTAAACATTAATTCAGTACTTAAAAGCAGCGATCAATTTTGAGTTCTTCTGTAGTTTATGTAGTTTCCTAACATTTCTAGCGTTTTTGAATGAGCTATGAATCATTGAAATCGGACCAGTAGACACGGAATAGTTGCTTGGACACACAAACAGACATACTCAGTAATTTATATATAAGATTATTTCCGTTTGATTGGCGTAAGGGAGTAAAGGTAATTGGCCCTAGTGTCTATTGCCCAAGCGGTTTTGGTCATTCTTTAGTCATTTTAAATGTTTTTTCTTTCGTAAATTGTTATTAATTTCTTTTCACGGTCGTCTTAAAATATAATCATGTGATGCTGATGTTAGTTAATTGTTATTAAATCTCTTTCTCAATTTTTGTCTCTCTTGATATGACGTAATTTTTCTGATATTATAAAATCGGAAATATGATATATATTTATTAATTTTTGATAACGTCTTTAATCAGACAGATTTCATTACTCTGCAATATACGTACATCTCCAGTCAAAACTGAAATTACTGCCTGGCGGTCAGTTAAATGTTATCTGGTATATAAGAAATCTTTGTCTGTATTTTCTCGATTCGATGCAATTTATTGAATAATTTTCATCACTAAAAAGCTCTCTACTGTTATTGCTATCAAAAAGTCATAATTATCCCAATCAAATACTCTGGAATCTTCTTATAGTTCAAGAAAGACGAAAACATTGCTCTGACAGCTAAGATATGACGGATCAAACGTTGATCTTTGCTCTCAGGAAAAATTACCACTTCCATAAATGGTGGTGTACAGCCCTGGAGTTCATCAAAGCACTTAATGGTAGTTTGCATCTCTATAAAATGTCTGCGTCATGTCTGTATAGTCGGTGATTAAAAAAAGACGTTTCTCAGCCCTAGAATTGATCGTTCACAATCCGACTCTGTATATATTGATATGTATACACGCGCAGAACAAACGCTAATATAATTAATGTCACGTTCTTCAGAAAACTCCATCTTTTCTCTAACCAAGTGCATTGATTGACTTAACACTGATGCGAAAATGCCTGAATGTTATTTTCTGTTGCATTGCCTTTTACAATTTATCTTTCATGATAATGTTGCGTGTCTTATTATTGAAGACAACTCGGCCAAATTATCACTTTTCTCATTTAATGTTTTATTTTCTTATTTTATCTGCGATGTAACATGATAGCGTGGACGATCACAGTTCTCCACAACATTCTCAAACTATGTATTGATGGTTCCATTAATATTCTTTACAGTCCATGTACTGCTGTCCATTTAGAAAAGCTTGTTAGCAGATTCGATGTTCCCTTTGCTATTCTTGTCTTCAACTTGTGAGTCAAATTATCCAAACGATCCTTCTATATTATATATCTACAGTCGGGTGACTTTCTGACATTTTAAATCTCTGTGAGATGAGTCATCACTTTGTTATATCTAATCCATTCGGGACTGAAAAACTCGTTAAGTTTAATTGAAGAAGTGTTGCCTGTACTGATAATCACAGTTTATATACCATGCATTCTGTTATATAACTTCAAGATAAAAAATACCTTCCAATTAGAGTAATAAGTACAGGGTGACCCAAAAAACGGGAATTTTTGAAGTGCGTATTGTCTGACATGAGCAAGTGGCAACACAGCAAGACGGTGACCTTGAGCAAGTAAACATTTTGCCATTTAGATTTCAAGATGAAATTCACAGTATCCCAGCTGAGATATTGCAGCAGTCAATGAGGAATCACAACAGCAGATTTCAAGAATGCATTCGTACAGGAGGACGCCATCTACAGGACGTAATTTAAAAAAAATGGAAATTCCATCATTGTTTCTTAAATGGCATGTTTTAAGGTATCAATTACTATGAATAAAATATTTTTCTTCCATCACTCTTGGTTTTTTTGGAATATTAAAAAGTTCCCGTTTTTTTTTGGGGGGGGGGTCACCCTGTATTTAATCTGCAATGCTATTACTCTGTTGGTCAATATTCTTCAGTATTAGCCGTCTGGTTATAAGGAAACATTCTAAATTCATTGACCGTTCAACCACTGCTACTTCCTGATGAAATTTCTACAATCTTTCCATTAAACCAATTTTTAGGAACATAGTTTTATTACTTTAAATTAAATGTTCTTATTCTTTCCACTAATAATAAGAGTTTCCTTCCTAATATGTAGTTTGAAGTGATATTGAATGGCAACATCATGATTGTGTCATTTTCAAGTTACATATTGTTGTGGATAGCTGAACACCTCTACAAGATGGACTGGCCTAAGCTTAATTAAACATCTCTCTCTCTCTCTCTGAAAGAGCAGTTAAAGGTTAGATTTTTTTTTAAATCTCTCCGAAGGCAGAGAGAAACCCAGGCGATGCTATGCCGAAGGGTAGATTCTCGTCTGGTGTGTTAGACATGCTACCCGGCTCCGTGAATGGGGGTACTAGGGGGGGATTTTCACCCGAGTTTATGCACCCGGAAAACCCCACGTTAAAATCCCGCCTTGTGGGGAGGTCTCAGCAGTTAACGATTAACTGTTTATTAAATTACTCTGTATTCTCAACGCTGTACCATATTATACCCCGGAAAAAACTAATACTTATTTTCTATATGAATGTCAACCTTTCCTATTTACGACAACTCATATGCTATCCATTTTAATTGTTTCTACTAGTGAAAATCACATGATATTTTTTTTTTGTTATTTGATACAGTTCTTTCTATTTAATTATAAAGTTCTAAGAAGTATTTTCCTCACGATGACCTACAGGCTTTATACTCTCAAAGCGATTTTAAATCCTCTATCGGAATGGGAAGTTGAATTCACCTAACAGATATTTGTGAAGAAATTTGCTTCCATGTATGTCAATGAAACTCAAGTCTTGATTTTTATCCCTACAGCCCCCGAGATTTCTAGAGCATAGAAATCTTTATTTAACCGTATCGGTTAATGAATTAGAGATACGAAATAATGAACATCTAAATAGTTTATCTTTTACAGTCTTTGGAAAATGCATTGTGGCATAAAAAGAGGGTGAATCAACAGATTAACATGAGGATCTAGCTCGAATCTTAATGATTTTCCTAATAATATGAATAACTGTTACAAAATGTTACCATTTACAAAGAAATGATGTTTCTATACAGCGATATCGAGTAGAAAGAAGTTAAAGGGAATTAACACATTTCATACACAGCAACGGGGATATGTTTATATTCATGAATATACTTGGACGTTATATATATTTGTATTTCACCTGAAGATTTTAGCAACTGCATGAAAACCCCGTGTCGTGCTATCGACGTTCGGTATTATGCATATTCATTGATATATACATATAGTTCTGTCTCATAACATGGGACACCATGCTTATAACACACGTGGTAGAAAGATATTTGAACTTACGTGCAATTTTTCTTGTACACACACACACATATATATATATATATATATTATATATATATATATATTATATATATTATATATATATATATTATATATATATATATTATATATATATATATTATATATATATATATATTATATATATTATATATATATATATTATATATATATATATATTATATATATATATTATATATATATATATATATATATTATATATATATATATATATATTATATATATATATATATTATATATATATATATATATATATATATATATATATATATTATATATATATATATATATATATATATTATATATATATATATATATATATATTATATATATATATATATATATATATATATATCCTACACACACATTATATATAAGAAAAAAAACCCTAAAAATCCATAATCATCAATAATTTATTCTCATGAATATAGACATATTCATCACAACTGACCGACTACATTTTATGAAATGGAATCCAGATCTTCCAGACAGACAGCCATGCATGCTTGCAAAAATTTAAAAATAGAAAAATAAAACAAAAATACAAGATAAAACAATAACAAAATAAATTGCACTAGAAAAGTTTTCTTTGGAAGCTTTTTTATGTCTGTATATTGGTCTGACTGGGATATCTTTGATTCCATTTCATAAAATGTAGTCGGTCTAATTTGATGCATATGCTTATATTCATCGAAACAAATTTATTACTAACTATTATTTTTTAAGGTTTTTTCCTAAGTAATCATATAATCTGCTCTATATCACATATTGAGCTCTCATGTGAACCGAAATGTCCTCTTTGGAATAATCTCTACCAATTATATTTCGATAATATATATCTATATGTGTGTGTGTCTGCGTGTTTTTGCTTGCAAAATCACACACAACACTAATATATAAAGCTCAAATATTGATTATGTATGTGGCAAAATATTACATAGAAAATGATATTAAAATACAGTTGAATTAACTGTACAAATTATCCATTTACTTACTATAGCTTACTATATACATAACCCAAGATACATTCTAGGTAGAAGATTTTATTGAATGAGGGTTTTTTGTAGGGATATAAGAATAGATAAGAGTTGTAGATTATGACTATATGTAGGATAATTATGACTAGAGTTGAAGATGTTCAGATTTTATCCGGACCATTAACCTTCGTCGAATCAAAGCTGTTGATGCTTTTCTAAACTTCCCGTACCATGATAAAGATTTCACAGAATTTGTGTTCCATAAATGACGCCTAATGTTGAGTTTGAGACAAATCTCTTGTCATAACTTGATCATCTTAAAGGTTTTTTTTATTCATGTATACAAGTAATCAGCTTGTTGATCTTTAGAAATCAATTTTAACAAATCTATAATCTTTACAAAGAAAGGGTAATTTTTCTGTAGCTGTTGTAGTTGAATAGCTAACATTCAAGTATTTACATCTTGAGAGTAAAGAATGCAATCATGTTTACGTTTTAAATTATACAATTTGAAAATGGAAAATATAAGTTTTAACGAGCTGTACAAGAAAACTACAACTAGTAAAATATTTATCTCTTTTGAACGTGTTATATTTAAAAGGTTTTCCGTAATAACAATTCATGGTAGATGTATTAGGTTGGTGCAAAAATAATGACGTAATAATGTCGTTTTAACGTCAAAAAACGACATTATTACGTCATTATTTTTGCACCAACCTAATATATCAGTCAAACAACGGTGACATTCCACAGTATAGCAAAAGTAATGATTAGTCCCAGGTGTAAAATCCTTTCTGCTCATATCAAACTTCATGCTCCTCATAATCGCTTTAATATAGCAACTATAGTGGCTTTCGATAACTGTATTTTGATAACATTAATGCAAAAATAAGTTCTGTCATTTCTTAGTTTTAAATATTGAAGAGGATCATTACATACGCAAAATATAGAGAAATAAATTTTGATATCTTTCACTACCTCGAGAGAATCCAGATGACAACGTGTATACTGAAGTATGTTGCCTCGTTTGTATTCATTTTTCAGACTGTTCTTCAGTCTATTTTTTTTTTAATTTTTCTCATTGATTTATTAAATAGAGCGTTTTTCCCATTACACATAAGGTGAAAAGGAAATTTCTCGCCATTAACAAGAAAAGTTAAATTCAGATGTCTTCTATTTTGATTAAACTTTGAAAAGTTGGTTGGGTCGAGAATTTCTCAGCACCCACTCTTATGAACATTTTCTTTTTTTGTGATTATGAACGAAGCTTACGTTAGTTTGTGTGTGATCATATGTCTTCGAAATCTCTCTTTTCTCGCTGAAACTTTAATTCTCTAAAAAGGCTTCTATTTCTCCCGGCTTCACAATAAAGTAGCTGATAGATAAGAAAATGATGAAGACACTTCTTTGGTCTCGTTTCTCTAATGTGAATCTCAAAAAGGAGACCAGACGTATTGATCGGCTTTACAACTCTTCTAATGTAGGAGAAAATCCACCGTGTCTGTTTAAAATTATAAGGAGGCTTTAAAAGAAGCAAGTAGAAAAAAATATCACGTTCACAAATGTCTTAGATATATGTGCATTATATAATGGAATTTGCTTTCTTTTTAGCATTATTATTAAAGACTGCTATATAATGTTACTTTTGATTTAAATGGTTAAATAAAAATAAACTTATACTATAAAGGATTACGGGGATGTAAGACATTGTCACATGAATTTTTTAAAAACCATTTGCCGTGTGAAGGACGTGCGTTCAAGAATCATTTTAAATGTCAGATTTTTATAAATCGAAGTTATAAAAAATGGAATTATAACAACGAGAACTGATTTTGACGTAGCTTTTACAATACCGTAAGAAGAGATACAGTGGAGTAATGATTAGCGACTCGGATTGAGGAATCGGAGATCCGAGTTCGAATCCATTACATTCATTTATTAAGTATTTTATATTTATAAACTAGTTTTCAGTAACACACACACACATATATATATTATTATATATATATATATATATATATATATATATATATATATATATATATATATATATATATATATATATATATATATATATATATAAACAGCATGTCCAGGGGTTGCCCGTGCTTGATTCAAAAATCGTATGACTCATACACCAATCGCTATCACTTGACTTCAAATATTTTTGCCCTTCTTTGCCTTTAAAGGAGTGCCCTTACCGTGCTGATGTTGCTACATGTCTTACTTCTTGCCTATCTCACACTGCGATTTTTTTCTAACCTCTATATTAAACTTTAAATCTGTTACTAAAAAAAACTAAACAAAATGAACATAAAACGATCAGGTTTAAAAAAGGAGTCGTAACTGGAAAAACCGAATGAAAAAAGAATGTTAATAACAAATACTTTTATATACCCAACCCAGTTCCGCGGAATCAGAATCAACGTTGAGTTTAAGCAAGCAAATTAATCAACTGGAGTAAAGTGCCATGCAGATTTAAATTTTTCCCACTTGTGACGAATGTAGCTATCGATTTTTTTAGCATGCTAGTTAACATTCGTGTCAGCCAGCTATTGGCTCTCACTCTGGACAGTAGAAAATGACCGCAATCTACATGAAAACCGTAGTGGAAGCATGAAAATGTCGATTATTTCACTATCAATGGGAGTTGGGAAATTCAAAGTCAGTCTTGTCCTTCCCGCTAACTTGGAGCATGCAAATTCTGGTGCAAATCCGTCGAAAATTGCACCCGTGCATTCGTTACACACACACACATCCTGCCATATATATGATATATATATATATATATATATATATATATATATATATATATATATATGGGAAATCCAGTGGATCCTATTAATATAAAATAAAATATTAAGACTGATTCACAGAGAGACAGCTAAACGTTTTATTCAATAAAATCCAAGTGTTTAAAATAATATATGTATATATATATATATATATATATATATATATATATATATATATATATATATATATAATAAAAAACTGTCTAATATTAAACATTTTAATAAAACTTAATGATTGGGGAATTTAAAAATGGAAAAATATATTTAATGAAATAAAATGAACATCGATAACAGAATTCAGTTATATTTTCTATTAAAGGTCCTCAATCACTTGAAATCCGAATTAAAATGAATATCTTGAAATAAACAAACGTGCTATATGAAAACTAGAGTAAAATACATATAGTTTAAAATTGGGAGAAACGTATGTAGCCTAAATGTATAAATCATTGTTATAATAATTGTGTTTCATAATAATCTCAAGAAGACTTAGATTAAGCAGCCGGAAAACATATTATAAATTTGAAAAAAGAAAGGATATTTTCTTTGTCTTTTTAAATACTTCATAAAATTTAATTCTCGCAAAGTGAAATAATGAAACTTGCGTCTTTTATAGAAACGGTGAATATGTAAGCAGATAAAGTCGTTATCACAGTATTCCCTCATTAACCGCCATGGTAATCATTCAAGACTTCCACCATATGCCTAAATCCGCAAACAGTACCGAAAACTGCATAAACTATGGTGTAATTTTACCTATACACAGAAGATTAAGATCCAATAAGAGAGAAAAAAAAATAATAATGATAAAAAATACAACACCTATAACCGCGTATCTTAAACTATGGGATTCGAAGGGAAATGCTGGAGACACGGAAATTAAATTCAAACACTTGAAATTAAGTTTATATGTTATTTCACCAACAGACAATGTTTAACGCGATGCAACGCGTAAGCGATGCGTCAATAAAATGCGCGTACTGTAGTTGGTTAATACATGGGGTCGCGAAAAATCTTGTCATGAAAAATGCGGTCATGAACGAAAAAAGTTTAATTAGCGTTGACTTATAACATTATATTCTTTAAAAAAAAAAAAATAAAAAAAAAGGACAGTCATGCAAACGTTATATAATTACTGGTCAGGTAACCAGTTCTGCTTACAAATGATATATTATAGAGTTGTGAGAAGAGTAAAGGTTAATTTATCGCAATTATCATTACTATAGAATATTTCATTAATTAATTGGGGATTAAACTGCTAATTATGTTTCGTTTGAGCTTTCTATAGATATCTGTAATAATTTGATTCATCTAAAAAGCAAAATTCACATTTACAACAACAGAAACGGTCACTTAAAAAGTTACAGATTATTATGCAGGATATGGTAGAATATGAACTGCAAAATGAGTTAAATATATCAGTCAATTATTGAATGTATCGGCAAATCGATACACTCATATTCGTTATTAATGATAGAAGATTCCTCCTGATTGTAGAACCACAACGTACTACATTTTCGTATTAAGATTAAAAGCGCTGAAGCTTTTAATGACGTGAAGAAATTTTAGAATTTCTCTGTGGCATATACCATTTACGAGAGAACTTTCTTGAAAACTGCTGAAGATTTGTCAAATTTATAGTCCTTAATTCTTTAAGAACAAAATTTTCGATTACATGACAATGACATGATGCTGTCTGGAGGATGAGATTATTTTACTGAAACG
Organism: Acanthosepion lycidas; assembly: GCA_963932145.1. Lineage (NCBI taxonomy): Eukaryota > Metazoa > Mollusca > Cephalopoda > Sepiida > Sepiidae > Acanthosepion > Acanthosepion lycidas. Next base: position 112,406,401 of record OZ010571.1, read on the forward strand.
TCTAGGTCTCTTTCTGTACATTCAAATTTGAAAAATATGGTATTCTTCATTGTACCAGTGAACGACTAGGAAAATAATCCTCTGAAGTTATATAATTTCCTAACAATAATCGACTTTACACATAATATACTCTCAGTCGGATAGAATCCATATATATATATATATATATATATATATATATATATATATATATATATATATATATTGCAAAGCTTTCAATATATATATATATTGAAAGCTTTCAATGAAAATGGCTTCGTGAAGAAAAATAGTTTGTAATTACAGAGATATATGCAGTTTCGAACTTAATTCAAAGTTAATCAGCTATCAAGAAATTTAGACAGTAAAAAGATTTAAAAAAAAACAAAAAAATAATGATATTCGTTTTTGTACAACATTTCTGTCTACACACATGCCCGCACGCACAAAGACACACAAATTTTATATATATATATATATATATATATATATACACTAAAATAGTAAGAATAAATGCTAAATCTTAAAATATGAACTAAAATATGGGCTCAATGCTAACGTCGACAGAATCTAGTCTATAATATTATCAATTCAATTACGCCAACTAAGGGTTTGATATAACGACAATCATCACGTTAAATTTTGTTACTGGGAAATTTGAGTTGTGCATTTTGATATTGAATTCATAACATTATATATATGTGTGTGTATGTATGTATGTATGTATGTGAGTCATTTTGTATTTTAATTTTCAAATTATTATAATTTTGTATTATAATTTTGTATTATAATTTTCAAATTTCCTAAAAGAGGTCATGCATCAGGATCAAAATCAGGTTGCAGAAGACAAAGCGTTCTTTATAAGTTTTATAATATATTTGACCATTTCAATGATTTTCATGAAACGGGGTTTTATTAGTGTAATATAGAAAATTTTGATGGCTACATTTTGACATTATTGTTCCCTACATTTTATACAATTTACTATAACTCTTTTAAGTCCGATCGCACATTACATCACACGATGTATGGACTTGTTCAAACCCGTTAGGGAAATAAATTCTTGGTCAGGTCATTGTATTTCACTTTTACTACAATATCATGATTTCTTTCTTTCTTCTTGCCTTTCTTTCTATCTCACCAACTCTCTCACTCCTACACTCTCTTATATGTTTTAAAAGAAATTATATTCGAAAATCTGTTATTTTTCTTTTTTACTCTACTTCTTTCTTCTCTTCCTGTTAATCTAGTATTTCTATCCGGATGAATTATCTCCGTTTCGGTCTGAAGGGACGAATATAAAAATATTCACGAAATAAATTATAACAGAAATGAATCTTTAAGGTAACTTTTTATTTATTATTATAATGCTTTGTAATTTAGATTTATATTGAGCATACTTTGGATTAATATCCTCCTTGGTATTATCCCTAGCAGTCAAAATTTGGTATTATATATACGCGGACGACACGACAATTTTAGTCCTTCCTCAAAAACAAATCTAGTGTCGCTGACAAAACTAACCTGGCCGTTCGTCTTGAAAAGTACCTCCAATCGCTTGTGAACTGGGGCAGGAATTGGCTGCTTAACTTTAACGCCTCAAAAACAAAACTGCTCTCTATTAATCACCAGAGAGATCCTTCACTGCCCCCCATTAGAATGTCTGACGCTCAACTTCCCGAGAGCACCTCTTTGCGGCTGCTAGGTCTCACATTGACTGCTGACCTGAGATGGAACAAATACATTTAGTCAATTGCTTCGTCCACCGCAAAGAAAGTTGGCTTCCTGTGCAGCGCCAGGAAATTATTCTCCCCAGAATAGATCCTTCAAATCTACAAATCAACCATTTGCCCTTGCATGGATTATTGCTGCTATATATGGTCCAGTACCCCAGAGACGGATATGCAATGTAATTGGCCCTGATATGCCATCTCGTCTGTAGTCGCTCTCTCACAGACTTGCCGTCGCCTGCCTTTTTTCAAATATTTCATGGTAATTGCTCCGATGTGCTGCTTTCTCTGGTTCACAGACTCCATGAATTCAAGTGTCCTACGAGGCTGGCATCACGATCTCACCCTTTCACTGTTGAAACTGTTAAATTTAACTGTCTCTTCTACTCGAATAGCTTCATGTTTCGCACATCTCGCCTGTGGAACTTCCTTCCATTTTCCTGTTTCCCTGATAGCTATAATCTCCAACTATTCAAATGTAATGTCAATCGATATCTCCTGTTGCCTTGATCTATCCACTATCCTTCTCCCTATCCTTTCCTCTGTCACTCCTATCTGTTTTTCGCTCCGAATCCTCTGTAATCCCTTGCGTGATAGTGGCTTCTCACCTTTCTTGGAGTGAAATGCTCATATATATATATATATATATATATATATATATATATATATATATATATACTAGAGTTATAGCAAAAAATAACATGTATCCAATACTTATGCGTGTCACTATATATATATATATATATATATATATGTATGTATGTATGTAGATATATATTCCATCGCCGTGCCAAACAGGATATTTCAATCATTTCTATATTTGCCCATAATCTATTATAGAATATCAAAGTACCGTCTTATATTTTTAGAAAATAATATTTTAAAGTAATAATTGTTTCTAGTCTACCTAGGTCCAGACGGTTAAATCTCATTGCCATAATTAACATAAATAGACATAGCATTATCATATGTAATACGTTTCATTCAAAGATAAACTAAGTGATAGCAATAAAACAAATGCCCATCATTACAAGCCAGACACAGACAGCCGTAGGGAAGAGAGTAACATCAAAAATTATCCACGTCAAACGTAGAGAGATAAAAAGCTTCGAATTATCTTCGAGGCTCAAACAAAAAGGGAAAATTATGTGATAACTTATTTCTATAAAGGAAAAATGTTCGCATTAACAGTGACTAATGCAATCCGATTTGGTGAATTTTAATAGATCTCTACAGCAGACAAAAGGTTCATAGCCTTTGATACATCAGCCAATTAATGCGTCATTCCTTTGCCTGATTTCCTCCTTTCGCATTGTCAAAGGTCGGATATTTTGATCGGGCTGTTTTATTTTATTCGCAACCTACGGTGACGTTAGTTGCTCGTACTAAAATGAATGCATATATAGGTTGCAGAAATAATATCCATAGACATGTCATATTCTTCCACGAGGAATCTGTTGAGAGCTCAAAGAATCTTAAAAGTAGTCAAAAATCATAAGTAGTTCATTAACTTGTTAAGCACGGGCGATTATATTATTGCAGTAAAAGCCGTATTAAAGAAATAGATTTGTGTGTTTTCTAGACTATGTAAGATCATATAATGTAAGGTCAATGCCAGAAAACACAACTGGATATCAAAATTCACATTATATATATATATATATATATATATATATATATATATATATAGAGAGAGAGAGAGAGAAGGATATACACGTAGCCAAGTATCTAGAACGTTTCTGACCATGATACTCGTTTTCGAATGTCACCGTGGTCGCTTTGTTAGGAAGAAGACTTCCTGATGTTATCGATCTGGAGGCGATCCCAGGATGCGACAACTTTGGAAAGTGTCTGAAAACCATACCACGGATTTACTCAAGCCTCGTGTGTGAAACTGGGTAGACAGTACACTTGGGAGCCGTAGATAGCTGTTTTAACAATGTCACATGTCATCGGTTCCGGGGGTTTGGGCGTGCTGGACTTGATCAGATTTTTGATTACACTAGATAACACGCTCTTTCCCAGAAAGTGCAAATATGATCTCTTCTCATAAACCACAGATAAATAAATAGAGAAGGTGGGGGATAGAAGTAAAATGGTGATGTCGACAAACTGTGTGGATGTAATATCGACACTGAATGGTAACTGTTAGTTTCAGGCTTTAATGCAATCTTCAGATCTTGGTCTGGATACTTGACTGATGCATTAAACTGACACACATATTGCACAGTTGATTCTTATGTTGGTATTGCTTTGAAACTTTATCTCCGATATTGAAACACTCTAAATGTAATAAATTATATTATATATATACATATATGTGTGTGTGTGTGTGTAGAATCCCATTATGTTGTCGAAAAAATATATCACTAACGCCCAAAATAAACGCATTATTTTTGCACGAATAGGCTCTGATTTGAATTTTAAAGTTTACATAAAATAACCAAACGGCGACCTTATTTCAAATCCGCTGAAGAGTTTTGAAATGTCAAACAGCCATATATGTTGCCGGCTACGAAATTAGAGAGCTCGCTCCAGAAAATGATCATCAACATTTTTCCTTCTAAAAGTAGATATTTAAAAATAGGAAAATTATGTAATAACTTCTGAGATTAGGAAGATAATATTTAGCTTATCTATTTTTTTTATTCGTGGTGGTAAGTTATTATTCAGCTTTCATATTATCCGTAAATCTGTGACCAGAGTTTTTGTGTAAAAGTTGATTTCACAATCTTTTCGAATAATTAAGTACTCAACCTTTTCACATATTTTATTCAGGTAACTTCTAAGAAAGCCTAAAGATTTTTGAACAAAACGTTAGTTGATTCCCGGTCTGCCGACTGCTAATCCTAGGAAATTACACGTATTCATAAAATAAGGTAAATACTTGACACACTTCTTACGTAGACAAATTCTGTTCTTTATCATATTAAAGTAACTGATTCGGTTGTATTGTAAAGAAAACAAAAATATTTTTTGTATGAATATGTTTCACAGGAATCATTGCAATTCCTCCCCTTCAATTAGAAAGAAAGCAAATACTCCATTATAAAATATATATAAAAATTTTAGAGACGTGATTGAATATTATTTATTTCTTCGCTTATTTACTCTGCATACACACACACACACACACATTATATATATTATATATATATATATATATATATATATATATATATATATATATATATATATATATATATATGTATATTTATTATTTTCTGTCAAATTTTATTATACAAGTTAATGAATTTGATATTAATCCAATTAGTTACACAAAGTTCTGTCCACTTTGTGATGCATTTGCATAATATTAATCTGTGTATATTTAAATTATTTGAAATATTCATCCATGTTAAGAATTTCTTAACTTGTTTTATGTGCGAGTTAAGTTTCATTAGGCAAATAAACTAAAAGTGGTAAAACTTTATAAATATTTAGTCTTTATATAGGCTCTAGATACAGACAATAGATAGCTGAATACTCCGTTTATTTATCCTCCAACTCAAACAAGTCAAAAATGTCAGTAAGTCGCAAGGGGTTACTGAGAGTGAAAGACAACGAAAGAAGACTTTAGCAAGGGGAGTTAAAATAAATGAAAACGATTCAGGAATAAAGATGATGGAGTTTGCCGATGCATTACATATTTTTAAGATTCTAGATGTCAAAGAAACAATAAAACGGAAGAGATTTCCACAAACCAAGAATGTGAGCAAGAATGTATTAGAATAGAACATACGGTTGCGTCTATATATTTAATAATGAGAATGATACGACCGAATTACTAATCTTGTAGTATGCTTAAATTAATGCCGACGAGTTACCAAGGCGTAAAGCTTATTAGAACAATTGCCATGAATATATTTATAGAAAAAGTGAGACGGAAACCTTGTCCCTGCGGTAGGCTAATGACTGAAGTCGCCATATCAGGTAAAGACCGATAACATAGACATTTCTTTGGATTTATGAGGAATCTCCAGATATTACGTTGGTGCAATAATGTCGTTTTCTCACATAGTAACATATGTTAGAAAACGACATTATGTTTGCACCAACCTAATATATAACAGCAGCACCAGACCAACAATATTTAATGCAAGGTTGAATAGTAATTTTTTTAAAATTAGCTTGATGGATTTGGACAAGAAAAATTGTCTGGCACGACACAGTGAGCCAATATTTTTATTATGAGTACAAAGCAATTGATTCAGTATAATCAATTCACTTCATGTCGGTTGAAAAAAGCTTACCAAGATGACACAAAGAGAGGCTTCGCTGGAGGTGAGCACTCGCCATGGTGATAAAAAGCAAAATGTATATATCTCTCTCTGTATATATATATATATATATATATATATATATATATATATACACACACATACACAGTGGGGAAACAAATATTCATACACATAGACATTTTTTAATTCATTGTATTTCCAATTAATGAATAAACATACTTTTCTTATAATTAATTGTACACAGATGTATAATAACTAAATATGCACAGAAAGAAGAAAAAATTGATTTAATGGAAATAAATCTCATTTATCCATTTTAATTTGTGATAAAAATAATTCGTTCAGTAGAAAAAGAATACATATTTTTCATTTAATATTTTGTAGAATAGCCATTATTCACTTCTACAGCAACCAAACCCTTCTTGTAATTCTCAGTTAATGATTTGCAAATTCTAGTTAGTATTTTATTTCATTCTTCGCATAAGGTTTTCAGATCGGAGATGTTTGTTGGAGCTCTCGATTGGATTTGAATTTTCAAATAACACCGCAGATTCTTGACGAGTAACTATTGGATATTATTTGAGTCTGGTAAGTTTGTGTGTAATCTTGTTCTAACAGAGCTGTGGTCGTATAGATGTAACGTAAGGCGTCTGGATAGGCATGTAGTATTATCACCTTTGTAATTAATTATGAATTTGGTTATCAATACAGTGCAGTGTCTTCGGTCTTTAATAAAATTATATATATATATATATATATATATATATATATATATATTACATTTTTATCTGACTACACGTTAGTACGAGTTATTTGACATTCTATAGCATTCATTGTCTTTCAGTCATTTATTTTATTAAGTTTCCTACTGATTATACATTTAGTTATTTCCATCACTGTGTATTCATAGCCAGTGTTCATCTTTATTTGAATATTTTGTTTGATATATTTTCTCTACACAGCTGGATTAATATTTGGAGAGTATAGTAAAGATATTACATTAATATGTGTCTTTGAAACTAATTCCGCCAAAATGGTATATATACGGTATTAAAGAGTGTTGCTTTGTTCATATATACATTTCAGCTTGATGCGTCATTTTGTGACCAGTATCATTGAAAATGTTCCAGTGTAATGAACTTATAGTAGTATTCTACATTAATCTTGATATCATGAACAGATTTAAGGAGAACTAAAATTTTATACAAGATAAAATATTACTTCAGCTATCCCTGATCTCATCCAATTTGCCTTTGTTGATAATTATCATGACACTATCAAATCTAGACCGTAGTCTGATGCATCCAATCTAACCTAGCTATCATCACTAATATTACCTGTTGAGAAATCATTTTTTTCATTTTATTCACCAATATCCTTAACGTTCTGAATAAGTTCACTACCTTTTCAAAAACAGATTCTTCTAATAATTTATTTCTGTTCAATATCCGTTTGTTTTTCTTATTCTGATAATATTTTCAGTTACTTTATGGCCTACATCTTTTTTTCCCTCTGTGATTTCCAAAGTCACATTCCAATCTGTCAATAACCTTGAAGTAAACAGATTGTTATACATCGTTAGAATATACACGTGTACGTTCACTCCTCCAGCGGTCAGATGATTTGATTAAAAATTATCTTTCGTCAAATTTCACAGTCACACTCAAATAAAACTTCAGCAAAGCTAAAGACAGTTCAGCAGTAATTATGACGTTCCTATAACTTATCTGAAGATTAATTCAATTAATTTTCTAAAAGCACTCATTTTTAATTTAATGCGTATAAAGTGCAGATGCGTTAGATTAAAAAAACGCCTTGTTCATTTCGTGCAATTATCAAAGTAAATCAGTAAACAAAATTAAAAAAAAAAGCAATCATGTCGATTACCTTGAGTGTGAAAATCTTAAAAATAAACTACCGGTGATGACTGGTCTTGGTTACCGGTAATTCATTTTCTCTTTTAAAGTCATACGTATTTACAAAACAATAAAATAATCAAAATAGATTCTTCAGATTGAAAATTTTATTTCGTCTTAATAGCGACTGGAGTAAATGTCTTGAAGCAACCGTCTAGTTGGATTTGTTGCTTATCTTTACTAAAACAACTACAACTAATTTAAAAAGAAAATGTACTGTAAATTCTAATTTATGTAGTAAAATAACATAATACAAATTTTAATAGATTAATACTGAAATGCCTATTTGGTGGTTAAACCGTGGAAAACTTAAGCAATAATAACATAAAATTAAATAAAATAGCAGATTGTTTAAACTTTTGTTTTTGATAAGTGGCCATTATGCATCATTTACTTATCTGAGGTTCATTAGCTGTCATTTTTTCACAAATTATTTGCATATACTTTGCATATATTATTCCATTGCCAGGTTTATATATATATATATATATATATATATACAAAAAGCACAAGGAAGTGATAGGAAAGAGATTGAAGTCGAAATGCAAGGTCACGACAAATAACATTGCAGATTCATCTTTGGATTTTATCAAGAATCGCTAAATATATAGCAGGATCATCGGACGATACGTGGCAGCTATAATCAAAGAAAGAACGAAAGGGTAGACTTATAATTATGTAAGATATATTCTGGCAAGATAAATTTTCTAGCACAATATTGTGAACAAAGGTTCTTAGTAGCAAACTTAGGAATTGATTCAATAGACTCTTGCCATTTCATGTCAGCTGAAGACTTTAGTCCGAGAAGGTGCGATGAGATACTCGCTTGGAAGTTAGCATCAACATGGCTGAAACTAGGTAAAACAAAGGTTGTTTCAGATAATTAAAAGAGAGCAGTTTTGTCTTTGTCTCCTTGCCCCATTTAATTACATCCTACCGACCGAAGGGGGTAAAATTTCCTTTATAATTTCTCTGGTCTGCAGACAAAATAAACACTCTTAAAAATTAAAACGGAGCAACTACCAAAATAAGAGTATCCACAAAAATAAAGTTTGAATTAATAAAATTATGTGAATCCTTATCATTATTTTACCATTATATATATATATATATATATATATATATATATATATATATATATATATATATGTGTGTGTGTGTGTGTGTGAAAGCAATATATACATATGGTTAAAAATAAATAATTGTTAAATAATTATAGTGATTAATATATATATATATATATATATATATATATATATATCCGCCTGATACCAATTCAGTCGGGTTTCGATCCTAGCTAGAGGCAACCGGATGTCTAGCCGCACTGATGAGCTGTGATACAGCGAAACAGTCTGTCTGTGGATGACATTATATATATATATATATATATATATATATATATATATAAATATATATAGTGTGTGTGTGTGTGTGTGTGTATGTGTAATGTATCAAATGGACTATTACATCAGGCCCAGTAATCCCTATTATCTACTTACAATGTAATCAGATTATGATAAATTAACGCGTTCCGGCTTTAAGTGAATGGGACATTCAAAGTGTCCTGTACCTGATTAATGTCGTTAGATGACAGCTTTTCAGTAGTTCCTCGAAAATTCCAGCCTTCGGTGGAGATGATTACTCGGGAAGTATTCAGTTAAACTGAATCCTTTTCAAGTCAAACCCTTCTTTGTTTGCTTGTCAGGAACGTCTTGCATTTTTAATCTATCTCAACAGGCAAGTTTAAACATTCACTTTCCAAAAATACTTACTCTGATAACGAATACAATAGTCCTCTAAACTAAGTTTCAATGCTTAATCGCCTTAGAGTGTTCACCATTCTGGATCCAGAGCAAGATTAGTTTCTTTTTTATCTGTTATATTTTCTGTCTTACCTATTACATAATTAGTTAAATCAAATTCTGTTAACATTTAATTGTATATAATCAAATGACTATATTTTGTATCGATATAGATTTTGGACTAAGCGGATCTGCGGGTGGTGTAACGATTTCCAGTCGAGTTTTGTTATATCCATTTTCGCACAAATAATGAAAGGAAATGAATAAATGAATCCCCCAGTTATGGGATAATTTTGATTGGATCTTCAGCCTTGGTTGGCAGCCAGTCTAGTAGATGGAAATCTTAAACACAACGAAGCACATGCAGTGCAGCTAATGAAAAAATCGTAAAATTAATTGCGATTATCATCCCGACTACTGTCGACGTAAGTTGGCTGATGGATTGCTTTCTGACATTTGTTTTTTCTGTGATTGACATTTCACCAGACCCTAACAGATGCCTTTCCTCGCTGATAATTCGTGTTTTGTTTGATACTAACATAATGCATAGGTTAGTTTATATATTATACGCACTAACAGATTAACATCATATAAAAAATTAACAAAAGAATCGTTAATGAAAAGAGCAGTGGAATTTTCATGGCTTTTCTACTAGAATATTCTGTTGAATCATAATTCTTAAGTTAAGGACTGATTGAACCCCTTTTCGATTCAAAATACCAGTGAAAATTTCTCTTGCCTCGTTATATATTGAAACTTAACAGCTTTAAGAAAATATTTCAATAACTATCAGATGCATGATATGATTTTAAAAAGTAGGAGGGTACAAATAAAAAAAAATGATTTAAAATTGAAGAGATTTCCATTTCAATGAAGATTAGATCGTTCTAGATACCGTTATCTTCTATTATTTCTATAATTTACTTGCGTAACTTACATGGGAATCAAAATCAAAAGTATAGGGTACCCAATGAGGATCGAACTTACTATTAAATCTTAACTGTTCAGTAAGACAAGCTTACTAATCATTACACCACGTCGAGTTGTCCCATCTTTTCTTATTATTATGTAGGAATTTTGACTAAATACAACCAGCTCCTATAATATGTTTTTTGGACTTTCCTCGTATTCAATATGGAATATTCCAATATTTATTGGATGTAATGACAAGACGTTGCTAACTACAAAATAACTTCGGAATAATCCTAATTGTAATGTAATTCTATAATGTATATTATGTACCAATTAGAAAATTCCTGACTTTCACAGCGCAGTAATAATATAAACATAAGATTTTTTTCCCTATTCTTTTTTATCTAAGAACATTAACTTTTCTATTTTTTCATATCTATTAGGTTGGTGCAAAAATAATGTCGTTTTCTCACATAGTAACATATGTGAGAAAACGACATTTTTGCACCAACCTAATAAATGTTATTTTCGGGTTGATCGGTTTTAAGCTTGTTTTTGTCAAAATTATCTATTTTTCAGGTATCATGCTTACTTAACAGTCGGAAGAATCTATTCTTTATGCCAAAACCTATTCAGTAACATTATGTCATGGAAAAATGTTTCTTTAATTCTAATTTAATTATCACTTAATTAAAATAGCTGAGATATTTTCATATTAAACTGCATATATATATATATATATATATATATATATATGCAAAATAATTACTTAACTATAATACTTTTGTATATATGAAAGTAATATTATCAATGCTCTGTTTACAATATTGAGTACTATATGATAATATCTGCTTCACTTTTAAACCTTCAATCTATAATATATATATATATATATATATATATATATATATATATATATAGCGAGAGAGACAGAGAGACAGAGAAATGTGTTCATGCGGATGACATCCTGGAAGAGAATGATAAGCATATAATACAATTTGGAAAACATATACATTCAGATATTTCGCCAAAGAATAGTCATCATCACAAATTAATTTTATTTCACAAGATTATTTCCCTGACGACGCTATTTCAGCAGAGAATATTTCCAAAGTTGGATTTTTATCCAAC
>OZ010571.1:112423311-112430811 GCA_963932145.1 Acanthosepion lycidas
AAACTTCATGAATAAATATTTGGAACAACACCACACATTCTTCGGAATACAATACTAGATACAAATAGATTTCATTCGATTTAGAATATTTAATTATATACGACAACGAGAAACTTACATATAAATTTTCACAATGTATATCATTCTTTCTATTATATATATATATATATATATATATATATATATATGTGTGTGTGTGTGTGTGTGTGTAAAGGAATCTGTGTAGTTTTACTGTAAATGTTTCGGCGAATATATCTACGAAGAACTATCTTAGTATCGACCCATTTTCTAATATCTGGCCAAATGACCAAATATCAGAATTATATTCGAACTCCTTTCTTAGGACAGGTCAAGAATATATATATATATATATATATATATATATATATATATATATATACACCGTTTAAAATTAGGGAATAATGATCAGTATCATGTATTGTACGTTTATGGGTTTATCTACTGCGGATCACGATTAGCAACATTGCAGGCAAACATCTGTATCACGACACAAGCGGTATTCAAACAATTTGAACATCAATCGAGGCGTGAAATTGAGTGTCACAAAGGTAGTTTATGTCTCTATATCCGTACGCTGGCTCTCTCACATATACATATATTTATATATATATATAATGGCTTCGCAATAGGAAGATCAAGACAGAGTCTGTAGACGTCACTTGGAAGTCCAATGTGGAAAAGGCATACAGTGTCGCAGAAGTTGCAGCTGAAAGTCCTACTTGGGCTCGATGTCATAACATTGCAATACTTCCTCTTCTGTCTCTTGTCCCTGAGATCGGCCATGCAGGTATTTTCAAAGAAGGAGACATCATGATTGGCCGTGAGACATTAGAAGTCACAGATCGCATCTAGGGTTGACCATTGGCAATGTTTGATGTAACAAGCAACATAGGTATTTTCCAGGCAATCGTTGAATCGCTTCTTTAGTATCCCTGCCGCGATATATATGTACAAAAGTTATCAGACATTTATTTTACATCTTCCTAAAGTTTTAGAATCGATACTTTCTTTTATAATCTTGAATGACTGAATTATCTTCTCTTTCTGAGGATTTTGTCTCTTGGTGTCCATGTCAAGTCTGTATTATACACTGTCATTATAAATGGAAAAATAATTTAATGAAAATCTTTGTTTGGAGAAATGAATAAAAGTCCCGAAACGTGGGCAAAATTTCAAAACAAATACATATGCCTTAGCATTTATATCGTTTAGATCAAATATTCTCATCGTGGGCCCGAGAAAGCTTTTAAATGTGTCTAGAATTGGCCTAAAGTTTATAGGTGGGTTTGGATTATTTTTTAAGCAAACACCCCAAGCAAGACAGGAATGCCACTAACACACAAGGAGTAACAGAGGATTGAGAACAAGAGTAAAGAGGTGTGTTTGAGGAGTGGATACAGATTAGGACGAGGAACATGGTCAAGGTATCAGAAAATGTCGATTGACATTACACTTGAATATTTGAAGATTATAGATATGAGAGAAGCAAGCAAAAGAAAGGGAGTTACACAGACGGAAAGTGCGAGGAAAGAAGCTGTTTGAGGAGAAGATACGGTTATATTTAACCGTTTCGACAGTGAAAATGTGGGACCGAAATGCCAGCCTAGTTGCTTGTTTAAATTCGTGCAGTCTGGGAACCAGCGAAAATATATCGGCGGAACAGTTAATGTGAAAATACTTGTAGAAGAGACAGGGGGAAGCCATGGCACGTCTGGGAGAATGCGACTGTAGACGAGATGCCAGGTCAGGACCTATTGCACTGCATTTTTTCTCTGTATTTTGTTGAGGACTTCGACAGGTACAACTGGAGAACCAGACCATATCACAAAACGTCTGAGACGTTTTTTTATTCTCTTCTATAATGGGCCTAAATCAGCCGAGATTTGTCAACACGTTCTGTTTGAAAATATTCTGTGTTCTATATTTCAGTGTCTTAATATATCAAACAATAAGATTTCGCCATCAACTTTTGTCTGATTGTAGATATACCCAAGTATCAATAACATCTGAATATGTACATATTTTCTACGTTTGCAATGGAAGCGTTTTCCTGAAGATCTTTATGAATCATTTGATGTTTTTTTGATATATACAATATTGTACGTATTGGAACCTCTACACTCGAATCTCTGTCTATTTTGGATGTAATATGGTTGTGTATGAATTATTATAAATCATAATATCTTAATTTAATATTGGGACTTCTAATTCGAAAGTTTAAGAAATCATGTCTAGTTGATTTGCTGGCCAAAGAAAATTATTTAATGACACCGGAGCATGCAAAATTTAAATTAATCTTAAATATTGCAAACGGATCGTCTGGTACAACCAAATTGTTACAATACCGAATGACTCCTATGCAGATTTCACAAACGTTATTTAAAATACATTTTTCCAATCTATGAAAATGTAAGCGTCGTAATAATGAAGAAGTGTGGCAATCATCAGGGCACAGATTCTAAAGCAAGTGATAAAATATACACCAGACCGCTTTTTTCAAGAAATACACGAGGAACATCGATAATACATGAAACCAAGATTTCAAAACATTCATCAAAATTATGATTGCTGTATGTCATTCGATTAATCAAAGGCTGTTTGGAGTCTAAAGCAAACTCAACATAATACCAAACTTAACTAAATTTGTCTTTCAATTTTAATTCTGCCGCAGTGGAATAGAGAAAAAAAAGGTATAAGTAATTCGGAAATAATGCTGGATTTTTCGACAATGCATATTTATTATATATAATTAACCAAAAACATGAAGCATATTTTGATACAATATAAGTATCTGTCTATATTTCTGAAGTGAGGTATTAGAATTATTTACTCTTTTTTCATAGTTCGGGCTGTTGATCTCATCTTTGTTTAAATATTCACGGCGTTTCGTCTGTTGTACACTCCAGCCTTCTTCAGGAGATTAGAATTTGGAACCGAACCCTTCATTTCGTCCAACGGGTTAGATTGTTCAAGTTCTACGTGCCATGTCTCTTTCGGATATCTGTTTCACTTATTTCCCTTTAACTTATCTCGCTTTTTGTTCAACTCTGCTGCTGCCAGGTATTGAACTCACAACCTTTTATGTCAAGTCGTTGGATTGTTTTAACCAACGCTTTTTTTCTACTGGGCCATGTGCCCTTGGGAACCAGAAGGAAGCCGGAGCGTATAGTGGCCGAAACGTCGTGAATATGACAACAACTATGAGGAGAAGAGTCCGAACAATTTAAATAGTGTAAATGATATAGACACTATATATTAATCCAATACTCCGATATAAGCACTTTTAAGACGAAATGTTAATATCAAAAGGAATAAAGATTGACGGCTAAAGGCTGAGAACGAATAGCAATGACGACATTGTGTCAGATCTTCATACCGTGCTTCTCGAATATTCTTTCTTATTATTGAATATAAAAAGAATTCCTAATAAGCAAATGTTCATCGCCTTTATTTCTATTCAAATTTCTCCTTTTATCCTGCACTTCGCGTCGTCCGCCACGAGGGGACTGCTCTTGGCCGTAATAACCGCTTCCTCATATCACTATTGTTCCTATGCACAGCTTTAAGAATCTACTCATGACTTACTAATGTCTCCGGGGTTGAGTCAATAGGACGGTAATTCATTTCACCGCCGCTAATCCTTACCTGTTTGATCCAAGTACAGGCCAACCTGATAAGTACAGTATGTCTGTTCCATTAATCGTAAAGACGCAGAGAAAAACGTCTTCTTTGCAAATGTTAAAGCCGTTGATGAAAAAATATAAAAGACGCCTTTCAAATGTCATTGCAGAAGACAGCAGAATAATTTAAGTCTGAGAAACTTATTTATATCAGCAAGAATATATATATATATATATATATATATATATATATATATGTGTGTGTGTGTTTTCTTGTGTGTGTGTGTAGAGAGAGAGAGAGAGAGAGAGAGAGTTACGTTGAAAACGACTGGCAAAGTCTTGCGGTTGAGTCTTTTATATAATTTCTCATGAGTTCGTATACTTTTTTTTTTTTTCCTTTCGGGACATAAATTATATACAAATTTTTTGAATGTCTTTCAAGCGTTTCCGGCTATACTTTTATCCATTATCACAGAATAATTTTATTTTACTTTTAAATGAATATGTGGATAATTTATGTGTGTATCTAGAGTTATATTAATGTTTATTTTTCAAACACTGTCAGCACATTGAGGCCGTGTTTATCGTCGATATTTTTTAATGTTGACTTTTTCTTTTTTCTTTTATTAATAATGCTTCCATTATTTTTAGCATTTTTTGTAAATGTGGATGTACTATTATATCCAATACAATTATTTATTAATTTAGATTGTTCAGGGACATGGCTCCTTAAGAGACATGTACATTTTAAATTATATTTTTCCCTGTAATTTGAATCTTGTGGGTGAATTATTATGTTTATCCTTGAGATTATCCGTTTTAAATTTTTATAATAAATAATTATTTCTGTTTTCTTGTTTTTCTCAGCTGGCTTTGTGTATCTCTTTATGGTGTTTCTAAGTGAAGAATCGTCTTGCTTATATTTATTACGTATTTGATTCTTGGAGAAAATATTAAGGAATTTGTGTTTTTTCTCTGTGTTCAGTGTTGTTATTGGATACCTTAAAAAAGAAAAAAAACTAATATGGTAATCAAAAAGATGATTTGGAAAACCGTTATTAAGTTCTGGAAAGAAACACGGAAGAGAGGATCTATTATGGTACATTTTCATTAGGAATTTTTTAATAACACCTGTTTCATAGCTGAGAGGACATTGACTGTAAAATTAAGATGGCAAGAAATTTTACTTGTGGGGTTTTATATAACTAAATAGCGAATTTATTGTTACTATACTCTACAAGAACGTCCAAGAATGGGAGTTATTTTTGGCTAAGTTCATAAGTAAAGTTGAAGACGGAATTTTTTTCGAGTGTAGTTTTGAGATAATTAATTTTATTTTTGTTCTCAGCTAAAATAAAAATATAATCTTCGTGATGGACGTATATTTTCGCTTTTCTTTAAAGAACTTAATAACCTAAAAGAAACACTTGTTAATAACGGTTTTTCAAACTATCTCATAGATTACGATATTAGACCATTTTTCTAAGGTAATCAATAGGAACACTGACCACACACACAAATAAACAAACAATAAGATTAACATTCTACAAAAAACAGTACAGGAAAGTGATTAGGAAGTACTAACAAACAATAACAGCGAGTCAATCTATCGCAGTCAACAAAGAAGATAGCCAAACGTGTGCGCTTTGAAATAGAGACGAAATGATAAAGCAGGAACAGAAATATAGTAATCTGACTAGTCCATTTAAGAGGAGGGAATTCGCATGTGAGCTGAAATAACGGAAGAGGTCTTCCTGAATATAAACACAATCTAGAGTAAAATTATCAATAGAAACAAAAGAAATGTGAATGCTGATCTATTTTCTCAAGATGAATATCACATACAGAATCCTTCAGCAACAAGGAACTTCTAAAGAAAACAGAAACAAGCAGGGCACTTCTGCCTAAATTCAGAACGAGACAGTTGAAGATATTTGGACAAATTATGAGGAAAGTAGGCTTGTAAAATTTAAACTCCACGTGGCACATAGAAGGAAAGTGAAGGGGAAAATAGCATACAACATACCGAATGAGTTTCAATGAACGAATGACAGAGTGTGGACAAGGAGAGATTTTAGAGTCTAAGGCGTTGCTTAGATAAACACGAGACTAGTGGGAGCCAAGATTTCTAATGAATGAACGAAACATGGTATATTAAAGAAGAAGCTAGGGAAAAATACATTACGTAGAAAAGTATTATATATTAGAAAATATTTACATAAATTCCACTCCAGACCTCAAATGGAACATATACAAACCACACTGCTAAAGATGTTGAAACAAAATGGCGGCTCAGTTTCATATTCCAGAAATTAAAGACATGTTCCATGTTGTTCCATTTACAAGAGCTAGGACATGCTAAATATAAATTATCGGTTTTCTTGTCTTGGCCTGCACTATTCAATCACTATCTTCCAGCATTAAACAGTTTAAAATCGTTTACATGGTAAAAGGGACGATTAATTATTTTCCACTCAACAACCTCTTTCTTACAGACGCAATATCAGAAGGCAATCGTTAATCTGTGGCTATTTCTGCCCAGCTGAGATCTAATATTTGGTTCCACTCTGTCAGGGAACGATATAACAATTCTACAATTTGAATCGAACTCATTTCCTTCATATTCTGAATGTAAGAGAAATGTTCTCCGCAGGCAGTGTTTTCACAAGAACTGACACTTTTTCGAATATACTCCCACCTTAATCATTCCAAGAACAGATCCAATTCTAGTGAAAATCGTTATATATCTTGCTTATAGTCATAAACAATAGTTAAGTATTCTGTTATCACTAGCATTTTTCAATATTACTATTTCGAATCATACTTTCAGTAGCTATCGTATCTTTAGCGTGTGAATTTTGTAAAAGAAAAGAACAAAGAAAGAAAGATGTTTCCATTTTGAATACATTAATCATTTAAAATTGTTAATCACTCATACAGGTGAAAATCTGAAAGCCATCAATCTAAGAAATAAAAATTAATCCGCTATGTTTACTCACATAATTCATTTAAAACCGAACCCTGAAGGTATTCCAGAATCAGAATTGAATAATATAGCTTCACCCGCATGTTACCTCTTCAAATTTTTGCAGAGAATATATTCCTATTCATCTCTAATTAGCAATATGTATATTGATAAAGCCATAACTAATACAGTCCACTGTCAAAATATAAATAAATGGGAACGTATTATTGCGTATTTCGCATGGTTATAAGCGTTCTAAAATTGATTTAGATAAAAACCGTGCTTCAGTAATCAGCCTTTAAACTTTAGAATACCGCATTCTTAAAATTATTCCCCTTTTCACTGAATTCAATGTCAAGGTCTCTCAATTACAGCATCCATATTGTTATTTTAGCTCACACTTGTATTCTGTTGTCAGAGCAAAATATAACAGCACAATTATGAAATTCAAGCTCACTATAGTTCAGGTATCAGATTCACCTTCACTGGCAGGATAAACATTTTACCCAGAAAATTATGTTATATACAGAGTCATAAAGATTAATGTACTGCGGTGTATTGGAACGCATCACGATGTTTTTCGTCGGTATTTATCAAATGGCAAGACATTTGTTATGATTAGTCAGGTACAATTATGCATAACACTGTCCAGTAAATTGGAGTCTCTTTTTAAGTTATAATATTTGTGTAAATTACAATAAGTTTTATTCGTTTATTGATAAACTCATTTTGTATATTTTAAAGCTTAAATAATATTTTGTTTTTTTAACGTTGACATTTAATTTGATGTTTCGAAATAAAAAGAAAAAATTTTTTCATATTTCTTTATTCTGTAAAAACAAAACAGTCAAGATAATATATAAGACCATTCAGAACTGAATGATAGATCCATAA
>OZ010571.1:112435811-112513311 GCA_963932145.1 Acanthosepion lycidas
TAATGATTTGCTTATACAAATCCTACTGTTTAATCCGTTGGTGGGAGATACGAGATGGATTCCTATTTTTCCAATGATAATTTGCTCGTCAGTGAATATAACGAAATCGATTGAAATTGTTACCCTGTCCACCGCACATTTAACCATACACTACCTGCTATTACCAAGCGGTCACCCATCTCAGTAATAGCCAGTCTCGACGTATTTTTATCTGACGAGAAGCGGTGTTTTACCATGATATGGGTGTAATGTCTTTTTGCGATAGAATATTAAAGTAAGAAATCTTTTGTATAATTATGCTTTTTTTTTTCGACAAAAGTATTCTATTTAATCCGTAACTGGATGGATAGGGGGGTCATACATTTCCTAACGCTATTTCCGCGAAAGTGAAGTAACAGCACCGACCGAATTTTGAATTCGGCTCTCTGATTTCACATTGCTTGTCACCATCGATTATAACACCAGCACAACCTAAAATTTATAGGTGTTTTTGCGTGTACATTATATATATATATATATATATATATATATATATATATATTCGAATACACGGTTGGTATACACGGAATAAAATTTGGATAACAAAAACGACTATTTATTATTATTTCGCAATCAACACCATCACTTGATAAGGCACCAGCAGTATAAAAGAAAATGGCTATTTTTGTAATGATGTTATGCTTTTATATATATATATATATATATATATATATATATATATATATATATGCTTGTGTATGTTTGTGTGTGTCTAGGAAATAAGATGCGTGTCGGGATAATAGCCAATTCCTTTTGTATTATATGTAAATTTTCTTACAGGAAAAAGTAAATATATTAAAGATAAATTCATTGCTAAATTATTCATGAGAGAATGAGGGCATTTCAAGTATATATTTGTACAAATAAGAAGACCAACCTCGCCATCGAGTGAATTAGTTTATTACGAGATACGTTATTTATTTTAAATGTTAAACAAAATGAAGAAATCGTCCTCAGAACATTGCTTTACATTTTTCCTTCGAAGACCAGCAACGATAAACTAGTTAAAAAACGTCTGTTTATTGTATCGGTAAGTCATAATGCGGTGAGACGAGTGTAGTATTTGGAGATACCCGAGCAACATTCATAACTGCACATGCGTACGTTTGCCTGTACACACGAACTTATTTCTAGAGAGGTTTGAGATAAATTGGCGATGTGATTGCATTGAAACCATATCCTCCGGCAAATTCCTTCTCTTGGAGGAACAATGCAAAGTGACTTGGGCTAAATTGAGTAATTGTTGACGCAAATAACGTGGTTACAATCGCTATTCACAAATCGATAGGCATCCATATTTTTCTCTGCCTGGGATTGAGTTCTATTGAGCTCTAATATATTACATAACGGAGAACATATGACAATATGCCCAATAGATTATATGCACTCGCATTGCAAGTATGCTGAACGCCAGGACCGGGCCAATATAATATTTGATTTTATGCTAAATTATATCACGTCAAGAAAAGATTTGGACATAATGTTGAAATTAACTCATCTGAATGTAATCCTTCTCTGATTCATAATATTAATGAAGCGTATCAGGATCAAAATCACCACTGTAGCATTTCTCAGCGACTAAATTACTAGACCATTTTTCAAGGCTAAAAAATAAAGTTAGTGAGGAATATACTAAGGCTCAAACTAACAACACTTAATCTGCAAGCATAGACCGTCGGTATATATGCAAGAAAATTAATCGTCGTCTCTTTCTTTTCGTCCATTTCCTTTCTTCCACTGCTTTTCTTCTGTTTGTTCCACTGCTTTTTTTCTTCTTTTCACCTACTCCTTTTAATTTTCTCCTATTCGTTTAATGCTTTTCTTCTCTCCGTCTACTTCTTTTTTTTTCTTTTCGTCTACTGCTTTTCTTTTCCTTCTTCTTTATGTCTATTGCTTTTCTTCTTTTTTTTTGTCTGCTGCTTTTCTGTTTCTTCTTTTCATCGACTACTTCTCACCCTCTTTCCTTCTTCCTTTCTTTCTCTTTTCGTTTATTGTTTGTCTTCTTTGTTTTTCGTCTGTTACTTTTCTTCTTTTCGTCTACTCTATTTTCTTCTTTAAATATTTGAATCCTTTTGTCCAATCACCCCTTTCCTGTCTCTAGAAGGTTCAGAAGCATTTAGCCTTTTGTACAATGAAATATTTTAAGCCATAAAATCCTTTTCCGACAGACGAATAATTACTAGTCACTCGCTAATATATCGTTATTTTTCATAGCAGATGCTTGAGGGAAAAGATATTCCTTATTTTCGCTACTGTTACCTCCACAATAATGACCGATCATACCACATACACTGAGTCAAACATTCTCCTTCCTTTTATATTTCATTGATAGAATTTCCGCTCAAACTCTCTCCAAAGGATACCTCGCTATCATTGCAATCTTGAAATCTTTAAGCCAGGTTCAACCGTCATATATCCTAAATATCATCGTAATGTGCACCTATTACTCTCTCTTTTTATGCGCTTAAATAAACAAAATTTAGTAAACATCTACCTTGAGTGACTCTTTGTATTGGGTGAACAAAAATAAAACAAAAAACCTAGATCTAATAAAAGGAACGCTCCATGTTTGCCGCAAGGTCGATGACGATTGGACAGTTTAATCCGTGACAGGCAGTTCCGGTTGCAACTGCTGCAGGAAAGATTTGGCTCAGAGGTCGTGACATGATTGTCACGTGCAGGTAAAACGGAACATTAACTGTATCAAGCGCAATCAGAGCTGTGGGACATTAAGTGCATATCGAACTGATTAGTCTTTAGTCTGCGAAACTCGCCTGTTAAATAAAGCGCAACGCCATGTACCCTAGTTATGAGCTATGCAGGGAGTTTTTCCACACAAGGCTAACACACGTGGAACGAGGAGAATCAGTCGAATAAGCGAAAATAGCACTAGTTTCTAATACAAACACAGTAATAACCTTGTTAAAGCAACATCAATCATATGGTAGTGATGTCTAAAAATTTTAAATTAAAAAAAAAAAAAAAAAAAAAAATCAAAGCGAAGAAAGCGTCTGATTTTTTTTACGACATTTCTTTTTAAGAATATGGCTCCATCTGATATAGCCTAGATAGAATTAACAAAAATAGACATGGATTTTTTTCGAGTTATTGATTTGAATTTTGTTATTATTACGTTGGTGCAAATATAATGTCGTTTTCTCACATAGTAACATATGTGAGAAAACGACCTTATTTTTGCACCAACCTAATACAAATTTTGGCCAATGAATTGGACTAATGATTTGTTTCTATCAATATATTTGTCACCAGTACTTTTTGTTTGCTGTTATTTTCGTTTTTTTTATAGGGAGTTAAAGTTAGACCATCTAGCTCTATTGATAGTACACAAAAAGAACAGAGTAGAATTGAACGGTCGCGTTTGATAAAGTAAGATACAAAGAAGTGTTGAAGTTATTAGGTAAGCTTGATATATATGTGAAGGGTACTTGAATAATGCCGGGCATATACTGGGAGCAAACAGACTGCATACGCATGAAAAAGGAATACCGTAAATATACATAAATGGAAAGAGATGTAAGGCAAGGATGTGCCTTCTCACCGGATCTATTCAAATTTAACAGACAGGGGATTCTCAGAGTATTACAATTCCTACCAAGATTATTGGTCATAACTGATCAAAATACTTTAACACAGAAAATCAAGTTTGTGTTTCTATTCCTGTATGAATTATTCTCTTTTAAATGCTTGATATGTATCTACACTATAGAATAGCCAAAATTCATGTTAGAAAATAATGTGGAAGAAAACATTGCATAAACTGTGTGAAAATCTTATCCTAATAGGATAATACATTAATAATGTAACAATGGCAATACGTATTGCAACATGTAAAAGCTGTACTTTTTAAATACAACATACCAAAGAACACCTTCTAAATACCGAATAATTGTTAGAAAGAAACACCTCTTAATAAGTAGAAAGTAATATTGATGAATTATTCAATGATTTTTACGTGTATATTGGGGTACTTCTACAACATCGATTTCCTGCACTGATGATAATCAAGCCGAATAGGTCAATCCGACTTTGTATCCACGGTAGTTTATCTGGAATTTTCTAATGCGCTCTCTACTGTCCAGATATATTTGCTCCATTTCACTCGTCCGTCATTTCGAATTAGCAGCTCAGTTTGTCATATGCCAGTAACAGACCTTTGAAAGAAGGACGATCCAAACACTTTCTCTTGTAAAAGCAAGTAATTAGACATCTAAATCTCTTTGAATCATACAATGTAATATCAGCAAATCTTTCATAGAACGAGTTTTATTATCATTGCCTTTCCCAGTGAACAGGCAAATATTATAATATTATTCATAAGCTCGAAGCAGAAAAAAAGAGAAACATTATGTATAATGGTTAATCAGGAATTTGCACGTTCATTTCAAACGGAATACCAGCTACAAAATCTGTAAATTATGCAGAAATGCAGTCGTCATATAACAAAAAATAAACTATTACGTTAAACAGGAGAGAATGTAATGAAAGGATTCCCCATTAATGTTAGAAACTCTATTTTAGGCTGTTAATAATTTTAGAAAATGAGATGGAAACATTGTTCCCTATTTTGAACTAAAATTGTTTATCTCCACATGAATTAAGAATGGAAGATTTGAAAACAAACTTATTAGAAACATGATTCAATCCTGAATCCATTATGATAAAAGAGAGGAAACTAGAAAGAAAGAGAGAAGACGGGGGATTGGCGAGAGAGAAGAGTGATTCAGGAAATACAGATGGAACTGAGTTTCATTCCGATCGTGTGTGAATTCGATAATATCTCGAACACGACCAGCAATTCCAACAGGTTTATTCATCGAAGCATTATCTGGACTTTGAAAAATACATAAATATGTACATAAATGAATAATAACGTAAAAGAGAGTAAAGGTTGAAAATAACTGACTGATGAGTAATACAGATGAAATAAGGAGAAGGAAGACGAGTGGAGTAAAGAGCAATGAAGAAAAAAAAACAAAAAAAAACTAGAAGAATGAAAACTAAAATAGAAAATAAAGTACGTAAAAAAACATTTAGCAACATCTACTACTAATAACAATATGAAATTATAATAAAAATAATATTAATGAGAAAGAGTGAAGTCCATAAAACACCAAAATGAAGTGGAAATACATTTGGTGGGTATGATCACATGCATATCAGAATATAAAGAATTTGGCAGTAGATAATAATAAATGGTTATAACAATAATATATAATAAAAAGAAAATCGCTGATAAATAAAAAAATGAAAAGGAAATATCAATTAAAAAAAGAACGGGGAAAATCTTTAGTCAAAGAAGACAGAGAAGTATGATGTCATTGTGAGTGTGGGAGGAAAATAAGATTGAATAAAAAGTGGAAGAGTCTCCTAAAGTAATTGATTGATTTCGTTCAAATACCCAGACATAATTCTCCAGTATTGGCGCCATAACTTCATTGACTTCCATTCTGCAGAATGAGTTTGCCCAAGGTATTTTGATGAAAAATTTTATTTTTTGCAGGTTTACTATCATTTCATACATTGGCATATTCACATGAGGTTTTTCTTGGTAGTCGCAGGTGAATGAATGACATCAAGTCAACTTCAATCTCAATCAAATTCTCCAAAATGTTCAGAATGTTTTTGAACGTTTGTTATATTTAACGTTTCAATTACTTACTCTAATATTCATTTACTTCTTAATATTCGTAACTTCCATTCACATCATAAGTTTGCAAGTACACACACTATGCTTAGTGGTTATATCTGAAGACAAAATAATATGTCTCTACAAATCTACAAGGAAATGTATTTAAACATATGACGATTTATCTTCAAATTGCTTTGGTTTAACATACAATTTTGTTTTTGATTTTATTCTCTATATCAATGATACTCAACAGGTAACAGCATTAATTTCAGGGGCAGAATATAAAACTTAAATAGAACAAGAAATCTGAAGAAATCAATTGCAGTCAAATGCAAAGGTTATAATTGTATTTCTGAATGTTAAGATGGCGTAGTTATCAATAGACAAATCTTTGCCACCTACACATGCCGACTTATGCAGATGTAAATGAGCGTCAACTGATCCTTGCATCTGATTATTTGATTGCTCCGTGACATCAGTTGACTACTACTCTATATAAACATCACAGGGATTTTGTTTTTAATCACGGCAGAGTGTTTCTTGTAGAATTTGTTTGCCCATCATTCAAGCGTTTCTATATTTCAACAGAATTCCCGTCGTGGAAAAAGAGCAGTCTCTGACAAAGCCCCGATATATCTGTAAAAACAAACTTTAATTGAAAATTCAAGATGATGAGTTATCAAGGAAACCATAGATCGAATGAGGAGGAATGTGACCTGAGACCCCGAGAATCGTTTCTCTTTTCAGCCTCAAATAAAATAATTTCATTTAACATTTTTATTTTATTTTAAGATCTAATTCATTCATGTTGATTTTTATTTCCATCCTTAATTTGCATCCAAGACATCCGAGCAGAAACTTTACCCCATAAATTAAATAAAGTGAAATTCATGAATACACACAAAGGAAAATGCATTATTTTAATAAATATTATTGCCATGATTTATTCTCACATGTTTTCATACTATAAAGTATATGTTTTGTGATGTAATGCATAATTGCTCGAAATAAGAAATCGATAGATTCAAGTTCAAATTCTGGTCAGGTTCATTACTTTCTCTTACACATAAATACACTTGGAAAAGTTATGTAGACATCTATTCCCTCCACAGCTATTGATTTAATAGCAGAATAGACTTGGTCATATAGCCTTGATTGGCAACCAGTCTACCGCAAAAAATAACGACAAACTACTACCGGAAAATCTTCTGCTTAGTCAGTCATGATTCGAAAGAGATATCATAGTACAAGCGTGTATCAGGTATAGAATTTAACTGATTGACTATAGTGTTTTCACTAAACATCAGTTGATAATGCGTTGATTTAATATTCCATCAATTTCAGCAAAGTTTCCAGCCTATTTCAAAGAGGCTACCTTTTCAATTGTTTAGATTCTTTCTCAAATTTCCACTCATTCTCTCCACTTTAATGCAACTTCAATATAATCAATAACGATGATTTAAACTGTTATCTTCTAGTTCCCAATCTTTAAAGCTTCTAAAGCAATACATATTTTTCCCAGCTTTTCTTTGTCTTTCAAACTTAATCTCTGTTCTACTTAAATGTCATATTAGCCGACAAGTTTCTTTAGTTTTTTATTTGTTTGTTTTTCATTACGATATCTGGTCTTCAGGCTTGAACTCTGGTCTGTATGAATTTGAAACTTCCGGCAAAGAGTTTGCTATTTTTCTAGCAGAGAGATTCTTATATTTGCCTTTTCCATTAGCTTGCAAATCGTTTCTTACGTGCTTTCGAGTTTCCATTACAGTCAATACAATGTTGGCGTCTTTTTATGTCAATTTAGAACATCTATTTCTGTGAGTGAGGTTTAAACTAGGAGTTTTGAGTGTCTTCTAAAAATCAAATTCAGAATTCTCAAAAAACCAAAATTTGGCTAAGAAAATAATTTTCTAACACTTCCTCATGTCTTTCTGAAGAGACGGCATTTAATATTTTGGTTGTTCTTTTTTAATAAATATAGTTGGTTCCTTCAAGGCTATCATTAACAGAGAATCCTCCCTTCTCTCTAGATATCCACTTCTCAAGCATATCCATATTATCTTATTTTAATATAATTTATGCAATGAAATTTCCCTTATTTGAACCAAATTTAATTTTATCTAATATTTGCCTTATTTCTACCGAATTTATTTTCATCCATAGAAAAGTTAGATAGAATATAGCAAATTTCTAAACCTCTAATTGCTATCTTCAGTTTATTTTACGATACGGTTGTGTTAAATTTATTATAGTTTTACAATGTACATTGTTGCATATACTTTGTACATTATAAATATTTTTGTAAGTTTTTACTTCATTACAACATGTGTGTCATTCGGTTTAATTTTTATTAACCCCACTAGTACCATGTAATGTGGAATTTATTTGTCCCCATATTGTATATTTAAAGAGAGTAGAAACCTGTTTGTGTAGTTTCAATCTTCATCCTATTCTTCATTCTTGTGATATGTCATTTCTGTTAGGCTATTTTGAACAAAAGAAAACAAGAATCGTACAGCAAAATCTTGTGAATATTATAACAGTAGATTGTAGATTATATTTGTTTCGTATAGCTTATTTTACCCATGTCGTAATTTTCTTACTATTGTTTTTTTACTCTTTAACTAATTTCGACTTTATCTGTTTCTTGAGTTGTCCTTGATATTCATACAAAATTCTTCTTCTTTTATGCTCTCTATATTTCATCATATTTGCGTTAAAATGTCTCGATCTGAAAACTGTGTATTTTGAGAATTTACATCTATTCCTGCTCTGTTATCTGGCTTCTTGATAACATGTATTGTGCAAGTTCCTTTCGCTGTTTAGAGTTATTTTGTATAGTCTTTATTTCGTTTTCCATATACTTGACGTTTGCTTTTTTCTTAGTTATTAAATGGCATACAGTAGCCATATATATTATTAATTTATTATTCATTCTTCCTTTCTAAATAAAGTCAGAGTTGAACCCCTGAGTGCATTCTGCATATAAACACGTATACATCAGTCAGTAACATAAGAAAATACCACAGGATTATCGGGAGACAATTTTCTGGTAGTATGCAGGAATCAATTATTTGAATTCATAAATATATTTTTTATTAAACACTTATCACTGTGATTCTGTATCTGATGCAGGTTGCTAAATCAAGATATACTGAATATAATAATTCCAACTGAAGGGATCCATCGCTCCTTAACATCTACTAGAACTGTCTTGTTTTATCTACATAACAAGACATGATGCTAAGATAATTTATTTTCGACTACTGTTGCTAAGATAATTCATTTTAGACTACGTAGTCTAAAATGAAATATCTTAGCAACACGTCACAGAAATCCAGTATTATATCTTTTCGCATTTCTAAGATAAAGGGTTCCAAGCTAAATCTAACAAATAGATAATTTTTTGTTACATGATTTGGAGAATTTTGATGTTACACTTGGTGTGTATGTATCTATATATATATATATATATATATATATATATATATATATATATATATATATATATATATATTAACAGTTATGACGAAAACATGATATACAACGCTACATAAATTCAATCATGTTTCAGAGTGCTGTTTTTTCTGTATTGAAACATGATTGCAGTTTATAACATGTTTATTATTGTTCATAATAATAATTATTATTATTATCATTATTAAGCTCTACCGTCTATTGAGCACTGTTTGTAATATAATGTTTGGACATTGGCATTAACCTACCTTACACTTGCGTATATATATATATATGTGTGTGTGTGTGTGCATCATTCATTACATATCCTCTTCATAAGCTTCACTTCATACCACACTTCCTTTCACTCTCATTACACATTATTCATCCTTTCAACATTAATACACTACTTTGAATAGCCCATGAATAGTGGGTTGTTTGAAACATAATTTAATTTTTTTGTTATATTAATAATATCAGATTATGTATAAAATTTATTCTAGATAAGCGAATATAATTGTTTTCATGGCGTTGAAAATAACACTGCTTTGTCGATCACTGTCAATAAATTAGGCTTCTTAGTCACTTTAAAGACATTTGAGTAATTATTTGAGACAGAAGAAGCAGCCTTCCCCGTAATTCAAGAACAAAAACTGAGAGGAATTAGAAAACTGTATTATTCTAGTCCTTATTTAAATATTACAACATCAACAAAAAAGAATATAACACCTGTGCATGTTCCTATGGAAAACTATAGAATATTTAAACAATATATTATTGAAATCATCAGTCAAATTCTGTGGAGGGGTATAAGCAAATTGTAGACGTTTTATGTGCACTGATCGTCCGATTAATGACTGGAGAAAATGTAATAATAGGAATAATAATAATAATAATTATGGTGGTGATTTTGTGAATTGGACATGGTCCCAGCTACGCAGGGGAAATGTTAAAAGTGAGTCGATCTAAATAATACGCATAAAGAGAATGTTGAATGTGTGAGAATAAAATGACTGAATTTGACAATATGCGAAAGTCACAACAGCCAATAAACTGTCCAAAAATTGGCATGAATTAATAGACAATTAATACCAGTCCACGACACAGGACGAGGTTTACAGCAAAGTCCTGAAACTGTCCTCAAGAATAACACAGAAAAATAATTGAAATTCATTCGGGTTACATTCAAAGTTTCATATATGATTTTAATATAGAATAAAACATTCCAGACAAGGAAATAAGATGTTGTAATCGATCACATCACCGATAGAGCAGAATGTGCGACGACATTATAGTATCGTGACCTTGCCAATAGTATGGGGAATTTGGAGAAAGAAACATTTAAGCTATTCATATGGAACACAAAGTACAATGCTGATCGGCTGAAGGTGTGAGAAATCAAAAAAATATTAGTAATATTTTTTCCTGTTTTCCTATTTACCTGTTTGACAAAATCCTTTAATAAGGCTTCTATTATTATTAGTCAAATATGATTAAATGTCACAGTTTTGAAATTTATGACTCCAGATCTTTATATTTTGAACGTTTGACAAATTCCTATACGGGTATATTCTTATCAGAAAGGAAGGAACTATATAACAGAAAACCGATATTTTTGATCTTATTGTTTTAAGAGATTCGCACACATCAGTGCAAGAAAATAAATAAATACGTCAGGGTTTACTGAGTGAGAAAGAATATAGGAAAAAGAAAAATTATTATTAAGTCGATACAACAATAAATGAACAGGAATTAAAGAGACGGAAGATAATTATTGACGTTGCGTTTACATTTTTGAAAATCTAAGTTGACTAGAATGTAAGAAGCCAGTACAGAGTTCCACAAATGAGAAGGGCGAGATAAGAGTTAGCATAGAAATTACGGCTTCATCTGTCCATTTCTATATTAAAATGAGACCCAATATTGCCTCAATATTGTAACGCGGTCAAATTAATAAAGTCTAGGCATAATAGATGAAAGTTCATCAGAACAAATAGCATGAAAGTATTTATAGAAAAGGCACAGAGAAACTACGTTACAGTGGTGGAAAGTAACTAGAGCATTGATGCCAGGTCAGGACTAAAAATATTGCACATTCTACTTTGCGTTTTATCTAGTATTTCACAATACATTACTTTTTACTCAATGTGGTATTTTCTTTTCTATAGTGTGTTCATTAATTATGGAGACGACTTTGAGAACTGTGACTTTTCATTTACTAGCAATTATCTTTGTTTTTATACATGGCATTTTTTCTTTATGATGAAAGTTTTATTGTCATATCTAACAAAACAATTATTTCTTTTGCCCTATAACATCTATATTTAGGTATAGAGAAGAGCGCTCAGATATTGGATGATCCAGAGTTGACTCAGAATTTATATAAATATAGACATTTTAATTTGCACCGTTTATTCAAATAAATGTCACATATTGTTCGCGTGTTTTGGTCATGAACAACATCTAAGATGAATCCTCATTTTTTTGTTTCAACTATTAGGTTGGTGCAAAAATAATGTCTTTTTTAACGTAAAAAAAATACGTCAAAAGCGATATTATTTTTGCACCAACCTAATAAGATGTTCACAACCACTGATGGTTTGAAATATTTTAATTATTATTGTTGTTGGTTATGGAGAAATGTGCTATAATCTGATCTACGGCAGGACCAATTAGATACTGGTCGTATGCCATCATAAAAGCTTCTTATGATTATTAAAAAAACAAATTCCTATGTCTATTCTGTCTGCAGTTTACAGAAAACGACTCTGGATTCCTTTACACATATTTAGATGTTAGTATTCCTATTATGTACGAATATATTAATGAAGTAGTACATTTAAATTATCTCCTATTGCAAACTGCTTCATTAGCGTTTTTCAAAATAACTTAAAAAAAAAAAACTGACATCCCCTTCATGCTTAGTAATACTTGAGAGATTTCACTTTCGTTCTTCTGCCCTTTTAATTCAAATTCTGTGTCCTTCAGTCTTAATGAATGAATACAAAAACAGAAATACACGCGCAATTAGGAATATGGCCGTTGCATAGAAAATCTCTAAAACCACTGAAGGCAAGTAGGAATTTAAGGATAGCAGAGACAAAACAAAGGGAAAGAAATGGAAAAAAATCACTTCCTAATAAGGTTTGGAAAGTATTGGTGAATATGCGGGGGAAAATGCCAGTTAAAAATAAAGCAATAAGCAGAGTGAATGGGAAAAGAACAAATTAACGATAATACAATTACTGCAAGGAAGAAGTAAAAGAAAGTCAACATGGCAGGCAGAATTTAAAAAAAGAAAATGGAAATTTAGGAGTAAATGAAGTAGTAGTGAATAGATACATAAACATATAGTATTTGAAAGACTGTGGTAAACAATAGATAGATATGAAGACAGACAGTTAGACAGATATGAATACAGATACATAGATGTGAAGATAGATACACAGATACGTGAATTGATACATAGGTAGATAGGAAGACGGATAGATAGAGTTATGATGATATAGATAGTTAAATATGAAAACATAAATAGATAGGTAGAAAGATATATAGACAGAAATAGACAAATAATAAAACGATACGGATAGGAAGAGTAATTTGGACTGATAGATCTTTTTATGTTAAATGTCAAATATAAACAAGAAATAAAGAATAAGAGAAAGGAATAAAACAATAAAAATATGAAGTCAACCTGAAAAAAGCATTCGGAACTAAATAACTACGCTATTAAACGCTTAGACAAATAATAATGAACTGGATATGGAATTATTAAAAGAATGCAGGTTTTAGAAAGATAAATAAATATATAATATGAGAAGAGTGAAATAATAGAAAATATGCATGCATTTTATAAAAGAAACTCGGCACGGTGTTAAAATGGTGAATGTTAAATAAAAATGGAGACATTTAAGGATGGATAGTGTGTAGGCAATTGATATAAGCAGAGAAATGGTAGGAAAAACATTCACAGGAAATAGAAGATTGCAAGGAAATAAAGCAAAATAATAAAACGTACAATATAAAAAAAAAGAAAGAGTAAGATAGCGAAAAAGAAGGAATATATGGAAATGAGAAAGAAAGATAAAAAAAACGAAAAAAAAAACCTAGAAAGAAAAGAATGGATTCATAAAAATAGAAAGAAAACAAAAGAAAATAATTGAAAAAAAAACAAGGAAATAAATTACGAATATGTGGAGAGAGAAGGAAAGACAGTGAAAAAAAGAATGAAAGCATACATAGAATGCGAATAAAAAGGTAAATGAAAGAATGAAAGAAAGGATAAATTGAAGAATGAAAGAATGCCATTTTCAGAATGAAAGAAATACGCCATTAGAAGAATGAAAGAATGACGACGTTTAATGAATGAAAAAAAAAGACATTTGAAGAATGAAATAAGACATTTGAAAAAAAAAACAAAACATGATACAGATAATGTAAAGAATTTAAATAATAACAATATTCCTGCCAAAAAAAGAAAGAAAATATATGGAAGAAAAGAAAGAATACATTTAAATAAAAAGGAATGAAAGAAAAACGGAAGAAAGTAAAGAAAGAAAGAAAAACAATACATGAAACGAATGAAAATATATTATACACGGAAATGGAAAGAGGATGAAAGAAAGAATGCATAGAAACAAAAAAGAAAGAAACATGAAGAAGTAAATGGACTCGAATGATAAAAAGAAGTAAAGAATGAGAGAAAATATAAAAACCTGGAAAAAATAGGAAAGAATAAAATAATATATGGACAACGAAAAGAAAGAAAGATAAGAAAATAGAAGCAAAAAGAATAAAGGAAAATGAATAGAAGGAATGGATGAAGGTGGGTACAGAAAAAGAAAAGAAAAAAGGAAATAAATTAATGCAAATTAAAAAAAATATAATACATGAATGAATGAATAAAGGAATGCATGAAAACAAGAAGACAGAAAATAAATGAGAGAAAGCGAGAAAGTAAGAAAGAAAAAAGTAATGGAAACCGAAAGAAAGAGAGAATGGATGGACCCCCCACCCTATAAAAAAAGGAGAGAATACATGAAAAGAAAGAAATAAAGAAATAGAGAATACATGGACACCAAAAGAAAGAAAGAGGATACATGAATGCTAAAAAGAACAGAAGATACAATACCTAGAAATAAATAGGAAAGAAAGGTAGAATACATAGAAAAGATACGAAACGAAAGAGAAAATACATGGAAATAAACAGAAAGAGACAATACATGATACCAAAAAGAAAGAAAGCGAGAATATACAGAAGCCAAAAGAAAGAGAGAGAGGGAGAGTTTAGATAGAAACCAAAAAGAAAGAGAGGGTACATGGAAATAAAAAGAGAGAGAGAAAACATGGCAAAAAAGGAAAAGGGGATGCCTGCCAGCAAAAAGAGAGAGAATACATGGAAGCAAAAAGAGTGAGAATACATAGAAGCAAAAAGAGAGAGGATACATGGAAACAAAAAGAAAGAGAATACATGGAAACAAAAAGAAAGAGAATACATGGAAACGAAAAGAAAGAGAATACATGGAAACAAAAAAAAAGAAAGAAAAATACATGGTAAAGAAAAAGAAAAAGAGAATATACAGAAGACAAAAGAAAGAAAGAAAGAGAATAAATAGAAACTAAAAAGAAAATGAAGTCCATGAAAATAAAAAGAAAGAAGGCGATAATACATGGCACAAAAAGAAAGAGTGATAGAATAGATAGAAAAAGAAATAAATAAAAAAAAAATACATATAATCAGAAAGAAATAATGAGAGAATATATGGGAACAAAGGGCAAGAAAGAAGGAATAGAAACAAAATTAAAGGAAAAGGAATCCATAGAGAAAAAAAAAAGAGGAAAATAAAAAAATACATAGGAATAGAAATACTGTAAGTAAGATAAGACGCATGTAATGAAAGAAAGAAAGAAAGAAAGAATGAAAGAAAGAAAGAATGAAAGAATGAAAGAAAGAAAGAAAGAAAGAATGAAAGAAAGAAAGAATGAAAGAATGAAAGAATGAAAGAAAGAAAGAATGAAAGAAAGAATGAAAGAAAGAAAGAATGAAAGAATGAAAGAATGAAAGAATGAAAGAATGAAAGAAAGAAAGAAAATAACCACACAGATGGAGAAATATAACGAGTGTTAAAAATAGCTAAAGTTGGTTAAATATGAAATTGAAATAAAAATAACATGAGAAGAAATAAAAATGAACGAATGTTTAAAAACAATGGTTGAAAAACTGTGCTCGATAAATGGAAGCCAAAGAAGTCGTATCGGGTTTCTCACGTTGCTTCATCGGAAACAAAGCCAACCCACTCCAAATTTTCACTCCCTCACTTTTATTCTACTGCGGTTGGCCGCTTTCATTGTACGAACGAATGAAACATATCGCAGCTGAAAAGGGGAAAGACTGTTCATCTATTCAGTGGTGCCATGGCGTTATATCTCCTCTTCAATTAACGAACAATTTAAGACGAGGTGTCCATCACCGCTGGCCAGCACTGATTTACAGTGACACAATGCCTGTCACGTCGTCGTTCTTAATGGCCTCGGAATTTTTCGTTATTCATAATTTTTTATTCTTTTAGGGTAGAACATGCAGAATAATGTCCAGTAGACAAAAAAAAACAAAAAAACAAAAAAACAGTATGTCGATTAGTAAGCATGGCTGGGAACAAAAACAGAATTAGACATGTAACCAATAAAATAAGACAACAAACCGACAGTTCATTCATTCATTTATATATCGATATATATGGAAGTACTTACAAGTAACCTGGTGGGCTGAAAATACATGGATGCACAGTGGTGTAGTGAATAAGAAATCGGAGAAGCTAGTTCGAATTCCAATTGAATTCGTTGCATTCATTTACGCAAAAATAATCTTACGAAGGGTATAAATCCATCTAATCTCCACATAAATATGGATTAAATAACTGTGTTTTTAGCCTTGGTAGCTACCTCGTCCAGGAGAAGGGAAACTATAAATTTAAAATCTGGTCAAGTCGTCTCTAAATAATTTTTACTGGTAGTTTGACTGATCGATTCTAAAAACTGAGCAACTAGGTACTTATACGCCAAAAACGACTGGAGAAGCATTTATTGTATATCTGTTATAAAATTTTATAGTGTTCACACTAATGAAGCAACGATGATATTCGATATCATTGCAAGAAGAGTAGTCAGGACATAAATTGTTAACATATATTTGAAGATGAGAATGGCTTAGAGAATTAGAGATTCAAAAGTAAAATGCATCAATGCAATAATCGTATGTACGCCAACATATATATATATATATATATATATATATATATATATATATATATATATATATAAGTGAATATTCAGTTCAACACCAGGTGGAGGACATCTATTTCTTGCTTAAACGAAATCTTCAGGAGATACGTATTGTTTTGTCTCGACTATTAATATATGCTGGTTAATGATGACTTACGTGTAAAAGGCCTGTTGTATTAAACTAATTATTGGGTAGTCAGTAACGGTAATTATTCTTGCAATCAATTATATATAATGAGAAAACAACCTTATAAAATAGCAACAAATAACTGCATTGTGATCCACAATTATTTCTACTCAATAGCATCGAGAATCACTTGAAGCATCCCTTTATCGCCAAGCCAGTAACCGTTAGGACAATACATCTTCAGTCAATAATCAATCATTTGCCAGCATATCAAAATAATCGAAGCAAAACTCAACACACATGGCCTGAAAATTATATTTAAGCATGTTGCTTTTAGTTGTTCATCCGTCGATGTCCACTTTTATATTTGCATAACCTGTTTCATTGAATTTAACACACACACACGCATATATATATATATATATATATATATATGTATAACGAGGGTGGTCTATAGCGATTACTTGCAGCAACCATACTGCTTATATCAACGATGCTTGTGGCGAGTACTTGGGATCATATCGAAAATACATGGCAGCGATGTAGAAACGCTTGAGGGACATCGACAACATTAAAACAATAATTCTAAAACAGACGTTTGTTTGGAAAGACCATGCTGATCACAAGAACGACAACACAAGTGAACTGCAAGTTTTTGTATGGAAATTTTCTTAATGGAAAACAACCTAAAGTATTATAAAGATGACTTGAAAGTGTCATGGGGCTTTGCAAACCATGAATACAAATACCAAGGACTTTTATGAAGATCATCGTGCCACATGGCGGACGAAGTTCCATGATAGAACGGGTGCTTTCGAAAATTCACGAATTGAAAAATGTTCATACCATAAGAGTGACAGGTATGAACCTACCCGCAATGATTGTGGTAGGCTTTATTTGACAAAAGATTGAAGTCATATGAGCAGTACCAGTGCAGTGACCAACTACAAAAATCTCATTAAGTACTGAGAATTAATGCCAAATTTGAGGAAACTTTTTTAACTAAATGGATCGGCTGAAAATTAAACTGTCTCCTGTCTGTCAACGTTATGGTTTATGCATATTATATTCTTTAGTTAAATGTGAAATATTGGCCTCATCTTTGTTGTTATTATCACGACTTTTAAGGCAGTATGACGGCCGGCTTTCAGAAATATGTCAACAATTTTTAACTCTCTCTCTCTCTCTCTCTCTATATATATATATATATGAATATTGGCATATTTTTTTTTTCAAATTTCAGAACACGGTCAGCGCATTGTGGTCGTTTTTATATATGATATTATTCAGAGTTGGCACTCATTTATTATTAATATTTCTATCATGTTTAATCCATTTTGCATGGAGGGGTGACGTTATCATAGTCGTATTTCCGAGAAGTAATTTGAGAAAAGAGGTTGTTAGGTGTGTTTTTGTGGGGAAGTGGCAGAAAAATTCATTAATAATAATTGCATACCAACTACATGCTAAACAAGAAGACTTAATTTACATCTCACAGATCATAGCTTCATTAAGAGTCATTTACGCAGATACACACTGCTACCTACCAATCTTACTGGTACTAGATTATTTGAAAGCGCCTAGATGCAAAGATCATTTGGGCAGTTTTTACCCACCATGTAAGAAAAGAACTAAATTGTAAGATTTCAGGAAAAAAAATTAATAAAAAATTTTAATCACAATGATTTCACTGTCGTATTTAGTGAAGCTTGTATAAAAGAGGGGGTGCTGCCAAAATACACAATTATATGTACAGGTTAATGCAGAAATATCTCACACATAATTGTAAGTCATTAATAAAATGAAGATACCATTGTCATTAATGGCATAGCAATTCGTGGAAGGTATTTTTTGGAGGTATTTATTCCGCCCCATATATAAATATATATATATATATATATATATATATATATATATATATATATATATATATATATATATATATATATCAGAGGAGTAGTGAATAGAGGAATCAGAGAGCCAAGATCGAATTCCAACCGAATACATTACATTCACTTACATGGAAATATCCTTGGGAAAGGTATTAATCCTCTTCTTCTCCCTCCATATATGGGTAAATAGCAGGACAGACTAGGTTCTATAGCCTTAGATGGCAACTGGTCTAGAAGGAGGACAATTCTGAATGTAAAACCTGCGGAGTGTCATTTGGGGAACTTGTGGCACGTATTGAACCAGGTCTCTGTATTCGGCCCTTCAAAAAGTGTGGTTGGTTCTGCACAAATCGTTCAGCAGAATAATCATATCGCATGTGCTCTTATCTCGCTGCCGATTCCTAGGAACTGAGGTGCTTGGCGCACATATGTCGAATACAACGGGAGAGTCCACCATATATATATATATATATATATATATATATATATATATATTCTTACATGTAGTGTATCGATAGAAGAGACGAAATTAATTATATATATATATATATATATATATATATAATGGAGAGGGGAATTTTCATATTTTTGTGTGTTTGTTTAAGTATGTGATTTTATATGCAAAAGCAGAAATAAAAAAAATTCGTTGTTCTCTAATGTAATATTTAACTCGTTTTTCATTAGAGCAAATAATCTTTGCGAGGGTTCAGTCCTCACTGACAGTCACATGTTTTAACCATTCTCCTCTGCTTAAAATCAATTAGTCAACTCAGCGACAAGTCATACTGATAAATTAATCTTTGGTATAGTTCCCTATATTTTCTGTTTGAACATCCTAGTGTTCCTGTGCCACACGAGTAAAAAGGTTTTTCCATCCATAAACTCATTTCGAATTAATCGTATATATTTAATTAACTATTCCTTATAATTCAATTTGTGGGTAACCGATGATGTACTCATATGCACAAATACGTTTTTGTGTCTGTTTATTTCTAACAGGAAAGTAAAACTCATAATATTGTTTTCAGATAACCGACATCATAATGTGTAAGAGAACATTTAAAGTTGTTATACTCTTACATATGCATACATTATCTTGATTGTGTGTGAATTGTTATGATTTTTGTCTTCTATTCTTTTATGCTTTCAGAGTTGTTGTATAAGTCCATCTTCTACGAAAGCCTGTAGATTTCAGTTTACAAGGCTATTTAACCAATAACTGTAGATTTAGATATCATATATTTTAAACTGTTTCTGAAATCTTTTTCCTTCCGTGTGAGGAACTGACTTTTAAATAATTGCAACTTTGTGATTATATGTCGTGTTCTAATGAAATAGGATTCATATCACAAACACAAAAATGATCTTATTCCAGCCTTTCAAATAGAGTAGGTTTGTGTGTCTTTGTCATGATGGACTATAATTTTAAGAGAAATACAGAGCAACATAGACATACCAATGAAGTGAAACTTCTATCATAGCAACAATAATCAAATTAACATTTCTGTAGCCATAGACATATGTTTAAACATACACTTCATTTAGTCACAAGGAAGAACATACATACATGCCTCCAGCCATATTCCAAAACATTTTGATGCCTGACTCGAACAGTGCTACGAAATAGTCATTTTGTAGATAGAATTGAGTTGTGTTAATAGATCACAACTATTTCAGTTTAGGGAGCACCTCGGCGTGGTATAATATCTAGCAAGCTTATCTCGCTAGTACAGTTACCACTGAGTAATAAGTTCGATCGTCACAGGGTGCCGTCTAATTACGGAAAATCACCAAAACTATTTCAGTTTTATGCAAGAATGATTTGTTTTGTTTTTACGACATCAACCTTTTCGGATTTATTTAATTTCGAAACATTTTTGTGAAGATGATTGTAAGAATTTATATTTTTCCCGTCTGGATATCGCATTAACAATAATTTGGCTTTAAAACATTTCCAGATACAAATCTTACCATGTAATCTATAGCCAGGATGAATAAGAATGTATTCCTATCTCCCCCAAGGGTATTTTTGCGTTAAGTTAAATAAACAGAACTGGACAGAAATTCGAACTCGGCTCTCTAATTTCTTATTCCAAACCGTTACT
This sequence comes from Acanthosepion lycidas, assembly GCA_963932145.1. Taxonomy (NCBI): domain Eukaryota; kingdom Metazoa; phylum Mollusca; class Cephalopoda; order Sepiida; family Sepiidae; genus Acanthosepion; species Acanthosepion lycidas. The sequence continues at coordinate 112,456,362 of OZ010571.1, forward strand.
CATTACACTACCCATATATCCTTATATGGAAGATCATTTGTCAATAAAATGTAAGCCTTAGGAGCTACACCTAAGTTATTTGCCCAAGATACATAGACGAAAAACCTTGCTTCATATTTCGGGTTGGCAAAATTTGAAATTATCAAAACGCCTTTGGGGTTTGCAAAAGAAAACTTAAACCGTGTTGTTTATGTCTAGACAGCCGTCCTTCTGCACTTCCAGTTGGCGTATTGCGATTTGATATTACAATTGGGAAAATCAAGCCCATATTATGACCATGCTAAGCAACATTCTTTGGAAGATCTTCGACAACTTCCCTTGACAGCACAATTGGTTGATCTGTCTATTTCAAGACGACTGAGGTTTGGTTTGGTTTGTTTTACGGCATATCAAACCCAATGGGTTATTTAATGCAGATAATTCTTTTTGTTGCTAGTAATCTCTTTTGAAAAATGTATTGCTGGTAATGTTTTTATTTTTTTCTTCAAAAATCTATTTCTCGTAATATCTTTCTTCAAAAAGCTATTGCAGGTAATATTTTTTTTTTATTTTAAAACAATCTATTGCAGGTAGTATTTTTCCCAAAATGTATAGCTGGCAATATTTTTCCAAAATATTTTGTTTGTAATAATTTTCATTTAAAAATGTATTGCTGGTAATAATTTTTCCTTCACAAAAGCATTCCTAGTAATAATTTTTTCTACAAAAATGTATTGCTGGTTATAAATTTTCCTTCACAAAAGCATTGCTAATAATAATTTTTTCTACAAAAATGTATTGCTGGTAATAAATTTTCCTTCAAAACTATATTGCTGATAATAAATATTTCATCAAACTACATTGCTGGTAATAACTTTTTTTTCAAATATGTATTGCTGATGAATTTTTTTCCTTCATAAAAGTATTGCTGGTAATCTTTTTTTTCTCGAAAATGTATTTCTGGTAATATTTTTTCCTTAAAATAATGTATTGCTGCGATTAATGCCTATTTTTACACCTTTATAGCGTATTGATTCAAGTTTGGTTGTGAGTCAACATTTTGCCCATAGCTAGGACCCTAACAGCTGCTACAACTCCATGACGAATGAGGAACATCATAGGACGATGCATATTTTCTAACATTAACCCATCAACAATCCTTGCAGCAACAATTGAAGGAGGCATACAAAAATAGCAAGATGTTATCACCCTATGTACAAGTGAATACAAATCAGCGCACTTACAAATATTTGACTCCTAGAAGCAAATATGCAGACATTCTTATTAAATCTAGGATAGTTCAAAACGTAGATGATAATCGCTCTCCAGAACATATTTCCTTTAATATCTGAAAAATGCGATGAATTCTTGGAAGATAAAGTGCTTTCTCTTTGACATCACCATACTTTTGGTTTCAGTTTTTATTCTTCGAATCAAGGCGAGAGAATCATCCTATTTAACCAATGGCTGGAGTTGGAAGAGACAAAATGTCTTCATGTCATTCTCAAGACCATTACAGCGTAAGTGATCAGATTATATCGAACTTTCCTCACCAATAATAACACATCTGAGTTAACAACACATCTGATTACGGTCTTCACACTAGAATATTTTGTGAATTAATATGGGATTTCTTGGAGCCTTTGGTATACCCATTATTTTGGAGTCGATTCATGTATTGATCTGTATATTTTGGCGTCTATTGTAATAAAGTTACATTCCTTATACGTTTTATTCATTTGTTTTGCAATTTTTACATTCCGTCATTGTCCGTTTACGCCCAAAATAAAATTTAAAAAATAATGGCTACTTAAAACTACTAATTCCCCTCCTAGTTAAAAAGAATATATATTTATATATTCAGCTATTTTTAACTAGTACACATATATTTTAATGCTTTTTTTTAATCGTCTTGTAGTCATATAATGCAGAGAGAACATTATTGTTGAATAAGCAAAGAAGCTTATTTTGTTACAGTTTCAAAAATACCATTCAGCTTGTTATTAATTTTACATCGAAAACGAAAAGAAAAAAAATATCAGTTTTATTTTAAGGGTCACCAAATGGACAAACGAGCGATAGTGGATATTCTTGGTCACGCCTCGTGGAAGAAACAAATTAATTTTCCTTCGGTGCTCTTGACATTCACGGGTCCCTCAATGTGATTATAACTGATAATGATACGTTGTAGACAAGATAAGTAAAAGGGAAAAAACATAGCAAAAAGCAACACAAAGTACAGAAATACATTCTAATCTAGTTAGCACGACAAATTTCCCGCTGAAAACTTCTACAAACAATAATAGAAATGATAGACGATGTTGGAACAATTAATTAAATTAAGAATGTGACTTTTCTTATATTTGTTTCAATGTTTTGTGCGTGTGTAGCGAGGGGAGAGAGAGATTCGTTTTGTTATGAGAATAACAGGACAAATATATATTTTTTTTCAAAACGAATCTTCGTTTTTAATATATTGTGAATGTTTTCAGGTCCATGAGACAGCGCATACTTTAGTTACTAATAATGGACATCATTTTTCTTGACTTATCTCTAAGTGTGGTGGTAAAATATTGAATATATTGTTGTAAAACAAATTGTATTATCCAGACGCAAGTTATCGACATTTACCAATATACACATTTTCGGACAAGTTAAAGTGTGATAGAATAGGGAACAAGTTGGAAAATCCTAATAAATTCACAATACTTCGATATTTAATATAGTTTCATAAAAAATGAAGCTATATTAAATCACGAAACATCAAATTCCTAAAAGAATATTTCTACTTGTTACTGATTTAAATAATGTGTCGGCCTATCACTCTTAGAGAAAATATTTATAAACATTCTTATTAATAGGCAATAATAAAATTTACTAGAAATCGTGTTAGAATGAAACTCATAATCGTCGTAACATCTTCGAGTTCTTCAGATAATTCTGTTATGAAATATTTACTTTGATTCGTTTGGCAACAGACAAAAAGGATAACCACAAATTGGAATTCAATATAGTAATAATGATCTCCACCTTATGTGCTACCATTTCTACGTTCCTAGTGATGATCGAAACTCACACTCACAGACAAATATAGAGTCACTAATAACGAAGTCTCTCCATATACTTCGAAATGGGCAAATTCCGTCGCAACAGGATCATTAAGGGTTAAAGCAACAAAAAAAAAATGATTAATACAATCGGTTATCTCACTATTCGAATTTCTGGAAACTTTGAGAAACAAAGTGAATATATATGTGTGTGTGTGTGACAAATTGGCAATAAGCTTTTACACTAAGCGATTCACCTCCCAAAACTACTTCTACCGGCAAAAATTTTAACGAAGGAGTGTTATGGATAAATAAGCCGGAGAAAATCCATTAAACGCAGGTAGCATGTAATTTTGGGAGCAGAAATTCGTAGCGTGTTATTTTTGTTCTATTTTATCCTTCAATTACACCGTATTTGTTTAAGAAATTGATTTTTGTAACTATCACACATACACGTTTATATACATACATACAAACGCGCACACACACACACATTATATATATATATATATTAGTCATGTGGTCTGATGATAGCGTTTAGCATCAAAGTCTGTCGCCTTTGACTTCCTTGTTCACTATATATATATATATATATATATATATATATATATATATATATATATATATATATGCGTGTGTTTTTGATTTTGTCGACTGAACTATAGTAGGGTCAGTAAGCACCTTTGAGAAATGACCAACATGACGCTTTTAATCGTTCCGCCAGAAATTTGGAAACGACATGATGTATTGCTTGGTCTTCGCGCCGGAATTTCCAATACGAACATTTTAAAGTGTTTAGGTGTCAAGCTGAAATCAGTGCAAGATATTCGGCAAGATTTGGAGGAATCTAATGGTAATTGACTAAGCGAAATGCAGGGGTTGATATTGCATTCTGCCAGTGTCATTCCAGGTGCTGCCCTGAATTTATTCGATTCTACGGTCTACAAGTTCACAGCGTTTCGAAATCAGAGCTTTGCTTCTCTTAGATGAATTGACATTTCTGTCTAAGGATTGGCCGATCGGCACATTATATCTCCAACAGCATACCACTATCCCGAATTTCATTATAAAAAGAATGAATGATTCTTAATTCTTATTGTTTAGTGAAAACGTTTGTTAGTAGCAAAATTCTTCATACGTAAAGTAATTGGTCATTCTTTTCTGGAGTATGACAAATTAACGTCTCCCGTGTAAGTTAAGTGGCTATTCATGAACTTTCATGTTTTTTAAAAATGTTGATAACAACAGACCAATTGCTTTTATATCGAATGTCTCCGAAAGGCATCAAACTTGATTAAATCTACTAGAATTTCATGACATTAATTGTATATTACACGTATTTTAACCACTGAATCTGATAAATCATTACAACTCATTATTGCTTAAGAAAAAAAGTCAGATATTTGGCATATATATGTTCAACAAATATAATACGAATTTTAAAGTAGTTCATGTCGATCAAAGTAATGATAACAGATACATTTACTTGTAAAATAAGAGGATTTCACAACGGTAATTATTGCTAAAGCATATATATATATATATATATATATATATATATATATATATATATATATATATATAAACTATTTGTCAAATTTAAATATTCTAGCGTAGGTTTCATTAACCCTTCGGTAAATAACCGAAATATTGCACACTCAAATTTCTTTTTGTACGGAGGATACGTTCCAGAGATTGCTGTGTAAAATAAAAACGTGTAAAAAGTATACTGTGTATATATGAAAATTAGAGATAGGTTCTATCCAAATATATTTGATAAAAAAAGTGTTAAAATTCATATACAAATAAACGGAATTAAATAGGGCAATTATTATTCACGAATTTAAATGCACATTAAGGAATTGTATTCCTGATCAATCAAAATTCGTAAATATTTATATGGGTCACACTACATGTTTGACACGCAGTCTCACTCAACACCTTTCTGACCATAGCTATATTAGATCTCATTTAAATATTCATGAAGACATACCGGGCACTAATCGTAAAATACTTGTTGACAACACTAACACATCATCAATATGCCAAAAAAGGCTAAAAATAATGGAAGACTTGTTAACAAAAGAAAAAAAAATACAACCAAGACGTAATAATATTAACTTTGAACATGGACACATCTTGACTGTATTTTGAAAAATTAAAACATCATTTTAGCCTTGAAAATGGCTAAATGCATTGGCGAAAGCACTCGAAGTAAAAAAACCTCCGGAAATTTTTTATATAATTTATCACCTGAAAAGAAAAAAAAAATAGATCGCATGATAAATTGTATAAAAAACTAAATAAAAGTTACATGTCTTTCGTATTTAATGAAAAGTGCCTCTATATATATATATATATATATATATATATATATATATATATATATATATATATATACTAATCCAGTCATTCAGGGTCACAACTAGACAGTAAACGTGACAGCTTTCTGTTGATTTTTGGTGGCCCATGATGACTCTCGTCGCTCGAAATATTTAATGGCGATATATCTTCATGGGTATCTTGAATAAAATTAACATCTTGCGTTTCTTTTGCTTCACTGGTTTTGAATGCGAATATCGTTATCAGACGCTGTGATTTTGTGTTTGGTAGTACTTTATATGAGTCTTCATAACGTGCAATAATCATTTCCAAATCACGTTGGGATTGCAGAGTTCGTTCAACATTGTTATCATTAGTAAGAAATTGATTTCCAAGTTTATTGTCTATTTGGAAGCCTTCTAGATACTAACGATTGCCGCTGCGCTCCGTCTGATGGAGCGTTTACATGCTGCCAGAGGCATGTACAATGAATAGGTTCCGCCAATACTGAGATTGGAGTATCACTATTCAGAAAAATAGATTGGATTCTATTTTACTTCGCTATATTCTTACTTAATCATGTTACGTAGAGTTTCGGCATTTTGTAAATTATAATTGATTGAAGTTACTTAATCGTTTACTTGCAACTTGCAATAAATTCGTTCGTCGTATGACAGATGATTAAACCGTATTAAATTAAAAAAAAATATGCAAAAAAAAAATAATCGGTTCTTTTTTTGTACCGTGTTATTTTAAAATCGTGCAAAAAGAGAATTCAGTGTATGTAATTACATTTTTACTTATAGCATATTACAATTTAACCTATTCGTGGAAATCTCTGACATTAACGCTATTCATGTCTAAGGACATCGATATGAAAATTAATGATAAGTAACCGAAATATTAATAAAATCAGAAGGATACCAAAAACGATAGAGAAGATAAGAATAGTCGTGAAACAAACTAAACACACATAGGCAAACTGAGAAACAGGAAAACATAAAATAATATACACATACAGAGAGGGACATACAGAGAAGCGAAAACAAAAGGTAAGCTAAAACGAGTTAACAATTGATAAAGCAGGAGAAAATTTGTCGGTTTTTAGTAAACAAATAAAATAGCGAAGAAAAAAGGCGATCCAGTAGTTTATTTTTTTCTAACAACCAGTTTCGGAAGCTTCAGTCTCCCAGCAAACCAAGCGATGAGATTAATGATACGTATGACTGTTAAGTGGCTAGGCAAGTGAAATGCAAATAAAGTGGAACGATTCTTTTGGAATGGTTTAGTTTAACGGAATTACAGTTTGAAAGCTATCAACGGACCGTACAAGATCGTTTCTCAATGTTCACATTTTGATATGCCTACGCAGCACATGTTATAAATGAATTTTGTAGACGAAATAATGAGAAAAGTAGAAGAGAATCTGCATATAAATGGTTCAATGATTTTTTTTATTATTAGTAAATTAGCCGTTGAACACGTATAAACACACACACACACATATATATATATATATATATATATATATATATATATATATATATATATATATATATATATATATATATATAGAAGTGAGAATATAAATACAAAATATCTGTAAAAAAATTACGAGGAAAGAAAGAAAAACTTTTCTTTACAAAACTGATTTTATTTTCATCAAGGCAGCTGTAAAAATGTATATTATATTTATAGACAGAAGTAAATATATCTTTTCAGAATTTTTAAATTTCTGAATGCTCAAATATATGCTTAAGCCTGATTATATAGATTGCTGAGTGGCGTAATTTAATGCATAATATATGAAAACGAGTAAATGTATTTATTATTTTCGTTGAAGTTTCTTATTTGTTTATATATATAATTTATTTAATTTTTTATTAATGAAATAACTATTTATTATATTATTCTAATTAGATGGTATTTTGTGTATTTATTTATTTCTACTAACAGGTGGTGATTTAAAATTTATTTTAATTTAAAAAGCAAAATCGTTGTCATATATGTTAGCTTGAGAAAGTGGTATTTCATTTAGGAATTGAGATATTTTTAAAAACTTCTAGCGTGCTATTTAATATTTTAACAAAATTTAATAGTATGATCTCAAGAACATTCGATCTCAGTAATTTTATTCTTTTATTAAATAGTCGATCTAAGAATGCCGCAATTATTAAAAAGACAATAACTTGAAACAAAACAGTATAAATGTGTATGTATATATATATATATATATATATATATATATATATATATATATATATATATATAGTGCTGGCGTTAATAAAGCAGTGCTCGATGAAATACAAGTGAGCTATTATATATATATATATATAGTAGTAGTAGTAATCTTATAAATATAAGCACCTATATTCGTTGGGAAAAAATAATCAAACCAATGCCAAAGTGAAAAAAAAAATAAAAAAGAAAGAACAAAGAATATGTCCGTTAGCCGAAAATAATCGTCTAGGATCTGGCTCTCCAGGTTTAAGTATATATGCATTTTTGATATATTATATATGTTCGGTACTTATTGGAAAGCCCACATTATTAGTGATAAAGCTAACATATTTAGTTGGATTGATGTGAGTTTGTGGCCCCGGGATTCACTATTTGGGATCATCAGACAAAATGATTAATTATTAAATTTTGTATTTTTATATGGTTGCGTATATCTGTGTTTTATGGTACTGGGATAGTTTCGTGTTATCTGCGCAAACAACGTTTTTTTTCTTCTCCCAAGCTTGCCATTTTGCCAGAAACCTATCTCCCAGTTGCCGTTGTTGTTAGCACATGACACAAACACGGCGTACCTTATATTAGAATGGAAGCTACCATTTTACTGCTTTCGAAATGCTACTGTTAAATCTAGGCGCCATAACGTTAGGTGGCTTTCATTTTATTCAGTGTATTAGTAATTGGACGAGGTACAAGGTATTTCCACAAGAGGCTTTAAAAAGTCCTATAATCTCACCAAATTGTCAAGTAGATTACTGTCTCCTAATAGAATTAACGACTCGATTCGATGAGAACCGGGCGAAGGCGCTGGTGCGAAAGAAAAACCGCTACGAATCGCTGCGATCTGACTACGCGCCAAAGGGATCGACATATGCTACATGTTGACGTTTGGTGCCGTCAATTTCTTGTACGGTCAGTGGTTTCTTTCCTTTTGAAGATGGACAACACTGGCCGGAACCTTAAGCATGCTTCACATCGTCTACAGGCCACAGCACAATAGACATTGGATAAAGATCCAAAGTAAACAAAGTTGAATAAAACAATGCTCGCTATACGATCCTACTTCCGTCATGAAACATTTTTTTTACCATCCATTCTACGTCATAAATAACGGTCGCGCGTTCTGTATTTTAAAACAACATTTGAAAATTTTAGTTGTAGTTATAAAAAGAAATCAAAAGAGCCTGACGCGGATACAAAAACAATTCCCTGTTCGCCGGCAAAAGCTCCTGTTAGAGCCGGGTTGGTAGTATCGCCTTAGCCACCAAAACTGTGTTACCTCCTCTGGTTGGCGGTTAACGTAGGCAGGGTATCGCACGTGCTTTTATACAGTGTAACCCGGATATAAGAGAGTTGCTGGGACCGGAGAATAAGTCTCTTATATCCGGGTTTCTCTTATATCCGAGTTTGGTCTATTTTGTTTAGGTAAGTATGGCTCTAATTTGGGAGCAGAGAAAACCTCTCTTATACCCGGGTTTCACTTATATCCGGGTCTCTTATATCCGGGTTACACTGTATATGTTACATATGGGGAGTTGTGTACGTGTGTAAGCATTAGATCTGTTCGAAAATATTCAGCATTTAATATCAATGGGAATAATAACTTAAGCAAATGTCCCTGTCAGAGTTTAACGTTCAAACATGTAATCCAATTTAAAAAATAGCCTGCAAAGTCTTATTTGTGGATCAACAACGAGTACTCCCCTTATGTTTCCCAAAACAACAATGCTGTCATTTTAAAAACGATTTCATCTTTGATAATAGACAGAAGTTGCAAGGAAAAGTGAGATTATAAAGAGTTAACCATAAAGTGTAATTTGATGTTTTGCCAGAATCGCCATTCAAAGGATTGAACCTCACCCACGTGATAGTTTGTTCTCGAATGCGAATTATGTTTCACTGGTTACCATATTACAGTGTAACCAGGATATAAGAGAGTTGTCGGGACCGGAGAAGAAGTCTCTTATATCCGGGTTTGGTCTATTTTGTTTACATTAACACAGGCTCTAATTTGGGACCAGAGAAAATCTCTCATATCCAGGTTATAGTGTATATAAAGCGGCAGAATATAGTTGCTGACATATTCCAAATGACTCAATATATTTGGTATATCACTAGTATTTCGATACTGTTGATGATTGTTCTGCGTGTGAATAATTAACTTAATTAATATTTTTTTTAATCAACAATTTTTTTTCATTTTGAAAAACATTTCATGGAGGACATCCATTTTTAACATAAAATGTATCACGTTTTTATTAACCTTGAATAATTTATCTCTATAAATATAAGCGTTACTGAAAATTACTGGGCTCAATACACTCGCTACAATATCATATATTTCACCTTCCATTCTTGGTTGGGCCGAGCACTTTTCCATATTGCTTAATGTACAGAGAAAACGCGCTCTCTATAAGCACAATCTGGAAGAAAACTAATCTATGCCTGAAGTGTAAAAAGAAAATAATTTGATTATATCGCAACGGGGAGAAAAAAAAGAAGAAAACTTGCTCGAAGCACGTGTGCTTGACTCTAATCTTTATTTGAACTGATCCGTTTCAAAAGTATCAGATTAGAAATAGGATGTAATTATGCCGTTTCAAATCTTGGAGAAAACAGAATTAAGGCATCTTTTTTCTTAAAAATGTAACAAAGCACGTACGGGTTACTTTAATTCTAAATTTAATTTTTTTTTATCCCTGCCAACGAGACCATCATTGCTAAATATTTTTGTATTTCATTTTTACCAGATAAATACGCTATCAATAACGATCGAATTCCTGATCTTCACTAAAATTACTTTGGCGTAGTTGAGATAAATGGGTAAATCGAGTTATAAGTCAACATTTGAATTGTGTCTAGTTATGACGGCACATCAATTCCTTATTTCTGTAACCCTGAACAGTTAGTTACCGTTTTTATCAGAGACTAGATATACGAAAATGCGGTATAGAGAATTTTTGGAAAATTCTTAGAATTTGTATGAAAATATTGTTTGTAATCACCCTGTGGAATTGATTCCGGATAAATGTTTTAGATACACTGAATTTAATTAAATTTAATGCCCCCAACCTCTGTCATTTAAGTGCCGTACGTGATAAACGCTTGGGCGATCATGTCTCTTTCGATTCATGACTGACTAGACAGAAGATTTTCCTATAGTAGGTTGCCATTTCTTCCTGGTTGCCAACCAAAGCGATAGGACCCAGTCTGCCAGATTTCATTGTTAAAAGCAGAAGCATACTTTTCAGATAATAGGTCATTTACAGAGAGCAGATATTGAATATTGAATTGGAAAGAAAATGTGAAGATGAAAATATCACTTGAACATTTAAAGATTGATAACTTGAAGATGACTGTTTAACTCATTATTATTAGTGAGATTGAAACTGTCTCAAAGTGCTCTCTGAAGAGAAAGAAATTAGTCGAAACTTGAAGAAAAATCGAAATAAGTTAATTATGCCTTTTCTGTCTAAACAGAAAATTTTCGCCTAATAAGTTGCAGTTCCTTTCTGAGGTAGGCTGGTTGGCAACAAATTTTATAGGACCAAATATTTTCTGCTATTAAACTTTGAGCTGTGGAGAGAAGAGATGGATCTATACCTTTGCCAAGGGGATTTGCGCGTTTCGTGAATGCAACGAAACCGACTAGAATTCGAACTCGGTTCTCCGATTTCTCATTCCGAGCCGATATTCGCTACCCCACAACGCAAATCCGATGCCCCCAATATAAACTACTCATGTGACCGGAATAAATTATTAGTCAGTATCTAATTAGGAGGCCAATTAAAAGATTAGTAAAATAAAGTATGACTTGATATCGTTTATTTTATTTGGGATTTTTTCTAAATGAAGTTAACATAATTAATTTAGCTTGACATAACTTATACAATGAGGAAACACGTAAAATGTATATCTCTTTTACCAATTTGGTTTTCAATATAATTACGTTATTAACATTCATGTGCATCTAGATTTATTTTCATCTATAATAATAAAAGAAGTAAATTAATGTGGTCATAAGTCGATTACATTAATGCCGATGGAATCATTGCGACACAATGATCTTGTCAATTAATGTATATTAATTTTTCCAACTTTGGTGCATACGCTTTTGAATTCAGAATATTTTTACTAGACCGGATTTTCAGAATATTCAATCAGCCTAGCGAAAAGATATATGTATTCATACTTTTCGCGAGGGGTTCATAATTTATATGTATTCATAATTTTAGTCCAGGTTCCTCTCTGCCTTCGGGTAGAGAGTTCAACTAGCATAGCTGGAAAAGATTACAACTAGTCAATATTTACAAGCCAACGAGGGTTGATGTGGTACAAAGACGAGTTTAACGTGGGTCATCCGAGTCCATAGGCTCGGCTAAAAATTCCCCATAGAACCCGCATAAACGGGTTTGGGTCTGTCTACCACCACGGACGGGACTGACCTTCGGCATAGCCTCATCCGGGTTCCTCTCTACCCGAAGATAGAGAGTTCGACAGTACAGCTGCAACAAATTCCAGCTCGTCTCTGTAGTCCGTTAATTATAGGTAGTTGCTACCTATAGTGTAGTCACTCATAGCGGTGACTTTTTATTCCATTACATCAGTTAAAAAGTTCGTATCACACTCATAGTTGCTGGTAAGACTAATGAAAATACTGGAAAAAAGTTTGAGTGGCGAAGATTTTAAGGACACGAAAACAGGGGTTGAAAATACAGTAGTTCTGTGCGGCAAGCTTACGACTGGGATACACTACGCCTTTGCGACCCACTTTTTGTTAGACGGCACCGTGTTTCAATTAGAGAAATCGAGGAATTGTTTATCAGAATTATTCGGCTCTCATACTTTTCTAGTAAGACAGCAGTTTTCTTCTTGTAAACATTCAGGAAAAAATATTCAAGATAGAAAAATGATATCCCGATGTAAGTTAAATTATTTATGGAAATAATAGCCGACCTGTGTTAAAAAAAAAACGGTTCGAATATTGCAAAGAGAATAATCAAAGGCCCAGGGATCAAAGATGATAATTTCGTCCATACGGGGAGGATACCAGGCTTTCTACCTTGAATTCCATTAATGACCAACAGATTTAAGAACAGCAGTTATCGAAATCTCCCAGGAGAAATATTTTTACTTTTATGATGGAATGCGTTGTTTGAGTACACTATGACAAAAGTGAAAGGGCATAGGGAAGAATGCCTTTCTAGAATCAGTAAGTATTACTTGTTCAGGGATTCTTGAGATATATATTATATATATATATTATATTATATATACAGTGTAACCCGGATATAAGAGAGTTGTCGGGACCAGAGAAGAAGTCTCTTATATCCGAGTTTGGTCTATTTTGTTTAGGTAAGTATGGGAACAATTTGGGATCAGAGAAAAATCTCTTATATCCGGGTTACACTATATATATATATATATAATGCATATATATATATATATATATATATATATATATATCCATAGAAAAAGGGTTCATGTTTGCTTCTTATAATATATAAAATAGAAAAGTTAGTTAATAAAACAAGTACAAACGAAAGGGTACCAATAAAATCAGTATGATAAACATTTATTAATTATTAACTATATGACAGGAATGAAGCACGGAGAGAAAGGTTTTAAGGTAAGAATTTTCGAAAACGCCTGTGTCCTTCAACGGACCGAGAAATAAACAGAAAAATCAGGAGCACTCCCCGACAGATGTTTTTATAGGTTAGTGTATTCTGGTGTAAATCGCATTGTTAGCAAAAATCCGATCTCTGAAAATGGTAATCTCTGAGTAAACACAAATCCTATGTGGGTGTGTGGGTGTGTATATATATATATATATATATATATATATATATATATATATATATCGCACTTTGAGTGCCTGTACTAATAAAATATTGTTCGATGTAAAATAAAAATGCTAAATTTTATATTAAAAAAAAATATATTTTTCCTTACTGAAACCTAAACTATGAGTTTTATGCTCGATGATATCATCAGGTCCAGATTGAAAAAAAAATGGGCTTCAGATAATTTAAACATTGATATTTATATCGTACAGAATCGATAGTGGAGCAGTCCATTTATTTACGGTGGAGGGAATAATAAAATTGACAAATTTATTACGGTCTTTAATATTATATATATATATATATATATATATATATATATATATATATATGTGTGTGTGTGTGTGTGTGTGTGTGTGTGTGCGTGCGTGCGTGCAGGTTGATGCAAAATAATAATAATAATTCAGATAACCAAACTAAATGATATCCTGACTGAATAATAATACTATATATTCATATGGCGTAAATATTTTGTCGAATCAACGCGACGAGCAATTTTCTGACATATATTCAAGAAAATAACCACAAAAAGCTAAAACAAAATGCTTAATATCTTTGCCTGGGTATTCTCTAACTTGCTGAAATACCTATCAATATCGTATCAATGTATTTAAACATTTGTAAAGCATAATATTGCACTAAAAAACATCAGGCTCGAAAAAAGTAAACCATTTAATTAAAGAAGACGAAAGCTGAAACAGAATAGAAAACTCTCGATAAAGTTATGAAGAATTGACTAGAAATTAACAGAGGTGAAAATGCATTGATATGGCTACACAGGACACTTGATAAGATGAATTGTTTTCGCCTGGCATAATTATATCACGCCTTTCTGTATCAAAAGACAATAAAAGACAAATGCAGGCTACATGAAGAGAAAATATGATATTATAAATCTATCTTGACTAACTGAATTAAATTGACCCTAAGCTACTAAGAAAATATGAGAGCAATTATTTCCTATTAATCATGAAGGTGACTTGTGTTTACTCATATAATGGAAAGGTAGTACAAAAGGGCCTTTTTTTATATAAATAAATGAATAACATTGGCAAAATCATTTTCAGATCGAATATCTTATCTAATTTTGGTTAATGGATCTGATCGTTATCTTGAAGAGGAAAATCAACGTATAAAATGTGGTTTCAATAGATGATCTAAGGACTAAAGAAAAAAAACAGCAAAAAATATTCAAATATTTTCCAAAAATTGCGAAAACTGCCTCATGAAATTTAAGATTGCTTTAAAAGAATGGCAAGTTTGTAAGTACGTCAAACGATTAAAAGCGAAATTTGTATTAATTAGAAGCTCTAGAAAGCGCCGAATAATTTTTTAGAGGACGGAGTTTCTGTTCTCTGTGAGGTTACTGTACTTTCCCAGATCTCTTTCCTGGAAGATTACTTTCGAATAAAACATTTGAGATCTTGCAAATTTTATCATTGATAAAAAATTCCTAAACTTCTAGATAACAGCGTATATAGTCGAGTAGGATCTCTCTCTCTCTCTCTCTCTCTATATATATATATATATATATATATATATATATATATATATGTGTGTGTGTGTGTGTGTCTGAAGATGTAGATCGATAAAATATAATACGTAGTCTATATCCATTTTAAATCTGTCAGAAATCCGTTTTAATTTTTCTACAAACCATAAATTTTTTTTAGGAACCCAGAACAAGAATTGAGTAGGTAGCTTATTTTTTTTTACCTCATATGAAATCTTTCAAAGAGGTTGATATTCGGACACGCTTAAAACCCAAGGAGCTCTCATGTAGTTTATATATTTATGAGGAGAAATCGCTGAAATAATTAATAGGAGGATGCTAGTGATTGTTGAAGGAAAAGCAGCATTGCCACAAAAAAAGCAACTAATGGTTTAGTAGAATTAATTGCACTCTCAAAGGATAAAAAGAGAAACTGTTGTAAGTGCCCGGAATTCATCCATTTAGTGTTTATGTCCAATTCTCCAAGCTTTGATAAAACTGACAATAAACGATGAAATGAACAATGAAAGGACACACTGCAGCCTGTATCACTGTTAAGTAATCCCAGTGAATGACAGAATAAGATTATTTCAGTGATGCTGCATTCCTAATCTATTACTCTCAGACTCAGACATTCATATCTTCAAAAAAATGTAAGAGGGTCCCTGGGGACATTGATAATAATAAACAAAATAAATATTACTGCCACGTTAATATTCGAACATTGATATCTACATCTTTCGTCAAAGGGAGAGAGACTGCATCGTCTTACTTGCAGGGATAACCAAAGTATTGCATTTTAAAATGAAACAAACGAGAATAGAAATTTATAATGTTAAGCATATGCAGTTTTATGTAATTTTAATGAATACAAATTATTCATTTTGACATTAATGTAAGTCATCATCCGAATATCGATAGAACAGAGGTCAATAACCAAATATTGACGACGGAAGAGACTTATGGCCTTGAATATGTACTAAACTGATTTGCATAAATATAAAGCCTGTTAAGTTACATACACACGCAAACACACACACACACACACACACATATATATATATATATATATATAGAAAGAGAGAGAAGGTGGATAGCGTATCGGTTTGAGGAATCGGAGAGCAGAATTCGAATTCCAGTCGAATCAATTACATTAATTTCACTTACGATCTAATACACTTGGGAAAGGAATGAATGGGTGAATATCAGGGCAGACTGAGTTATATAGCCTTGTATGGCAACTATTCAAGGACAAGAGTGGATCTGGTGCACGTAAGGCACCAGCTCTCCGTATTCGACCTTTCAAAAAGTGTGGTTCGTTCAGAAAAAAGCCTTCATCACTATAATCAAATCATGCTAGTTACTGGACTGTAGGTTCCTAAGAACTGACTCACATACGTCGAATACGACGGTAGAGTCCTATATATATGTATATAATTCTGTGATTTCCGTCAGAATGAACCATACATTGATCTATCGACATTTTGTGGAGAATAGGAAACAGGTAAGGGGGAAAATGTAGCTTAATACATTTACATTAATCTTTTTGGAGAAAATAAGTTATTATTGAAAATTAATGATTAAAATGACAAATACTTATTTAATAAAAATTCAATATTGTCTTTTTTTTGTTTTTTTACATATTATCAATTTAGATGATCAATGTCGTTAGTTATTACATATCCTGATATTTTCTGTTTTAATAAATACTAATGTTAACTCAGTTAATACCTGAAAATTTCTATAGATTCGTTTTCCTTTTTATACCTTGCGAATGTTGATATTTTAAATGGAGGAAATACATGTCCTGATTTTTAAGATACTAAAAATTATACACAAACTACATACTGATACTAAACTCTCAGCACACGCATACACATACACATAAATACACACACACACACATATATATATATATATATATATATATATATATATATAAAAGAGTGTATGCTAAACTCAGTAGACAGACCATCACATGACCTGCTGACTTCCATATCCACTTTTATATTTATATATGCTCTATCACTGATACTGAGCACTTTCATCTAAAAATACAGCATACCTTTATATATATATATATATATATATATATATATATATATATAAAATGTCGTAAGTAATTTCCTTTTGTGCGTATAAATCGTGATATTTTGAAGAATAGATTCGATAAACAAAGACGGAAAATATTTATAAATTATTACTGAACTTAATATAAACTCTTATAATTCTATTCTCACGCAGAACTTCCCACTTTGTGTATTTAATATTGAATTGATACTACAATATTGTAGATTTTATCACACTAATTTGAAACTTTGCATGCATATAAACATATTTGAAAATAGGGAAAGGAACATTATTCATTCGAATAAAAGACAATTTAGAAACAATTCTAAGTATTAATTAAGAAATTGTAAAGTGGGGTGGACTCAATTATTTTTAGCAGCAGTTGTATATACATTTATATATCTATATTTTAAGAATTAATTTTATATCACATTAACTTGTTGCTAACTCCTAGTTTAAACATAAATACGAAAGAATATTATGAATTATCGTTTATTTAGATGTAACATCAAGTGTGGTGCAGTTCCTTTTATATATTCCATCATTGCGTAATAAAAATGATCATTATTAATAGATATACTTATCTTAGGAATCACTATTTTAGAAAAAAATGGCGTAACAGAATAAGAAAAAAAAAAACAAAATCATATTCATTTGAAATTTGACGAATTCAAACGACGCGGCAATCTGAAAAGTCCAGAAAACAACTCGGCTGAAAGTTAATGATCTAGTCTACAAAAGATGATGATATCAATAATAAATTAAATAACACCAATGATTATTCTCAGAATTTATTACAATGCTATCCAGAACAAGACATCGATCAGAATTAAGTGACCTATCCGGAAAAAAAATCAAATTCAAAGTTTACTATCAACACATTACTTCTGAATGCATAACTTTTTTTTCTGAATGAATAATATTATTTTATTATTTTTTCAAATATGTTTAAATATTTAAAAAAAGACGGTAACATATTTCTTTACTAAATTATTGCTGTAATTAAAATTTACGCAATTAAAAACGTTTGATCAAAGAGGGTTATATTATTTGTAAATTTAGCTTTTTCAATGTAATAGCGATGGAAATTAAATTGAAGTACCTGTCCACTGCCTTTGAATTAATCGAATTAGGACTGATTAAAAAACAATACCATATATATATATATATATATATATATATATATATATATATATATATTATACCTCAGGGTATAGTTCACGTAACGATCCCCATTTTCGGAAAGCCTCTCATGGCCACCAATTTAATAGTATATAGGCAGTATGTGTTTTAAGTTCCATGATCACTAGAGAGAAGCAATCGTAATGTTAGCAATCATTTACGAGGAGATGAACAAAACAGTAGTGCTAGAAAATACTCTCTTATTAATTCCAAAATGGACTCCATAATATCTGTGCCACGGTCTGTATAAGTAGATGAAAAATACGCCATCAAAAATCAAAAGACAAGAAACAAGAGATCAGTAAAATAAACAAAAGATGATCCAATCTGAAGAGTGCGTTCTCTTTCGCCTTGTGATTATTCTAATGGAGTGAAGCGGACATTTTTTTTTTATGTAACGACCTCCTAAACATGTCGGCTTCGATCGATTCCCACCTTTTCACATCTTCCTGCTGTAAATATTTTTCAGCCAGCTCATAAGAAACCGCCATCTTCTTATACCAATTGTGTTCTTATCTACGGGGCGAACAAAGAAGGAATCACGAAGAGCTTTGCCGACTTTTTTTTTTTTTAATATATTTGTTTAAAAAAAAAAAATGTCATTCCGAGAACGATTAACAAAATTAAATAGAAATCTTCACCGAAAAATCGCAAGGTCGATATGGCTGAATTAACTCGAGGAAATGCACGAGCCTGCATGTTGTTTAGATAGATGGCTATGTGTGATTCATACCATAATAATATTAAAGAATCAAGTGACAATGTCTATAGCAAGAACTATATTGGTTTAGTAATATTTTTAGCGGAAGATGTTCTACCCACATAATTATATCTATCTTTACACACACATATATATATATATATATATATATATATATATATATATATATATATATATATATATATATATATATCTAATAGACTCAAACACTAATATTCTATGGTTATAATTTATAACATTGGAATCGTAATCACGATCCAATTCATCAGACATACAAATTTTAAAATTTGTAGGTCCGATGAATTGGATCGTGATTACGATTCCAATGTTATAAATTATAACCATAGAATATTAGTGTTTGAGCTTATTATATTATATTCTTACTCTGCCTTGGACATTGAGATCTACCTGCATTCTATCCTCTTGGGAATATATATATATATAAGACGCAATGACTTGCACTATAGGAGGCTGACAAAAGCATGTTGTTTAAAGTCAAAAATGTCTCAATATAATGACTAAAAAGACTGCAGTTTTTGTTACAAAAACCAAAAAAGTGTTTTGCTGAATAACGAGTCAAATGCCTATATATTAGGTTGGTGCAAAAATAATGTCGTTTTCTCACATGAGAAAATGACATTATTATTGCACCAACCTTATATATATATATATATATATATATATATATATATATATATATATATATAAATATATATATAACAGTATTCAATGTACAGGCGAATGGGAGATTTGCAATGTGCAAGATGAACTCCAGGAGTCTTGCATCAGTCATTCTGCTGTCAACCAGCAAAGCTTCTCTATGGTGGTTAGATGAGAACAGTTTCATTTAGATACATTCTAATTTACAAGCTATTTCCTGCTCTAGCTAACCACTGACTTTTTTTTTTCAAGAACAGCAACCACATTAACTTTGTCACCGCTGACGGATTTGCTATTCAGATAGAAGTAAATGGTAGTGACATCTGCATAAATGCCTATTTTGGAAATGAGGAAACCAGAAAAATCATTGATGAAGATCAAAATCAGCGTAGGACCCAGGATAGAGCTCTGGGGGACACCAAAGACATATTCCAGCATATCTCTCAATATTCTTTTGTTACAGTGGCAATATTTTGAAAAAAGGTATTTTCATTTTACCACTGCTTTAACGTATCACTTAATATCTTTCTTCCTCCAAACACTGTCACGCCGTTTTACCCAGAATATTATGGCCACTTTTGATGTACGAATTCCCAATGACCAGTGTAGTATCACTGGAGAAATTAATAACTAGGCGCCTGAGAAGATGGTTGGCAGTTCAGAAGTGTCTGGACACAGCAGCACTCTACGGCAGGAGAGCTTCAGCTTCCTTTCAATAGTCTTGTTGAGGAGTTTAAAGTCACAAGAGTAAGAGAACAGCTGCAATATAAAGAATCAAAAGACCCAAAAGTGGTAGCAGCATGTATTCAATCTCGAACAGGGAGAAAATGGGATGCAGAAAAGGAGTTGGAGATATCAGAGGATGGATTACGGCATAAAGTAATTCTTGGCACTATTGCGAAAGGTAGAGCGGGTCTCAGTTATTTTCCTTGTCCCCAAATAAACAGATCCAAAGTGAAAGAAAAACGTCAATTAATCCAAGTAGAAGTGCGACCTGGGATTGAAGAAACGAGATACTGCAAGATGTTGGGACTTAGTTCACAGGGAGCATGGACAAAATGGCAGGGTGTCGAACAGGAAAAGATCAGCTGGTCAGACTACTGGCGGTAAAACTTTGGTGAAATAAGTTTCCTAATAAAATCGGCATACGATGTGCTACCTAGCCCATCCAATTTATATTTATGGGGCAAAGGGGATAACCCAAATTGTCAATTATGTGGGAAACGCGCTTCACTGCAACATATCCTAAGTAGCTGCGCTAAAGCCTTGAGTGACGGTAGATACAGTTGGCGCCACGACCAAGTCCTAAAGGCAAAGTCAGTGAAGCAGTGAGAACTTCTAAATACAAATCGAATAAGAAGTTCATATTAATTCCCTTCGTTAAAGAGTGAACAAAGAAGAAAAAACAAACGATCCCCAAAACAAACTTGTTATCGTCAGCAAATGATTTGCATTTGGATACAGACCTGAAGACACAACTAAAGTTCCCCAGACATATAGCGGAAACATCACTAAGACCAGACTTGATTATCTATTCCAACTCCACCAAACAGTGTATAATATGGGAGCTCACGGTCCCCTGGGAAGAATACCTGACATTAGCAAACGAAAGGAAACGATCAAAATATCAAGAATTGATCGAAAAGTGTCAACAAAATTCCTGGAAGGTCACATATGACCCTGTGGAAGTAGGATGTCGTGGCCAGTCATTATACAAAGCTTTTAGGAAAATAGGGATCGTGGGATCAGCTAAAGCCAAAGTCGTTACGAAAATTTCAAATGAAGCTCTGATGGCTTCTAAATGGATATGGCTTAAAGGAGCCGAGCAGTGGGGGAATAATTCAATGGAAAACAATCCTAAAAAGCTAGATACAAAATCACCCCACAGTATTGATAAAATTTATCCGGATTTACATTGCTTGCGAATAAATAGGTTTTTTGTAGGTTTTATTAGTTAAATTTAGCTCACAAACTCTCGATAATTTTTTTCATGAAACAGAAAATATTGTAACTTAACATCCGATATTGTTCAGGTACTGGAACTTATCATAATTTAGAATTTATCCTTTTCATACGATAATGTTATTATATTTTAATGAAACATAATTTAAAATCAATACACACAAATTAACATTAATAAAAATGACTACACCATACGCCACAATATCGTCAATTTATTTTAAACGTTATAATTTAGAATTAATTCGTTTCTACCATATAAATTGTTAATTTATTTCAAATCAATATTTCATCCGTCCTTATATAGTTTAATTTAATATTCCATCCGTCCCTCCCGGTACCATTGATATATATTTAACTGTAAATACGTAAAATCAATCCAATCCATACGATAATAAGAACTTTTTAATTAAGTAGTATAAGTTATTTTTGGAAAAAGATTACATTTTTTTAATTGGTGCGAAGCAAGCAATGTATTATGTTGGTGCAAAAATAATGACGTAATAATGTCGGTTTTTGACGTATAACGTCAAAAAACGACATTATTACGTCATTATTTTTGCACCAACCTAATATATAATTCAGTTTGGAAGGAGGAAAAGGGGGGAAAAAAGAAAGAGAAGGAGAAGGAAGGAAAAAAAAAAGACGCCCCCATTTTAGTGCCCAGCTAAATGTAACGTTAATATTTTAATTGCGGCAGAGCAAGCAATTTTGGACGCTTCCGTTGGTTTTTATTTTATTTTATTTTTTTCTTCTTAAGAGCTGAAAGTATAAATTCTGTCATGAGCACTAGCACAATTGTTTACACGGTGGCGACCTGTTGAATAAGATAACAGGTCGGAGGCGGCTGTCGGAGCTGATATGATGAATAAGAACCCCGAAATCAGCAATTACTGATGACCACCTTTAAGCATTCGAATGTATTTTGCGATATCTATTGTTTTTACTGTTCTATAAATACTCAGATTTAAGTAATTTGCAGTATATAATTAGATTGATAACAAAGAGATATCAAGTCAAATGTGAACCCTATGAAGTTGTATTCTCACAATAAATCATTCCCCCACAAATTTATAAGTAATTTGTCTCTGTTCCATTTTTTATACTTAAGCAATGGGGGAACATTTTCTATTCCTCTCAGTCCATATATGAATAAATGTTAAAACGAAAAAAAATATAGGATTTTACTTACATTAAAACGAAACCTTTTGCTGTAGTGAAAACAAAGCCTGAATAGACTTAAAGATAAACTTTATCCCACTTTATCAATACATGTGGAAAAAATCAACCGCTAGATTTTAAATAATACACTAATCAGGCACTAGTTATACATTCACATTATTTATACACTGGACGGCACACAGTAGATAATAACTGCTTCAATTTTAGTAATATCACGTCGAGCTAATATTTAACTTTAAAAGCTGGATACTGCCGTTTTATACCGTGCTTGTATTTATATTTTCACTTGCATGAAGAAATATATACAAAATTTTATGCACAAATGAATGTCGTAAGTGCATATCATATTAACAGACAGTTGTAAATGTATGAATTAACTACAACACTCAAAGTATATCCGGAGAAAAAAAATTAGCTGTTAAAAAAAAAAAAAAAAAAAAATCAAAAATCAATTTAACGCTTCTGAAATCATAAATCATAAGACACAGGAAGAAAAAAGTCAAATCACGAGACCTTTAACGGAAGGAAGATCTGTCAACTATGTCGCCATATTCTAGTGATAATTATTTAAGCACATCATAAAAAAAAAAAAAAAAAAAAAAAAAAGATTCGTCAGTCAACTGATTTTGAATGAAATGTTCTGATTGTATGCGCGTAAGTGGAGGCAGTAGATGGAAAATACTAAAAGATGCGCAGATTAGACTGGGGACAACAAAAAATATTCATACACATTCATGAAAGCACAGTCGACGTGCGGCAAATGACATATCATTGATCTTAGCACTTCCGACATTTACGAAACAAAAGAAAGATGAAATTAAGTTGGCCACTTCCTGTCTAGACTGTACAACTATGACGGCTAGTGATTACTGAACGCGGAGCATGAGAATAAGTGAGAAGGAATAATGACGGATGTTTTAGGGCAAAATATACAGACATCAGTCTTCAATAAAAGGTTAAGATCGATTAGCTGGTCGAATTTTTTCAATCTTTATTGGAAGGAGGAGTTATTGAATGATGTTTATGTTGCTCAAAAAAGAGAGCATTATTATAGGCAAGCATTCAACTTTCAAATATGTTGGACAGTGCTGCAATATGCAGACTTATCAGACCGTCGTGGAAGTCGTTCAAAATTTGTATTTAATTCATGAAAAGAGATTAATGGTTTACATAGGAGCGAGTATCAATACGCTCTTAAGCACACACATGCGCTCATACATATCTGTATATCTTACAGTTGACTGTCTATATAGGATTTTATGCACCGTTGTTTATATAGTTCTATACATAGGTCTATTTTAAAAAGATCATAAACAAAAATATAAGGTTTATAAAAGTAGCAGAGAGTATATAAATTCAGAAGAAAATATAGGATTTATCAATGTAGCAGAAGATCTAGGGTTTATAAATAGATCAGTAAATAAATGGTTTATAAATGAAGCACAAAGTATAGGGTATATAAATGTAGAAGAAATTATAGAGTTTATAAATGTAGCAGTATATACATGGTTTATAAATGGATCCCCAAATTTATAGTAAATAAATGGAGCACTAAATTTACGGTTTATAAATGTAGCTATAGGTAAGAAGCAGGGAAGATTGCATCCTACAGCCTTGGGTGGAAAACGGTCTATCAGAAGGACCATTCTGAATTCAAAATATCTATGTATGGGTTAAATAGGTTTTGTACATGTTGTACCAAATTTAAGACTTATACATAACCAAAATATGAGATTACAAAATTACACCACACGGAAATCTTTTTTTTTTCAAGTAGTAGAATGATATTTTTTTTAGATTCATAGTTTTGGGATTTGGATATATACCCATGCGTCGCTAAAATCTATTCATATTGCATATAAGAAATCAATTTTCGTTACTCTTATACCATTAGATGAAAGATAAATTCTAATAAATTTTAATACGAAAATTGTTTTGTACTATAGACAGAAATGGGTATATTTTTGTTTCGTTGTCTTATCCCCTGGATAAAGGATGTATTGCGAAAGATCAACTGATCTATAGTTTTAAGGCCTCATAGTCACAAATTTAAAAGATCTCCGAAAATTCATTTTATAAACAGAATTTCAGGAACTCATTTTTTAAAGATAATTTCATCTGTAGTTGTTTGTAGATCCATAGACATACTGGGATGACCAAAGACGACGCGTTCCAAAAGCTGGGCAGAGTATAGCGAGAGAAGAGGTTTTCTTTGGTAACAAATGAAATAATACTGAACTGTTACGTGACATCCGTTCTTCTTTACGGCAGCGAATGTTGGACGATTTCTTCAAAGATGAAGAAGAGACTTGAGGTGACGGAGATGTGGTTCTACAGAAGGATGCTGGGGACATCATGGAACGAGCGTGTGAGCAACGATGAGATCTTAGAGAGGATGCAAACAAAAATATGCTTATATTTAACATCAGGAAGAAGCAGTTGAAGTTTCTGGGACACATAATGAGGAAGTAGAGCCTGGAGTATCTGATATTCACGGGTCAAATAGACGAAAAGATCGACAAGGGAAAACAATGCGTGACATACCTGGCGGGCTTAAGCAAGTGGACGACAGAACGTGGTCTTGGGGAGGAAGCAGAGGAAATGACCTGTTCAGAGCTGCAAGGGATAGAGGGAGATGGATCGCCTATGTCATGAAATGACATGGCACATAAAAAGAAATAATATAGTCCGTGCATTGAGAAATGTTATTGAAAAAGAAAGAAGGGGAATTAAATTTAGTTATCTTAAGTAATTCACTTCATAGTATATCAATGAAATGAGGATTTAAAGGATAATTCCCGGAAGAATTAAACATTTTAAATGTTAACACAATTCTTTAATATGAAAAGCGCAGCCTATTATATATTCAATATACTTATTTACCATAATAAATTTATTAGAGCTTTTCCATAAACTGCGGCATCTGTTGTGTTTGCGATTTAGTAATTCCACATCATGGATATTTTTGATGGATTCAGGCGACGCGCTATGACTGCTTTCATTCCAATTCCCGACCATTGTTTATCTTTTAGAATAATTTAGTTTGAGTTCTATTATTTGGAACACTTGGTAGATGTGGATTTATTTGTTCAAGATTATTCTAATCTCAAATAAGAATACCTATGTCGTCGCCATATCTACCTTACATATAATCAGTATATCGACCTCGGAAAGGAAAACCGGATCTTTATCTTCTATTACTTGATTCATTGGGGAATAGTGACAAAAATGCTGATGCGTCAAAAAAATAGTCACACTATCCGCCAATCTTAGTGTCTTGACTCAAGGCCAATACATAATTTAAAGGAGACGTTCCATGCTTGAATAAAACCGGCACGAATCTCTTTCACTTCCTGCACGCTTCTCTCTAATTAACGACGGGTATTGATTGTCGTCTATCTACAGAAAACTGAGAAATAGAAGGTATAACTATATTCAAGTCTACTCGGCGAATTCTACCTATTTGTAAATTTAATGTTTGCGCAACTAGGCCGATTGCAAATACAAGTATTGTTACCGGAATGCAATCCTTTTCAACGTAACATGTGCACGAGCCATAAAAACCTATTTGGAATATATCTGATTAGGTGTGTCTATTTTTCTTTTTTTTTTTTTTTTTTGGTGTATAGAAAGAAGAATATGCTTCGATGAGTGTTTTTGCAGATGAATAGAATATGCAGACTTTTAGTTATATTACTTTTATTCGAATTTTGAATCATTGTTAATATTGTTTTTTGCCAAATCTTGTATTATTTACTTGCTTATTATCCCAACTCTTTACATGGACCACTGGCCCAAGATAATTATGTTAAAATATGAAACTAAAATAAAGGAAATCGAAGCAAATGAAAATACCCTTTACTTGTTTCTATAGTTCAAATTTTCCCAGCTCTTTTATTTTGCAAATATTCCGGATATTTTTCTGCTGTACTGATTAGAAAGCAAAGGATTTTTTTTATTTTTGTAAAAGACCTCAGTTAGACTAACAATTAAAACCTCCTTTAACTTTGAACACATACTGACTCCACATTATGATGATTATTTTAAAAATGGTAAACATACATTCTCTTCTCAATATACAGTTCTCTATTCAATATTGATTTTCAGAAGGTTTGTCCAATATTCATGGAAATTTAATATGGATGCCTTGCCTTACTATTATCAAGTTGGTTTTCGAGAAAATATCTGAAATTATTTGATGTAATGCCGGAGAAATTTTGTTGTAATCTTTGTTGTAATGGTCTTATTTAATCTTACATCATTCGAGTTTCAATTTTTAATATCTATGATTATTACAGATATTGATAACAACGACAAAGATGAGAAAAATTGTCTGAATATAAATCGTGAAATAATAACTTTTCATTCCAGAAATTCAGACAGAAAATATTGATACCATTTTTCGGTTGTGTCAGTTTTTATTGGTATAACAGTTTTCTTTGAGTATTAATAAACTTTTCTAGTGATTTACTTACAAAAGGATTTCTCGTTATACTTTTAATACATTTTTAGCATATATTATTAACTAGAACATATTACTAACTTCAGTTGATGACGAATAATATCAAGATAAGAAGATGAGGAGGCTTATGAACACTTACATCTTGAAGGGACACGGCACATAAAAGAAGATATAAAATAGATGAAACCCAATCCCAACCCGTTAATTATTCTTTACTAGGTTAAATATAATCTAGGATATATTCTGAGAAATTAATTTTTGTTTCTGATGTAAAGGAATAACCTGCCACCTTCATAAGTGGCGGCACTATAGGTGTTAACCACCTATAAGTATCCGTTATCCCAGTGGACAGGAGAGTCGAGCTCGGATCTTTCCCAGCTGCGCTAGTCGAACTCTTTCCCTTCGGGCAGAGGGGAATCCGGATGAGGCTATGCCGGAGGGCAGAGTTTCATCCGGGGAGGTAGACAGAGCCGATCCCGTTTATGCGGGGCCTACGGGGATTTTTTGGCCGAGTCTACGGGCTCGGGAACCCCACATTAAAATCGGCCTTGTGCCATATGTTACTGCGTGGGGCAGTTGCTAAATAGCGTCGAGCTGGGATCTTTCCCAGCTGCGCTACTCGAACTCTCTGCCTTCGGGCAGAGAGGAACCAGGACGAGGCTATGCCGAAGGGCAGAGTTTCGTCCGGGGAGGTAGACAGACCCGATCCAGTTTACGCGGGATATACGGGGATTTTTTGGCCGGGACTCCGGGCTCGGAAACCCCATTTAAATTCAGCCTTGTGCCCCATTGACTGCCTGGGGCAGTTACTAAATAGCGTCGAGCTGGGATCTGTGAGAACTAGCAGCCTTCCGATAGCAGCACGCATACAACTGTACTGACTTGCGTCGATCGTGCGCATAACTATTATTTATTTGCTTGTTATATTGGTTTCTACAATAAACATGTTACTAATTATCCACCGTGTTTGTTCATTCCATATTCCTATTAGCACGGAATATAACAGATTCTATATCAATAGAGTTCCAAGAGATGTAAAAGAGAGCAATATCTCATAAATAAACGAATGTACGAGTAAAGACATCATAAAACTCTTAATTTATTCAACAATAAACGTCATAGCACATCTTCTGTGATAACTTATATAGATAACCACTGAAATTTTCTTCCACAAATATCAATGGGTGTGCATGTTATTGAAAGTATTACTTATAAAAAAAATTGTTTAAGTATAAAGTTGTAAAAAAAATATTCATTCATTTAATCACAGGAAAAATCTTTAGTACAGGCCGTATATTTGTGTATATTTACATTGTCAGATTTTATTATGCAAGTTAACCTTTACACAATAGAATCTGTACGAACGAACAGATGTTTATATTTTATTCATAATTTTCTTCTTTTATATAAGCAATATATCATGAGAGTTTCAGCTTTTCATATCTATCATTTATAAAAGATATCTGACCACACCGTCCAGTGGAATTTAATAAATAAATCAACAAAATTGCGATGAAAATCGGTGTCAATTCGATCCCCGATTGTCACCTCAGTTCAGTTGATCAAGCTGATTAAATATATGAATAATATGATACGTAATATATGTGTAAAATTATTTTTATTTGTATATAAATTGCAAATATAGGCAGTAACAACATATATTTGAGAAAGATTATATACTATATCATGGAAGTATTATTATTATCTTACATATTAATATTGCCTACGTAACATTGTATAATATTTAATATTTCCAAGGTTTTTAACATTTCGACTGTTTCAATTTTAATAGGTTTTACAATATATTTTGATATTTTTTTCACATATCGTATTAGCTTGTATGTCATCGTGTATATTCATATATATGTCTTTAAGTTGTTTATCACATGTTTTCTGATAGATTAAAATGTTAGATAAGATAACTGTAAGCCATACCATAAATTTGAATTATTTGAAATAAATTAGTCAAGGCACAAAATCGTTTGGACTTGCAAAATAAGTAGCGTCACTGTATTTCATGAATATACACTTTAGGCTAACTTGTGACAAAAAAAAAATTCAAAGGAATATTGTTTCCAAAAACTGAAAATAAGTCTCTGAATTTATCTTTACAACATTATCGTCACTGTGGAAACTTTTAGCACAATAATTTACACTCATCATTATTCACTGTAATAGAGAGTTATGTTCTCGAAATATTACTGATGCAAAATAACTTTCGATGTATTTTTTTGTCTATTATACATTTTGTTACTATGTTATTTTCGTTTAAAATGTTTGTTTGTTTTCATACATTTAGACAATGTTCCGCATCGAGTTTAGTTTTTTTTACATCTTACATCAAATTGTGTTCATAAATCCCCAAAATATTAGTAAGTAAAATACCGAATTTCTCCCGTCGCATGAAGCCTTGAAACAAATTAAATTTTCACACTTTGAAATACACAAGAATGACAGGCGATATCAACATTTCTATACATTCGACCATACATCGTGTTCACTCAGAATTGGATCAACAATTTTCAAAATATAATTTGCACCTTTTTATATCAAGAAGCATGTAAAATGGCACTATCACGAGGTATTGGCAATTTTAAAGCTATGATCTCTTATTTTAATCATTGAGTGTGGAAAGCGTTTGTATAATTTTGAGTGTTTATGTATTTCTGAACGGATTTGGCTTCATGAAAGTTATCCAGATGAAAGTTTCGATCTGACGTGGCTACGAACAGGGCACAAGATTTCAGTAGATTCACACTTCAGAAATCAAAGGAAATAAAATAATAATAACAATAATAATAACAATAATAATAGTTACCCAACTTGTATCATGTTGCACGGTATTAGATCTCACTGAATATAAAAGTCGGCATGACAGAGTGGGCCAATAAAACATGAACCTTTTATTGAATGAAAACTCCAAGGAACTGGTAGGAACATCGCCGTTAAAATGATAGAACCTGAAACAATTTTATAGGATTTAAAATGCACAGAGAAAAATCAAAGCTAAGCGCCAAGACATCGTGATCAAAGACCACAAAACAGAATGTGCTTTCTTATTGACCTAGAAGATCCTGCAGGCTTTAACGTATCTTAGAAAATATTTTTAAAAAGAACTATCAACATACAAGTATCTAGAAGTGGAAATCTACAAATAATGTGACACATGAGGACACCAATTATTTCCAGTTGTAGCAGGAGCCCACGGTTTGCTTGGAAAAAGGTCCCAATAGACATACTGAAGTGATCCTTTGTGGGCCATGTCTTAAATAAATACAAAAAAAATGTACTCAAGTACATGTCATTGGTGACGATGGGATTATATCAATGTAAAATATGCGTGGTCATAGGTTGCCTTTTTTATTTTAAGGTTTAAAAAAATACTCTGAAAATATCTTTATACCATTTCTGACGATAGATTTCTGGTTAGGGGCCCTGAAATAAATGAGTATATTGCAGAAATCAAAGAATTGTCTGCTAATAATAACAATATAATAAAAAGAAACGCTGAATTAATAACTGAATTATTCACAATTGATCAAAAGTTATACACACACACGTTGATAGTAAACATATACTGATATATATGCTACTAATTAATTCATAGGGAGAAAAGTGGATTCATAAGAGTATATGCACTCAAGTGAATATGACGAATCCGACTGTAATTGGAACCCCGTTCGTCGATTTGAAATTCCGTGTCTTTATCCATTAAACCGATGAACATCCAAGTTTATAGCACCAAAGTATATAATTGCTGAACAGTGTCGATGTTGCTTAACTTTGTTAGGGATCAGGCTTCTATAATACTATGACTTCCTCAGAAATTAATACCTATGGACAATATATATATATATATATATATATATATATATATATATATATATATATGTATGTATCATAGTTGAGACTGAAGATGATCCGTGCATTTCATTATGAACGCAACAAAGACGACTGGAATTTAGACGCGACCAATCGGATGAGGCCAAATGACGGTTTCGTGTAGGAAACATGAAAAGGATGGTAATAGTCGGTAATCAGTCAGTCATGTGCCAAACGGACTGTCCAGCGGGGAGAAGAAGAGCATTAATACATTTCCCAATGTTAATAAGACGTAAGCGAATGTAATTCGATGGGAACTCGAAGTCAGCTATCCTATTTCTCAATCTGAGCCGCTATCCATTAAGTAGGTAATACTGTTTATTATAAACAGAGCATTTACTTAATATATGTGTTATAAAAATAAAGTATAAACATAAAACACTAAATATATTAGAATAATTGTGGGATTTAGTCCATTTCATAATATATATGAACGAAAGCTTAAGTTGATGAGATACATGACGTTGTTGGACAAACAAACGGTAACGGTTAGCAATCATCTTTGTAAACATTAAACTGCTCTGCAGGTCTGCTATTGAGCACTTTTAATGTGCACGATCTTAAATATTTTACTGTTTGTTTACTCTGACGTGTATATATATATATATATATATATATATATATATATATATATATATTGAATTCCTGATAGAGTTAACCAACTTTTGTTTGGACATGTTTATTGTAATACTGTTGTTATTTTTATTTTAATGTAATTAAGGTTTATTTTCCACAGGTCACGAGTACATGCGCGAAAACTTCCTTTCAATTTTCATTGG
Organism: Acanthosepion lycidas; assembly: GCA_963932145.1. Classification (NCBI taxonomy): domain Eukaryota; kingdom Metazoa; phylum Mollusca; class Cephalopoda; order Sepiida; family Sepiidae; genus Acanthosepion; species Acanthosepion lycidas. The sequence continues at coordinate 112,488,183 of OZ010571.1, forward strand.
ATTTAAATAATTTAAAAAAATTCGAATTAAAATATTTTCTTTTTTTCGTGGATTTAAAAAAAAAAACCCCAAAAAACACTTTTTCACTCACCCCCTTTCTCTCTCTCTCTCTTTCTCACTCACTCTCTCCCTCACACGCCAACAACGGAGATCGCGTTACAATATTTCCAAGACAACCCTCTTTTCATATCACTTTTTCTGATGTTTACCAACCTGTTTTAAATTAAATCAATATTACCGAAAGTAAAGGAAAAAAAAAATCTTCAATAGTCAAATTTCTTCATATCTATAAAACCGGAAGAAATCATGTTGCAACCATAAAAGTCATTACAATAAAATATTAAAAATGTATTTCCTGTCAAAAGAAATCTTCACATCAACATTTGACTATTTAAAATAATTTAATTGAAGATCATTCAGTAAAGGTGGGTTACAGTAGAATATATGAATTGAAAAATGTGGACAGCATCTATATTATGAATAATATTTATGCCGAAAATAATTTGTACACTAAAATGTCTTATGATGTTAGACATGAAAGAAATTTGACGTCAGGAAATATTTATATGTAAAAATTAGAGGAGGAAATCATTAAAAATAATTTTACAAACTTCAACATGGGAATAAATTTAGTTAAGAGGACTAAAAAAAAAAATATGGAGAAGTATATTGCGAGTTATTTCTCCTCTTTTCCTTATAATTTCGTATGTTTGTGTGTGTGTGCGTGTGTGTGTATATATATATATATATATATATATAGTAATTGATATGGCATAGGAAATCACAAACATACTTCAAAAGATTGTATGAAAAGCATAAGAATAGAAACCTTCACAAAGGAGTGGTTTATTGATATATATTTGTATTTTACATATTCGCCGGAACTCAGAGATTGCGTAGCTGAAACATTTTTTGATCTCCTCTGTCCAGTGTCTCGTCAGGACTTGGGTGATCATGGCTCTCTACAACAGACTATTCTTTGTAGTTCACATTATAGTTTGTACTTTTGCTAATTCAAGTAATCAGTGTTCTAATCATTTATAAAAGGTCGTTAGCGCTTCTTTCTCAGTCAAAATTAATGTCACGCGAATGTCCTTATTCCACATTATATTCCTTAGACATTCCAATTGACTCTTACTGATTTTAAGTATAACTTTCATAAAACTGTCATTTCTACATGTTCAGTCCATGGTATTCTCAGCAATTTTCTCTTGAACAATATTATTGTTGTCTGAATTCTTCTTCATCTGTAAAATGATTACACTTACAAAACGGTTCGGCGCGATGTTTTTTTTTTTTTGTTTTAGCGAAATTGTCCAGTTTCTTTATACATTGCTTAGCTTTTGCATGGCACATTTTCTGTCCGCTGTTACAGAGGTACTTAAATGTTTCAATTGTCTTCTTTGAATGATTTTCGTGTCTGTACTTCGTAGATCACCTTTTGAAATGTTCGTTTTGCTGACAACCATATATTCTTTATTACAATTGATACTTTTAATTTCCTTCATTTCTCTAAGAGTTCCTGCAATTACTTTACTGCCTCTGCTATCAATATGGTTTCATCTACAAATATCATTTTAATATTTAGACTCCCTAAAAAAAAATTTCTGGTAGGACTTCTAATACATCGAGTTGAAAAAAATGTTGAATAACCCGGTGAGAAAATACATCGTTGTTTTACTTATCTGTTTGTTTTGTCTCATTACTGGAATTATTTTTTATTCGCCGTGGAAGAGTTATCAGATCTGTTCATTCCAACTTTGGGGTATTGTCATTCTCTATTATCAATGATCTTTCTCTTTATTTTATGCACCTTGTTATTTATCTTATTCTTTTAGGGATATCTGTTCAACCATTGATGATCATTCTTTCTATTTGTAAGTAGGAATCGTTGAGCTATTCTGATTTCACCTGGATACCTTTTTTTTTTATTTGTGTAATATTCTATCTTTTAATCCATACCTTGGCATTGTTTGCTGTCTCCGTTTCGACATGTCACAAATTTCATTTGCTATCTTCTAATTTTTCCTTTTCGATTTGGGATGATCTCATTTGTTGATATTACTTCTCAAGATTTTATATATATATATATTGAGAGAGAGAGAGAGAGAGAGAGAGAAATGAGGTATGATCAAATATAAATCCAAAATGGATCGGAATCAGATAGATAGATAAGGTTAATTAACAGCAAGAATCAATCCAAACACGTTTTGTTTTCTTAAATTCAATAGAGAATGATATTCTAATCTATATTTTAATATAGTATCGCATATGATTTATTAGCTCGAGATCAGATTTTTCAGATAAAAAGTCTCCTGGCGTGTTATGACTTTTTCAAATTATTTTGGCATTAGAAGTAATAGGTGATGTCAATATAGTATGCTAGGAATCAAAAAAAAGTCTAAAATTACACAATCTATAAAAAGGTTTCAAGGTGTTAGACGTAAGAGAAAATAATATATCTAACTGATACTGGTATTAATATTAAATTATATGCTTGTAATATTTTATGTACACTTACATGATGTCTAATGTCGAGGAATATATGTTATTTAATGTATTGTTTTATTTTGTATAACAATATATATATAGACCTTTTTATTTTCCTAGCAATGAGTGTCGATTTGTGTTAATGAAAATTATATATATATATATATATATATATATATATATATGCGATAATGAGGGAATGAATCATAAGTATATATATTTTTCTCAATTATAGGAAGCATGTAGTATAAAGGTAGCTCTTATAAACGAAGCGGTACTGAAAAGTTATCTGCCTCTCTAACTTAACAATTATATATATCAATTCTTACCCCTGCTATGGATAAAATAATACACTGGACGCAGCTATTTATCTATGAAGAAGCAAATGATCTCAACGCTGTAAGCAAGCATCTTTAGTCAAATGTCATAGACCAGCAAAAATATAAGGCCAGTTTATATCCATATCATAAAAAAACCCAGGAAACTCCAAAACTGAACAGGAACAGGAACATATATATATATATTTCTGTTGAGAAGTGTAAATAAGTATCGAAATGAAAATATATTAATACTTGTCATTGGAAGTTATTCGTGTGGAGAATGTACCAGCTCGCATACAAAATAGATACATTTCCTATCAGTGATAGGGCGTAATGTTACGAAATTGACTAGAGTTCGAACACAATTCTCCGATTTGTAATTCTGTGCCGCCATCCATTAGACATAAAGCGTACATTTCCCTTCTTTTTTCTTTATGTTTAAAGAATTTGCATGTTTTTGTTTACACACATTGAATCTGGTACTGATGAGGAAATTTAGTTTTCGTACAGACGACGGCTGTCGTTTATTCTTACATCACTCAAAAGGGAAGTATATGAAATACAAGAATTCTTTCTTTCAATTTGTAGTTCATTAGCGATGACAACTCACTTCATGCGGTCTGCAAATACTAAAGGACATAATACTTTTCCATTCTTCACAGAATACAAAGTACCACACAATGTAGAGTGTTATTGAATAACTATGTAGTAAGGGTGTATAGGGAATTGCATATTATTAGGATATAGAGGATTGATAACAGTGACCATTTACTTGAAGAGTTTAAGATTGTAGTGATCAGGGAAGCATCTCCTCCTGAGTCCGTTTCACATTGCAAAATTTCTTTGAAAGTATTTGATAATATAATTCACAGTATAATAATAATGGTATAAAAAATACTCTTAGTGGAAATATGTGTCCTGCCAAAAAAGAAAGAAAAAATAACTTCAATGAAAATAGTTTTGAGCTCGCTTTAACAAAATGCTATATAAAGGAAAATAATTGTAAAAAAAGAAAGAAATGAAGGTATTACAACACGCGAGTGATTTCCTCAGTATATTTGATATCGATCTGAATATAAATGAAGTTGTTTGTAACTGATTGTTTATGGGAAAAACTTCAATGGTTAAAACTTGGCGGGTTATTTACTTTTGCAAGAAAAATATTCTCTCGGCAAGCGGTTCTCACTTTGTCTTTCGATATCCGTTAGGAGGCTTTCGGGACGCAGTCAATTTTGGCGCATGAGTGCTACTGGCAACGGCACCAATCTGCTACTTTTTCTTTGAAGCCGTATTATAGGGATGCGGTTTCAAATATATGTCGTCTGCTGTTATCGAGGGCAGAATGATCAAAACAGACTGGCTCAATATCTAATTACTTATTTACTTTGAAGCGTGCAGAGATCAGAACGAGTTCTGAAGTGCCTTTACTTCTTAGTTGTAGCCATTTTCTTGTCTCGTGATTCAATGCATTCAATGAGGAGAACGCGATGGAAAAATGTAAATGCTGGTGAAGATGACCAGGCGACGGTAATGGATGTAGGGAAGTGGAGGCGGCCATTGGAGGAGGATGGGAAATTCGACAAGATGGAGAGAATTTGATGGCTTTAAGCAGAAAAAAAGGCATGATGCGTAAATATACTGTGTATAATCATCAGTGAGTTAAGAACGAGCCCATTTCAATTGAGAAAAACGAAAAAAAGGAATTGAATAGGAAAGTCAGAAATGAAAACTAATACAGAAAATTTTGATGAAATGAATGTAAAAAGAGTTGAAGGCGAGAGAATTGCTGTTTATGAAATTAGAAATGTCTTAGTTAAAGCAAAGGGAAATGATGATAAAAGAGCAACACATTTCAAAGAAAATATTGGCATCAAAAAAGAATAGAACAAGGTAACATACATACATTACATATGTTAATCTAATATTAAACTACAAAGATTGATATAAAAATGTGTAAAGTAATGATAAAAAATAACTTATTGTATTTCTTTTCAAAAGAATGTTTCTTCATTGTTAATGTACTAAATATTCCCAACCGAATTTAATTCGGTTGGGAATATTTAGTATAGAGATAGGACATTATAGAATGCAACATTCAGATCTAAATTTACGTGATACGTCAGAAGCTGATTGAATTAGTAAGAAAAAACTGAAAACATGACAAATAAGAAAATCTAAAGTAATTATATTAAAAATAGAATAGAAGACTGGGAAACTGACAGGAGCATCGATTGAATGATGAGACAAAATTTTATTGTTTTTGCAGAAAAATGAAAATGGACGACGAAGTGGAGTAATGAAATTTTTTTGAAAAAGGAACAACAGATAAGAAAAGAGAAATGGGACGAAATTATATATATATATCAGAAAATAAAGAGAATTTTATGAGAAATAATGATGAAAAAACACAACGAAAAAAAAAAAACAAAAAAACAAAACTAGGAGCAAAAGCATTAGATTTGTGAGGAAAATGAAAACAGAGTAAGCAATTTTGAGGAAAGAATACAGATTCTAAGAAATAGAATTAAATAGACATGTAGAAGGAAGAATGAACGGAGCTCTTTTAATATATATCAGTAGTAATAGTAGTATGTGTTGTAGAATAAGAATTACTGATAGAATAAAGGTATAATGATGAACGATGAAATGAGGTTGGAACTGGCTCCAAGTAAAATAACGTGGAAAAGGTACAGAAGCAGATTATGTAATTGAATGATTGAAAATATCAGACAATATGCGCATATGTGTGACTCCGTTGTTAACTTGGAGGTGTGTAGTTAGGAAGATGGCCGCGAGAAAAGTTTTTATTGTTTATCAGTGCAGTTGGACGCCCACATGACAGGATCTTCAGATATCGACAACGATACTACGTTAACATTCAAGCAGAAAAATCGTTTCTCTGTATTAAGAAGCCTTGTACTTTTCACTGGAAAATGAAAGAAATGCTAGTCTTATAGAAACAATGGTATAGGAACTTTTTCCATAATTAACAAATGCATTCATTGCAGGTCTCATTTTATAGATAGTGGAGTTGATAATACTTCGGTTTTAAGATTTATAGTTAAAACGACCGAAAAATATTTTTGGGTTATTGTCGGGAAGGAATGTAAATTATTCGGTGTGTTGTACTTTCTGAACTTATCGTCAAATTGTCTTTCACGTTACAAGGGAATACTGAGGCTGCAATTCGTAATTATATAGACATCATTAAGGAGATACCGTCAGATAATGAAACAGGCATTCGTCACATTCATATATGTATAGTGAGAGAAAAAGGGAGGGCATATGAATCAACATTGCACAGTAATTGTCAGGTTTACTCTTCAAGCTGCCTAAATACCTTATCTAGCATATACTGAATATCACTCGAGACGTGACTGAGTATGACCATATAGCACAGATTCCTATGTCAATATGGTCTATATCTCCAACCGTTCTATCTCCGATAATAACAATATGGAAAATAATTCGACTATAAATGACACAATTTTTAAGGACTTATATATTGTTTATATTTTGTCAAGCGAAGTAGGTATTTTGACCCAATTGCACACAGAATAAACAGAAATATAACCACGATAAGATTATATATATATAAATATATAAAATATATATATATATATATATATATATATATAATATATATATATAAATATATAAAATATATATATATATATATAAAATATATATATATATAATATATATATATATATAAAATATATATATATATATATATATATATATAAAATATATATATATATATATATATATATATAATATATATATATATAAAATATATATATATATATATATATAATATATATATATATATATATATAAATAAAACGACCATTCGCTCTTGCATGGAGTATTGCTGCCATATATGGTCTCGGGCACCTTCTGTTTACCTCGGAGTTCTTGACAAGATCCAGAGACGGATATCTAATGTGATTGGCCCTGATCTGGCGTCTCGCCTGCAGGCACTATCTCACAGACGCGCCGCCGCCTTTCTCTGTCTCTTCTACAAATACTTTCATGGCAATTTCTCCGATGAGCTGCTTTCCCTGTTCCCCAGTATCCATGAATACAAGCGCCTTACGAGGCTGGCATCCCGCTCTCACCCTTACACTGTAGAAACTTTAAAATGTAGCTGGGTCTTCTACTCCAATAGCTTCATACCTCGCACCTCTCGCCTGTGGAACACCCTTCCCAATTACTGTTTCCCTGGTAGCTATAATCTCCAACTATTCAAATGTAATGTCAATCGACATCTCCAGTAACCTTGATCTACACACTATCTTTCCCTTCATCCTTTCTTCTATCACTCCTATCTGCTCTTGCTACAAATCTTCTGCAACCCCCCCTGCATCCTAGTGGCTTCATGTCTTGCTCGGGGCGCTAAGCTTTAAAAAATAAAATAAATATATATATATATATATATATATATATATATATATATATATAAACTAAAAATAAAAATAAAATTTGTCACAAAGACTATAAAAGCAAAATGACATTTAATCAATATCAAACAAAATAATATGCAAAATATATAGTAAAATCAGCCTGTGGAATATACTAAGGAAACTTTAATAAATTTAAATAAAAATTTAAGGTATACCAAAGAGATACTCTATGCATTAAATACTAGCCATCTATAAATTCGAATGAAGATTTTAATAAATGCGAAATAAATTTTTTGAAGTGAAATATATTTTCGAGGTTCAATAACTCAGGAATTTTCTCTAGAAGATTTACATCCAGGATCAATATTATACGTCCTTCCTTTTTAAATTACTACGAAGATAGTGTGGGAAAATTAAAACATTAAGGTTAAAATAAAAGCAATTAGTGAGATTTAATATTTACAAACATAGGAAGGCTCTTTATAGTTAGCGTTTTCACATAAGCTGAAAACTGGCTTTAGTGTAATTCTCCTTTAAATATTCTCATATATTCCCATTTTACCATATATAAAATTGGTTCCATTAATGTTATCAGAAGAAATTCTTTGTTGGTATAAATCCTGTTTCTAAACATTTTTTATACGATGATTTATTTCCTCTTAAGGATTGTGATCAATATAAACTAAACCGATACCACATATTGCGATATGTACACTTACATGTATGGTGATCTTGCAAATATTCACTATATTAATTATAGATACTTACTAAGTATATTATAACTCAATAGGATAAATGATAATATATTACGTGTATTCGTAAATTTTATCAGGACCTGACAACTTCAAAATTGATCATCCATTTTTTCCTTGCATCCGAACAAGGAACACTTTTGATATAGAAAAGACTCACCCACGTAGCATGTCATTAGAATTATAATTATCTATGTAATTTATCAAAATAAGTTCTTTTTCCCTGTGTCTAATAATAAATTTTTAATGTTCTGACATCAAACGTCTGTGATGGAGATTTTTCCCTAAAAGATATGCAAAGATTTGACCAAACCTTTTAGCCAACGCTGTTACGTTTCGTTGATTCCAGTGTCATAAAAAATCTCTTGGTGAAGACCGAAGATTAATCATCTTAAATTTCCATAATGATATCATGGTTATCTTTCTCTGATAATCCTGTGTGTGCTTGAGTCAAAATATCTTCTTCGTTTGCCAATAAAAACAATTTAGTGTGTCTGCTGTCAGTGATTTTGAGTGCCGAGGTTTTCTTCTTTGTTTTATACGAGATGGATCATCAACTTAGGCTCCATGGTGACGAAACCTTAGGTGAATTACTTAGTCATGAGGAATAGATGCGACAGAAAATCATTAGCAACTTGATCTTTCTTAAGGACATGTGTGTGCAATAATTCGATTAGCATATTAATGAAAATTATGCATAGAATTTAAATGTAAATGAAAGTAATTCGTTCGTGTGAAAAATCATATATATCTGTGTGTGTTCGTTGATGTGCGTTTCCTTAAAAGCGAAAGCTAAGGATTCTCATGTTTGTGCTTTTAGCTAATAGCTACTTTATATGCACAAGATATACTATATACAACTCTAGTCAGTTGGATATTTTCCGAATGTTTCGATAAGACGATTTCCACCACGCTTTTGTGTATTTTCAGGACACGGGCTTATGTAAATGTGTTGCCGTTTCCATATTTTTAATTACATTTAAAATTCGTTATATTTTATTCTGACATCATCGGCAAAGAGAATCCAGCATTGGCTTAACGCATTGTCATTTACTAAATATATTTACCACAATAGTAGGAACTTAAGAGACTTCTAACTTTGTTAGATCTTTTAATCTGTGTAGGTAATATAAACGTATAATTGTAAGCTTATGTTATATAGAAATGGAGATTTTAAAACAATTATTTTTTATATCAGTCCATATTTCTGAAATGAGGTTTGTAATTATTTACACTCTTTACATTGTTCGGATATTCACAAGGTTTCGGCGGTTGTACACATGGTTCAGTGGATAAAAGCGCTGGGTGGATCCATTGAATTAAAATGTGAGTTAAATACCTGGCTACTGGTGTGGTGACCTAAAACTTGGATAGTAACTACGACATTCGGAAGAGGCATGAAAGGGGGAACTTGAACAGTCTAAGGCGGTGAATGAAATAATGGATTCAGTCCGAAATTCACCTGAAGAAGGCTGCAGCATACCACAGCCGAAATAATGGCAACAAAGATGAGAACAACAGTCCGAACAATATAAATAGTGTAAATAATAATTATTTTGTTAGCCCTCAGTTACAAATGTTCAGAATTTATATAAATTGAAATCCGATGTGATGACGTATACATAAAAAACTAAAATAAATATATTGTCTATATACAAACTGATAACTGTGTGTGAGTTTTGTGAATATATTTGTCAGTGTTGTCATTTGCGCGGTACACAATTCTGATGCAATTCTGTATAAAAATTAGTGTCTATGCCTAGTATGTATGTGTGTATATATATATATATATATATATATATATATATATATGTATATATATATATATATATATATATATATAAAGAGAGAGAGAGAGAGAGAGCGCGCATGGATCCATCCAGATCTTATCTCAAATAACAACTGAAAAGAGACTCTTTGACCGACACAAGAAATGTTAAAATTTCATGTTAAAAAGATTAAAAAAAAATCAAACAAATGAAAACTAGACAAAAGTTCATTTTTTCCATCAAGACATTCATTTCTGTAGTTCCCTGGGAAGCAGATTTTTCTTTCTCCTGATGATGGCCATGTTGACCGAAACTAGTCGAGGAATCTAAATGAAATAATAATAAAAACGAAAGAATATTAATCTACAACCGAGTGTCTGAAGATTTTTATATTTTTTTATTGTTCAATATATATATATATATATATATATAATTCCGTAGGTTGTTATATAATATATTCTTCGGGAGTGAAGCGATGACATTTCTTTACTTGAAGGAAGACATTATTTATTGGTGTCTATCTATCCAAATAATGATACTTTCTAAGGACTTGATATTCGTATCCCAAGTGTACACACACGTACACACACACGTAAAATGTAAATAGGGAGATAAACTTTCACTGACTTCGCCTCCAACTCAGATTTTAGCAAACAGTAATCCACAATTCATGAATAAAATTAATTTTCTTCACAGTTATTATTATATATAATATAAAATACTCTATATAAAATGATATAGAAAATTACTGAATGTATTCGTGAACAATTATAATTATATGATTATCTTTGTTAATATATTTACTAGAAATACCCGCGAAAATATCACGATTTGTCATACTTGAATTTTATGATGAATCTTAATTAATTAAGACTGTATAAAACCATGGCGAGATTATACAATCTTATCTTCAGATAAATATTTGAGTTTAACAAATGTAAAACGATATTTCCATAACGACCATTAAGATGACCGCTGGTTGTTAATTATATATGTAAGTGGATACAAATGAAAGGATTTGCAATTGACAACATTTCTTTTCACTGAAACAGACCGTAATCATATGGGAGTGTTATCGCCTGTTCTATTTTTCCTTTTTTCATTATTTCTATCATTTTCTCGATGAAACCAGTTAGCGTCTCTGCTACGTATTTTTCGTCTTTCAACGCGATCAAAACTGAATATTCCATTATTTTGGAGGAATTGGCAGGTCTTAACGTACATGCTAAATAAGGAACTAATGAATGGGAAACTATTAGGTTGGTGCAAAACTAATGTCGTTTTCTCACATATGTTACTATGTGAGAAAACGACATTAGTTTTGCACCAACCTTACAAAGCTATAATAGTTGCTTTTTATTTTAATTTCGATTTAAATTGAATATTACCTTGTCTCAATCTATCTGCTATTATTTAATGTTCTATAAATAGAAACATTTAATATATTTATATAGTTCATATTTTTAAGCAGATCATTTTCTTTAACGGTAAAATTATGCAAGACATAATGGAGAAATTTGGGCACCTCGACGTAGTGTAATGTTTAGTAAACTTGTCTCGCTAGAACAATTACAACTGAGTAGTGAGTAGAGAGATCATCACTATGTGCCCCACACTTTCAATTTTGTGCCACCTCTAAGCTATGCTTAGAAAATCACCATAATGGGATAATTTATGATTAAATAATGTCACACCATGTTTTTTTTTACGATAGAACAATTGTAAAATTTAGTTGACTTCAAACATTAACGTATTTTTTATGTAACATACTTTAAAGTAGCAGTTAAATTCAATATTTATTTTTACCTCTAACGAGTGGATCTGTAACATCGTCTCGGAAGATACGTGATTAAACTTTATTTATATATTCAGTATTAATGCTATAATTTTTAAATACATATACCCTCCTTTTTTTTAAAGGCTTGTTAATCTTAAACGTATATGCTCCAGTAATTTACAGGTTGACTGGCTTTCTTAGGCGTAAACTTCATTATTAATTTCGTGAGCAGATATGATCGATCGAGAAAATTGTCGAAGATTGAGTGTTTATAAAATGTAATATCTGTAGTGAAATGGTATAGCACGTCAGATCAAATGACGCTGTCCGTATAGAAACAGGTTCCATTCCTGTCAGAAAATGCATATTTTCTACGAAATCTCTCGAACATTCAGGCGGGTAAATATAATTAATACTGTTTAAATAAAATATGGAGCATTTATTAAATAAATTGCATCTATAAAAATAACATATAAACAGAATACACGCACACACACACACACACATATATATATATATATATATATATATATATATATATATATATATATATATATATATATATATATTAATAAATACACTTAAACCTTCATTTTATGTGCAACTGCAGTTTCGAAAACAGACAACCACTTGCTGGTCCATGTGAGTATAGTTTCGCTCTAGCAGAAACCCATTTACATTTTTTTGTTTTTTTTTCTCTTCGTTTTTAAATGTATCTATTTTTCTCTCCCCCCACTCAAAGACATTTTGTCCCAATGATACTCCCTTATTTGATAGTTTAGTAAGAAATCCTAGTTCGAAAGCAAACAAAAACCACAGGAAAAATGGAAAATTAAATGTCTTTGGCTAGATGCGATAATAAATCCGGGTAACCTTATTTTCAATTTCTTTTTAGAATAGACAATGGGACTTATACTAAGTTAAAACTTAATGTGATAGGATATAGCCAAGTGTGATCCAGGTCTCCTTACCTTTTATCTCCCCCGCAATCCTGCCTCAAGGAATCTTGTTTTCCTGACTGCTGGAAGTCGTCTTCAATCGTTCCTGTCTTCAAGAACTCCGGCGACCTATCTGACCCTTCCAAATACAGTCCTATCAGTCTCCTTCCCCTCTTCGGCAAAGTCTTCGAAGCCCTAGTAAATACCGGGATGGTTAACCACCTCACATCCCATAATCTGCTCTCAGACAAGAAATGTGGTTTCCGCTTTGCCTGATCTACAGCCGATGTGCTTACGGCCATCACTGAAACAGTCAACCGAGCTCTTCAAAATAACGGGGAAGCCCGAGCCATGGCACTAGACATCTCCAAAGCATTTGATAGGGTTTTGCATGCCGGCCTTCTTCACAAGCTCCAGGGTTATGGCATTACGGGTCGATTATATAACCTAATACGATCATTCCTGTCAAACCGTAAATTGAAGGTTTTTCTCAATGGATTCTCCCCCAGTTCCTATCCTACGAACGCAGGTGTTCAGCAAGGCTCCATCTTAGGCCCCACTCTATTCCTTATCTACAAAAATGACCTTCCTGACGCAATAACTTCCCAAGTTGGCATCTACGCGGATGACACCACTATTTATTCCTGCCTCAAAAACAACTTCAACGCTTCTAAGACAAAACTGCTCTATTAATCACCACAGAGATGCTTCCCTTCCCTCCATTAGAATGTCTGACGCTCAACTTCTCGAGAGTAACTCTCTGCGGCTTCTCGGTCTCACGTTGACTGCTGACCTGAGATGGAACAAATACATTGAGTCAATTGCCTCGTTAACTGCAAGGAAAGTTGGCTCCCTGAGCCGTGCCAGGAAGTTTTTCTCCCCGGAATCGATCCTCCAGATATACAAATCAACAATTCGCCCTTGCATGGAGTACTGCTGCCATATATGGTCTGGTGCCCCTTCTGTTTGGCTCTGCCCTGGCGTCTCGTCTACAGTCACTTTCTCACAGACGCGCCATCACCTCCCTCTGTCTGTTCTACAAATACTTTCATGGAAATTGCTCCGAGGAGCTGCATTCGCTGGTTCCCAGACGTCATGAGTTCCAGCGACTTACGAGGCTGGCATCCCGCTCTCATCCCATAACTGTCGAAACTCCTAAATGTAGCCGTCTCTTCTACACTAATAGCATCATATCTCGCATCTCTCGCCTGTGGAACTCCCTTCCCTTTTCCTGTTTCCCTGTGACCTATAATCTCCAGCTATTCAAGCATAATGTCAATCGGCATCTCCAGTTGCCTTGATCTATCCACTACACTCATCCTTTCTTCTATCACTCCTATCTGATCTTGCTCTAAATTTTCTGTAACACCTTGCGTCCTATTGGCTTCCGGGCTTGCTTGGGGTGAAATGCTTAAAAAAAAACAAACCTAAGTTCATCAGGCAGGAGATATACCTTATTGTTTATATTTTAAAAAATGTATACAAATACTCATGCGATTAACACTGATTCATAGTTCGAAATTATAATAGCACAAAAATAGTACTAAACCAATACAGGAAGTGAGGTGTAGATATGAATCAATAATAGAAAACAAAGAGAAATTGAAGTAGGCTTAAATTTAAAATATGAACGCTTGGCGCTGTTCGTAGAAGACATTTGATTGGTTAGAGGGAGTTAATCGGTGTATGACCCGGAATAAAAGTGGGCGTAAATTTAAAATTTGCAATTTAGACGGAAAAGTGGTTATCCAGGATTAAAATGTTTGGTAATTATTTATTTGCTTAGTAGTGTATGCACGCAAGTACACGCTTATACGGTCGCTAATATATAGTTATCTCATTTACCTAACCTATATATATATATATATATATATATATATATATATATGTGTGTGTGTGTGTGTGTGTGTGTGTGTGTTTCTCAGTGTGTGCAATTAAAAGTCGGAGCAGTTTGACCATAACTTAATTTGAGTTAAATATATTCATGGTGAAAATAAATGGTGTCAAAAGTAATGTGATTATTATGAAAAAGAATGTTGCTTTTGAAAAAAAATCATTTATCAGACTGGTAGCTGAATTTTCATCAAAATTCTTCCTGTATAATATTCCATCACTGAATTATATAGAGAACATTTTCCTTAAATGTATTATGAATAAATCATGTTTTAGTCATTAGTATATGGCAGTCCCTCTGCCTCCCTTTCATATATATATATATATATATAAATAATATTAACAAGTTAGTTCTGTTGTCAATAAAATAGTGGCCGTTGTAATATAAAAGAGCTATGAATTACATATTAATATTAAATATAAAATTTTGCTTACCGATAGCATGACACAACACGATATTCAGGTGCTAAACCTGAACATTTCTTTGTGCATGAAAAATCACACAAACACAGACACAGCCATATATCTATATCTATATATATATATATATATATATAGAGAGAGAGAGAGAGAGAGAGAGAGAGAGAGAGAGAGAGAGAGAGAGAGAGAGAGAGAGAGATGCTGGCTGTGTAATGGATAGCGGTTGCAACGTGAGGTCTAGGAGCCGAATTCGAATTTCGGTCGAGTTTTCTTACATATTCTTCCGGTAAAATAATCAAGGGGAATTTATCTCTTCACTACCCACACACCATCAGCTAAATAGCGAGGCAGACAGTGGCTCTCTGGCTGTATTTGGCAACGAATGTAGGAAATGTTCCTAGAAAGCATCACTATTATAATCAATTAATACGTCCAGTTATTTGGATTGTTCAGTTTTACCAGATGGAAAGCGCCGTGAGAGCCCATTACACGCACACACACGTATATGTATATATTTGTCTAGTTTGATTCATTTCCACTGACGGTTCTGTATGTTTATTTTTTATTGGGATTTTCTATATTTCAATTACATTTATCTGTTTAGAAATTTGTGGATATACTGTCAAACTTTCATTTATATGTTCTGACTTTCTTCGAGGTACTTTCCTCCCTTTCAGTCATTACAAAAGACTGAATGTGGTCTTTATATTCGACAATATTCCCCTGGAATTATCCCGGTGTTTTTTTTAGAATGATCCAATTCAAAACCACTTAAAAGTTCATTGTGTCTATATGACACAATGAAATCATGTTCAAACAATATCTCATTCAGAATGACTGACTAACCAGTAAAAGAATGCCTGGACTATTTTATAATTGTTAATATTATTTTATTCACATGTAAACTATTTTATACACAATTTGAAATAAAATCTCATGTGATGAAAAATATTTTGTTTAATACGTGCTATTTCTATTAGATTTTTTTATATTTTGAGCCTCTCTTTACAACGCATATAATATTGTCCAGAGGCGCGTAGGAATAGTAGTCAACAGCTAGAAGTGAGTAAGTGAATTCCACAATGAATCTACAACAGCAAACCAACATACAGTATTTACTACAGTATTTATCGAATGGAGATATACTCATTATCGTCTGTAGGTATGCTATAACAAATAGTATTTGTCTCATCTTAGTATTTGTAGTTTGGGATGTGAGGATCGAAGTGATTTTATATTGATAACTTTAGCTAAGATAGAGTATGGTGAATGTGAGGCTAATATAAAGGGTATTTATCAGTGCGCCTATGTCGTTACCGAATGTGACATATGTTCCGGTTAACGTTAGTTTAACGTCGATACCGTGGAAAAATTATCCAAGGATTTCTCCTTGGAAATGTGCGACCAATGAAAGAACGTCATGCTTTTATTATTATCGCTAGTGAAGATTCAAATTCCAAAGATGGTGTAAGAATTCCTAAGGAACTTGTTTGTGCAGATTTTCCAGACCCGGTGTTAGGTTAGATGTTTTACATTTTTTTTAATATTATATGGTAAATCTAATGTATATTCTTAAGCAAATTTTATATTTAATATCTTTTAAATCTTGTTAATCTTTAGGGTGCATCGGGTTCATATTTTTGTTCAGTCAAGTACTTTCATGACTATATATCAGTAGATGTGCGGTGGTGTAATGGCTGTTAGTAATGACGAATCGCAGAGCCCTGCTCGAATTTCACTAGAGTGCGTTACATTCACTTACATTCAAATACTTTCAAGAAAACTCTGGACTCGTCTATTCTCTCCCTAGCTGTGATTAAATATTAGGAGTGACTATATCCTGCATATTGGTTTGCAACCATTCTAGGATAAGAAAAACATAATTCTGAAGACCCCAAGCCAGCCTGGAGAGGTTTGACCTTCATCAGGCTATCATTACCTGAGACACAGTATTGCTGCTACGAGTGCAGTACATGAAGCAACATAACACTCTCATGTTTTACGTGGCACGTGATCGTCTTCTATATAATTGTGGACACTCATATTTGTATTATAGAAGACACGAATTTTGGTCGATTTTTTTTATAGTGAAGTAGTGGAATTATGAATTTAAATGCGTTAATGTGTGTTCTTCCATTATTAAAAAATAATTTTATAAATCATGAGAAGGGCGAATACCTGGGATCGAACACCGTACTGTAGGGTCGAGTACATATCTTATAAATATGATTTAATCTATATTACAGACTTTAAACACCATTTGAAAACTGAAAAATTTTCGTTAAGATAAGAATCCAAATATTAGATACTAAGAATTGCTTCGTCTGGTACAAGGTTAAAATAAAGAGGCACTCCAAGAGAATCAATTTCATTATTTTAATGAAGTTGTCTACTCGATTCTAAACATTGTTCAATGGGGCATTTTTGTTATTTATTAAAACCCTGCTTAGTATGACACAAGACCATCGTATCGAGGCAAATAATGGGACAGTGTTAAATAATTATTGTAAATCAATTTATGACTCTTGGCACTAGTATGAACTTTGAGAATATTAACCCTTAATAGTCATCAAATGCTATCGGTTTTCAGATTAATAAGAATACGAAACTAAATCTTTCGTACAAAAAGATTATCGCATATTCAGCTCCAGTTTCAATAAATATCAGCGGGTTTGTGGTCTGTGAATTTTTCTCCGAACGTAAATACTTCTGGCGTGGATGTGAGAGATTCATCCGTTTCCTGGTCGCGTGGGTCATTCTATATTTCCTTGTTACTTGCTTGTCCCATGTAGGCATATCCTAAGCCCGGCAGGGTGAAATCCCCGTTTACATCAACCACTGATATCTAATCAAATAGCGAATTTGGAACTTTTTTTTTAAGCGTTTCACTCCAAGCAAGGCAGGAAGCCACTAGGACGCAAGGGGTTACAGAAGATTTGAAGCAGGATCAGATAGGAGTGATAGAGGAAAGGATGAGGAGAAGGAAAATGGATAGATCAAGGCAACTGGAGCTGTCGATTGACAGTACATTTGAATAGTTGGAGATAATAGCTTTCAGTGAAACTCGAATAGGGAAAGGAGTTCCACAGGCGAGAGGTGCGAAACATGAAACTATTGGAGTAGAAGAGACGGATACATTTTATAGTTTCGACAGTGAAGGGGTGAGAGCGGGATGCCAGCCTCGTAGGGCGCTTGAATTCATGAAGTCTGGGAACCAGCGAATGCAGCTCCTCGGAGCAATTTCCATGAAAGTATTTGTAAAAAAGACAGAGAGAGGCGACGGCGCGTCTGTGAGGATGCGACTGTAGACGAGACGCCAGATCAGGGCCAATTATATTGTATATGCGCCTTTGGATCTTATCAAGAACCCCGAGGCAAACAGACTTATGGATAGAATTGCAACCTTCTCGGATAACTCGGTGTGTGACCTGACCTCTCTAAGCTTTTGATGTTTTCTTGTCTCTATAGTCTATTTTGGTATAAACTGGAGTGAACTCAGTATATAATGGGTTCAACACAGGTTCAAACCTCTTCTGAACAACGGATCCTTATTGAGATTTTATTCGATTGAGGCCATCTGGTATTTCCTGATGTGAATCTCATACTACAGTTTGACACAAGGCTATAATATTGTGCAACCAACAAGCACTAAACTGATTATAAGAGCGAATTGATCTACAAAAGTTTTTTATTACTTGCCATTCAATGTTTAACGCCTATATGAATCAAGGTGGCGAAAGAGATGAAGAAATGAATAGAAAGAGGAATATCGTACAAATTAGTATGGGGTTCTATTGACAGAAATGCAAAAAATAGAGACAGAAGGAACAGGAATATAATGGTGAGGTGACATTTTATAAGAAAATGGTTTGGGAAAGATGGATCCGATAATAAACATAATAGAAGGTGGAAGGTCAATTTAAGGATGACGATTAGAAAACAATAGACAGAAAAAGGTTATATTAAGGGAAAATAGTAAAACAGAAAAGTCACATAGAACTTGTTAGACTACAAAGAAAACGAATAAAACGAAGCATATAGATAATGCATCGCTCGATATCAGACGTACTCAGATTTAAGTGTAGAAAGTATAAGTAGCAGAAAATTCCGAAGACGTTTCAGAAATATAATCATGCAGAAGTTGAGGAAAAAGACAGCAAAGAGAGAAAAAGAGATGTGTTTTAGGAATTACAGTAACGCATGTACATATAAAATGAAATTAATCAATATATAGCTAACGAAATCGCTGTATTTGAAAAAAGCCATTATTAATCATAGGCTTCTAAAATATCCGGTACTAATTATAGGTTTGTTAACTATCACTGCCCACCTTGCAGTAAATGGGTGGATAGGCAGAAATGGACTAATAAAAATGTAATGCGAGGTTGATGCAATAATAAATAAAAATAATGAGTTACACAAACTCTAGTAAAGATAAAGCCGTAAACAGAAAATCCTAGATGAAAAAAAAAAAATGTGTCTGACGCACTGAATGTATTTTTAACGGCTTATCATATCTTAGTAGATTAGTTGCTGGAGAAACGTACTTCAGGATTTTGTTAATTTTTTCGTGTGAATACTGTATTAACAATATCTTGAGAATTGCAATAATTCTTCCAGATACAAGTCCTATTATTTAAGCAGGAGCTGGTAACTCGGAGAGGGATTAATATTTTTGTTAATGGTATTTTCACCTACGTGAAAGTAAGGAACCCGTCTGGAATACAAAATTCGCTCTCCAATTGCTTAAATGGAGCTGCCACGACATTGGATTAAAATAAGTAAGACACTATATATATATATATATATATATATATATATATATATATATATATATATATGTATGTATTTATGTATATATAAAAAATATACATATTATCTTACATTAATATCACACTAAACTCGGAGTTATGCTATTAATGTAAAATAATATGTATATTTCTATATATATATATATATATATATATATATATATATATATATATATATATATATATATGTGTGTGTGTGTGTTATGGGTCCTTACCTATAACTACAGAATTAACTTTTCCTAACACTATATATGCTACGCCTCTCAAGAGAGAGGATCGATTCAAACCGAGCTTCTCGGCTTGACGGTCGAAATCTCTGCCTCTGAGCAGAGAGGAACCCGGACGAAGCTACGCTGAAGGGCAGAGTCTCGTTTGGGGAGGTTGACCAACCCGATCCCATTTATATGGGTTCTACGGGCATTTTTTGGCCGAGCCTATGGTCTCGAGAACCCTACGTTAAACTCGGCCTTGTACAACATGCAACCCTCGTTGGGAGTGGCTAGATACCGATTCGAGCCGATGCTTGTTCACTCCAAACCAGACTGACAGACATACTAACACCTTCCACATCTTGTATTATTACTTCCTGGAATATACCTTCGTTATTTCTACTCTTGTTTTCGTGTTGTTCTTCCTTGGTCATAGCATGGACCATAACAATATATATTAAATAGCTCTGTTACATAATGGTGAGTAGTTTATATATATATATATATATATATATATATATATATATATATATATATATATATTATATATGTGTGTGGATAGATAGACTCATTATACAAGAAAAAGATATGCCGCATAGGTAAATACATTGTCCGTTTCGTAAAATTCCTCACGATACCAAACAGAAATCAGATACATATTCTCTGCGCGAATTAAATTTTCAAAACATTTCGAGGAATGTGAAGTAACTATCAGTGATTCGGCATTTATTATCTCTACCTTATCCTGTTCTTACTAAATCTATACCAAACAATGGGGATTAACTGAACCAAAATACATCACGGAACCAGCTGATCCCTAAAAATGATATTTCAGCATGGATTTGTATTGCACTGTAAACGTTACTTTGAGAATTAAAAAAAAAACGATCTTGATGAATTATAACAGCTTATTATTATTAATCATGGAAAATTATGTTTGGATTTTAAGAGTAGATTGAAATATTCAGTACATATATAGATATTCATGTAATGTTAACGAAGACATGTTATGTCCTATCATGTAAGATCCAAGTATTTTGATGTCAAGTCAGGTTCACGAAGGGGATTCTTCTGACATCATGCGTCTCTGATGGCATCTCTTTCTCGACTGACGATAGAAAATACATAGGAAATAAGTTAATTTTTAAGGGCCCTATTAATGTCTTCACTGGAGCCTTGCACGTATCTACCAGCTGGAAAACGAGGAGGGTCATTGTAAAGCCACACGCTTCCATCCGTATTATGTGGCCCTCCCAACGCAGGTCATTTTCCTTTCGTTCTCTTTCTACTATCTTCGTAATGCTTGTGGCACTGGCTAAGATCGCGATGGTATTGATAAAATCATTCAAAGTGTACATTGCGAAAGAGGCGAAAGCAACAGTAATGTTAGAGCGAAAAGTCCACACGAATATAAGCTGACAAAGAAAAAGGCAGATTCGAAGATGACAGGAAACGTGATTGGAAGGAAAGACATTTACTAGGACGAACATATAAACGGACAAGAAGAGAACTGAACGATGGTGCTAGAGATATGCTGACTGACTGATGTAAGTTACCGTGCATTAATATCAGAAGAGAACCGCGATGCTACAGGGAGATAGATACGGGGATGATAAAAGAGAGAGAAAAAACGGCAGCATATGAGAAAGAAAGCGAATTGAAAAGAAACAAATGTAGACAAAACATCAGACATCAGACAAACGAACATCCATCTTGAGATGCTTAAAGACAGGTACGCCCGATGACCTGTTTGGATGAATAACGGAAATACACGCGAAAAATTCACAACAAAAAAAAAACAAGAGAGTAAAGAAAATATCAGAATTATAGAAAAAGAAAACTTACAAAGTGGAACATTTTAGACAAAAATTATTCCCAAATGCAGTATATAACATAATTTAATAATAGGAAAGCATTTTTCGAGCTGAGTCTTGTCTCCCAAACCCCGCAAAAAAATGTGTGTTTTATCGTGATGAAAAATATAATTAACGATCGTGAAAACAGACCAGATCTTATTGACTATCTTAGGGCTCTTGCACATAATCATTCATTATAAAGTATTTATATATTCTGGTCTTATATTCGTTAATGAATTTTGACTGTTTCAAATGCATAAATACAATATAAACGATATTTTGTAAATGTTTAGAAATTAAGGTATTTCTTTTCTTTTATTTCTTTTTTCTTTTTTTTTTTTCAATTTCTACCAAAGACTATTTTCAGGATTTTGATCTTTCAGGATTTTACATCCTGGGAATTTAATACATTCGGGATTTCAAGTTTCTGGATTTTAAATTTCAGGATTTTAAAATTCGGGAATATAACCCAAATATATATAAACAGTATATTTCTAAGAGCACAATTTATATAAGTATTTATTACCAAGCATATTAATTTACTAAATTATTGAAAAATAATAAAATTATATTTACTCTCCTTTACCTTTTATAGAATTTCTCTACTGAATAGACAGTAATAATTTAGTCTTAATAAAATGTGAAGTGAAAGGCCTAAAAGGTAAATTCAAACCTAATTAAAATTAATTTACCCTAAAAAGCTACTTCTTCAGATCGGTGAATATATTTTTTTACGAAATTATTTTATACATAATATAATGACTAGCACCCAACGTTTCTGCAACTTTTGAAAATGAACTATACCCGAGTGTACTTCAATCCATTTTCTTTGTTGAAAATGCTTAATAAATATACAAAAACTGACCAGCCGAATATTCGGTAAACATACGATATCTAAACAATGCATATGTTAGAGACATCCATTGATAGTTTTAGATTGCCTTATCGTTATCGATGAAATTTTGTACATTTAGCGTTCGCGTTAAAACACAATTCCCAGGATATTGATCGGACGTGCTGATGTCGAGAATTCATCCGCGAGATCCTGCAGCAGTCCTTACATATCGATGCATTTAATCTAACTAATACGTCCTGCAGGCTTGGATATGACCCGTGTACACACTTTATGTTTTTGTCTCATGTGTAAAAGTTCGGAGGTTCGTATTTCAACAAATTAAAGAACGACCTTTCTTAGCAAAAGCAATTATCTCAATTGCCAATTAAGGTTGATGAAAAACTTTAGTCAAGAGTTGATAACAGTATCTTTATTCAATTTGTTAGTTTGTCGATAAAAATCTTCATTACAAGATCTATAAATATAGGTAGATTCAACAACAAAATAACAAAATATTCTTTACTCATACACACACACAAACACACACATATATATATATATATATATATATATATATATATATATATATATATATATATATATATATATATTATAAAATGTAATTTTAAGGTTTGCTATATTACTGAGGTTAATGCGCAATATATGATAGAGCGTATGTAAATATAAAAGTTGGTATTGAGGTCAACACCCAGCGGTGACAGTCTGTTTCATGTTTAAACACAATCACCAGATCATAGCATGCCAAATTGCGTTTAATCAGGAAACAGAATGTCACCGCAGTATTTTGTCCTCAATGCTTCCCATACACATTATATGTATATACATATATATATACATACATATATATATATATATATACATACATATATATATATATACATACATATACATATAGATATATATATATATACATATAGATATATATATACATACATACATATATAGATGTATATATATATATACATACATATATAGATGTATATATATATATACATACATATATAGATATACATATATATACATACATATATAGATATACATACATATACATACCTATATAGATATATATATATATATACATACATATATAGATATATATATATATACATACATATATAGATATTATATATATATATATACATACATATATAGATATATATATATATATATACATACATATATAGATATATATATATATATATACATACATACATATATAGATGTATATATATATATACATACATATATAGATATATATATATACATACATATATAGATATATATATATACACATACATATATAGATATATATATATACACACATATATAGATATATATATATATATACATACATATATAGATATATATACATACATATATATATATATATACATACATATATAGATATATATATATATACATACATATATAGATATATATATATACATACATATATAGATATATATATATATACATACATATATAGATATATATATATACATACATATATAGATATATATATATACATACATATATAGATATATATATATATACATACATATATAGATATATATATATATACATACATATATAGATATATAATAACAATACATATATAGACTATAACTATATATACATACATATATAGATATACTACTGAGTATATACATACATATATAGATATATATATATATACATACATATATAGATATATATATATATACATACATATATAGATATATATATATACATACATATATAGATATATATATATACATACATATATAGATATATATATATACATACATATATAGATATATATATATACATACATATATAGATATATATATACATACATATATAGATATATATATATCATACATATAATAGATATATATATATATACATACATATATAGATATATATATATACATACATATATAGATATATATATATACATACATATATAGATATATATATATACATACATATATAGATATATATATATACATACATATATAGATATATATATATACATACATATATAGATATATATATATACATACATATATAGATATATATATATACATACATATATAGATATATATATATATACATACATATATAGATATATATATATATACATACATATATAGATATATATATATATACATACATATATAGATATATATATATATACATACATATATAGATATATATATATATACATATATAGATATATATATATATACATACATATATAGATATATATATATATACATACATATATAGATATATATATATATACATACATATATAGATATATATATATATACATACATATATAGATATATATATATATACATACATATATAGATATATATATATATACATACATATATAGATATATATATATATACATACATATATAGATATATATATATATACATACATATATAGATATATATATATATACATACATATATAGATATATATATATATACATACATATATAGATATATATATATATACATACATATATAGATATATATATATATATACATACATATATAGATATATATATATATACATACATATATAGATATATATATATATACATACATATATAGAT
>OZ010571.1:112518923-112603923 GCA_963932145.1 Acanthosepion lycidas
TATATACATATATAGATATATATATATACATTATAGATATATATATATACATATATAGATATATATATATACATATAGATATATATATATATATATAGATATATATATATATATAGATATATATATATATATACATATATAGATATATATATATATATATAGATATATATATATATATACATATATAGATATATATATATATAGATATATATCATATATAGATATATATATATATATATACATATATAGATATATATATATATACATATATATATATATATACATATATAGATATATATATATATATATATATATATATATACATATATATATATATATATACATATATAGATATATATATATATATATATATATATATATATACATATATATATATATATACATATATAGATATATATATATATACATATATAGATATAATATATATACATATATAGATATATATATATATACATATATAGATATATATATATACATATATAGATATATATATATATACATATATAGATATATATATATACATATATAGATATATATATATACATATATAGATATATATAATACATATATAGATATATATATATATATATATATATAATATTACATATATAGATATATATATATACATATATAGATATATATATATATACATATATAGATATATATATATATACATATATAGATATAATATATATACATATATAGATATATATATATAACATATATAGATATATATATATATACATATATAGATATATATATATATACATATATAGATATATATATATTACATATATAGATATATATATATAATATACATATATAGATATATATATATATATACATATAGATATATATATATATATACATATATAGATATACATATATATATACATATATATATATACATACATATATAGATATATATATATACATTATATATATATATATATATACATATATATATATATATATACATATATAGATATATATATATACATATATAGATATATATATATACATATATAGATATATATATATACATATATAGATATATATATACATATATAGATATATATATATACATATATATATATATATATACATATATAATATATATATACATATAATATATATATATACATTATATATATATAATATATATATATATATATATATATATATATATATATACATATATATATATATATATATACATATATATATATATATATATATATATATA
Organism: Acanthosepion lycidas; assembly: GCA_963932145.1. Taxonomy (NCBI): domain Eukaryota; kingdom Metazoa; phylum Mollusca; class Cephalopoda; order Sepiida; family Sepiidae; genus Acanthosepion; species Acanthosepion lycidas. The sequence continues at coordinate 112,520,191 of OZ010571.1, forward strand.
TATACATATATATATATATATATATATATATATATACATATATATATATATACATATATATATATATATACATATATATATATATATACATATATATATATATATACATATATATATATATATACATATATATATATATATACATATATATATATATATACATATATATATATATATACATATATATATATATATACATATATATATATATATACATATATATATATATACATATATACATATATATATATATATACATATATATATATATATATATATATATATATATATATATATATATATATATATATATACATATACATATATATATATATATACATACATACATACATATATTAGAAATTAGAAAAAAATATTTTGTCTTCCTCTCTAAAATCATAATGCTAATATTACGAATCTCCTCATGAAGAAATATTCGGTATACATTGACAAACAAACCAATGCTCTTTTATGTTGAATATTAGAAACAAAATTACTGATAACACAATCTTTAAGGGAAAAAAATATTTTCACAATTCTAGTATCCGCTATCGTTCTTGCCTGTATTGCTGGGGATCTTCTCGTTAAAATTTATTTGCAATTTGAGAGCAATGTCAAAATCTTGATTTTGTGGATGTTTTGATTTCGCTTTACAGATGCTATCCAATTTATTTGTCCGCTTTTGAAATTCTACAAAAGATGTAGTTCCTGTTTTAGTAGTTCTTTGCGATTCTGTAGCCCAAGTCCTCGAGATTCGAATAAGGGTGGGCCTTGCTATAACCTATAAGCACCATTCTCTGGAAGCCATTTTTAGTCTTTGATCTTATAAACTGTTTGTTACAACTGACAATTCAGTTATTTTTGAACAAATTTCGCACCATGCCGAACATGCATAAGAAAATCTATGTAAGATTATGACAAGAGATTTTAGGTTATTTTTATTTTTATTTTTTTAGCAATGTGCGGCATTGAACGAGACTAGCCCTAGAGCAACCTTTCGTACGTGTTTGCAGCTGAGAAAAAAACAAAAACATGATGCATTTTAATGTTTTTAATCCGTAACTGATTTACCGCGGAAATGGAGATGATCAAAACGCGACACACTTTGGCAGTCTCCATTAATTTTTCCAAAAGTGTGATCTGAACGCTATGAACTTACGACACTATCAAATTTTCACCAAATAAATAATAGTGCATGAGAAAACTATTTTGTGCTGAATTGTGTACAGTTATTCTGACATGAAGCAACAAACACGACATTTGCATTATTATCGATAATATCCATTCTCCAACAGATCCATCAACAGTTCGCTTCTAACTTTCAAGGCTGTTTCTCGTTTATCAATAATTATGTTTTTTTTAAATGTTGAAGCCAACCATGCACCCAACTGAGCTTTTGTTTCGTTCGATTTGATTAAAATTTCTCAAAGCAAGAAGGAATAAAATTGTACAAAATCAGCCGATATTACTTTTTGCGAGTTCATGACTTTAAGCCATACGTGAATCGAAAAATCTATACAGGCAAAAATATGATAAATTTAAAAGAAACCAAATCCATTAACCTATTTCCTAGAGTGATATCTCCTGGTTGGAAATTGTCTACGTTGCTCGTAAAAAAATCTGATGATCAATATATGTTATCATTTTTGTCATTATATAATTGTGAGGGAGTTTCTTTGTTTCGAAAACGAAATCTTTGCTTCGCTTTCAATCAGAATTAATAAGATTGATAACGAAAAAGAAAAGAAAAAAAAAGTCTATTTTTCTCAGAATTTTTATAAGGTTTCAGTCTGATATCGGTATGAATGATTAAGAAATGAAAATCGTTACAGAGGTACACTTCAAGTGTAACGGCTTAGGTTTAAAAACTTGCCATCGGTAAGAAAATGCCTATTTTAATTACGTTTTCTTATATTTTTTAATCAATACAAGAAATCCATAGAGAAAATTCTTTTTATTTATAAGGAAACAGGAAATTTTCTTAAACATTCTTTTAAAGACAATTTAAAATATTCAGGCCATGAGATGGGATATGGTTTATATATATATATATATATATATATATATATATATATATATATATATATATATATATATATATATAATAGACTCTCCTGTTCACTTCAGTGTATGAGCGTCCAGCAACTTAGTACTTAGAACCGTATATACAGACTACCCTCACGTATAATTTATCGTGGGAAAAGAATGTGCGGAAGCGCCTGGAGTTGTGACGAACCGAATACAGAGAAGTGTCGTAAAGAAATAACCATGGGGAACTTATTATAGATTTGAGGGTGGGGCAATTGACAACGTGTCGAAATAAGAAATTGGAGTTCGAAATCCAGTTGATTTTGTTACATTCAATTATGCGCAACTGACATTGCTGAAGTAATGAATACCTTACATGATATCCCACTTATTACCACGTAGACTGCAGGGCAAATTGAAATTTATCCTTGATTGGCAACCGGTCTAGGAGAGGGAAAATTCTGAATTCCTGTCAGTGGTTCTAACGAATGCCTTTCTCCTCAAAGGATAAGGGCATTTAGGTAGATCCAGTGACTGGACCCAAAGAGTGTGAGTTCAGTACCCGGTTAAGGCAGTGGAGAACTTTCAGAGGGAAATTTACAGGAGATAACTGATAACTGACATCCATAAAATATGGCACGTGGAACTAGAACAGTCTACCCCAGTGAGCGAAATAAAGGGTTCAGTTCTACATTCCAACCAGCTGAACAAAGCCGGAGCGTAAAACGGCCGAAATGTAATAAATATAGCGACAGAGATGAGAATAATGTAAATAATGTACTTAATACCTCATCTCAGAAATATATATATATATATATATATATATATATATATATATGAGAGAACCCAATGGACCCAAATTAGACAAATTTAGGAAGAAAATATTAAACGCTCTAAAAACCGTTGTATTCAAAATAGAAATAAATGCAGGTACAAAAACAGTAAACTTCGTAGACGTCACTATCAAACTGAACAACAGTGCATACGAACTGTAAAAAAAGATAATGACACCCCAATATACGTACAGGCATCCTCCAACCATCCACCTTCGATCATCAAACAGATACCCATATCAATCAGCCGCAGACTATCTGAAAACTCATTTAACATACACATTTTCAATAACAAATACCTTCATACGACGAACACTAAAATCAATCGATACACACAGCATCTACAATATACACCTCCAAAGGCCAAAAACAGAAAAATAAATATTATCTGGTTTAACCCACCTTACCGTCAAAACAATCATAGGCAGGACATTCCTAAACTTAATATAAAAGCACTTCACTGACACAAACCGATTAGCAAAAATATTCAACAAAAATAACGTTAAAATCAGTTACAGCTGCACAAAAAATATAACAGAAAACAACAATAATGCAGTCGAGGAACCTCAATGCAACTGCATAAATAGAACAACATGTCCACTGCATGGAAATTGCCAACAAAGAATACAATATATAAAGCCAAGGTCAGTGTAAACAAGAGACCAATGTACTATATCGGTGCCACTGATGGTTTATTCAAGAAGAGTACAAACAACCACAACCTTTCATTCTCCAACAGAAAATTCTCGAACAGCACTATACTATCGACATATATATGGCATCTAAAAGAGCGAAATATTACAGCAAGGATAAGCTGCTATATATTGAAAAAGTACCTGCTTATAACAACATTACAAAAAATGCTTACATTGGCTACACGACAAAGTAGCAATAATATCATATACTCAGCAAAACAATTTACTAAACATAAGATCAGAAAAAATTTCCAAATGTAGATATGGAAATAAATACCTATTATCACAATTTATATCAAACGGATAAAAAACATCAACACATAAACCACCAGTGACCCTATAAACATGAAAAGAGAAACCTCTGATACCATTACGCCAACAATTACTCTCTCGTTCAAGCTACCATCATAATAATTGCATTTATTGTTATTACCATTCCACCACCATTACTAATCACTTCTACCACTTTACAATAACTATTTGCTACTACAATTATTGCTATTAGGTTGGTGCCAAAATAATATCGATTTTGACGTAGTTTTTAACGTCAAAAACGACATTATTTTTGCACCAACCTAATATCAACAACCCCCCCCACTACCACATCACAATTACTATTGCCATATTAGTCCCTAATTACCATTAACGTGAATTACTCCACTCTCTCCCCCAGAAAATTTAAAAACCACCGAATAAAAACTAATAAAGATTACAAATTGTAATTTCTAGCATTTACATATGCGCAATCACCAAAAACAAACAAATAACCGGCTTTAAAATAATAACAAAATAGTTTTAAAAAATAAAAAATAATTACAATTTTTACCTATTATAGTTTTACACAGAACGAATCATACGTATATATGAGCGCGCGAGGAAAAATAGAAAAACGGTCTGCATGTTGACATCGCTACATCCAGGAAAAGTATTTGCTTAACAATCCATCATTGAATTCAGCAATCAAATGCGTACGTATGTACACAACAGCGCACATTTACATATACAGTCTGCGTATGGGCGTTTATGTATGTTTGTGTAAGTATGAGTGGCGTCACTACAATTTTTCCTCCTACTTCTATAAAAACACTAATACACGTAACCCTACATAAATCCAAAATTTAAAGAAAGATTAAACAGTTTGCCTGTCGATCGCAAAAGCGTGAAACATAGGATCACAAACACAAATCAATCCAACTAGATATCTTAGGTCTACCCCTGATATTGATCATTTTCCAATAAGTACCGCCCCTATAATATATATATATATATAAAGACATCTCCTTGAAAAATCAACCAAGACAATATTCAAATATGAGTTTCATGGTTGAATCGCTGATGTTCTAATCCCTATATCAGGCACTATCTAATACAGAGAAACGTAAGAATACCATTCAAATAATAAATATATGTATAATATGCGCATTCTCTCTTTCCAGTCTCGACAAATTCGAAAAGCATTTAAGCGGCGTTTTAGTTGGCGAATTACTTTTCTCCCTGAAGCAGTTTTCCCACGGACGAATGGTTTCAAGATTAATGACACTATCTATTCCGACGAGTTACATTCCTAGTTCCCCAATTCAGATCTTTACAGCTATGAGCCACCTTGTTATGTACACAGTGGTGGAACATATTATTTTCAGTAGTAGCACTTTTAGCTTCCCCGATCACTATAAACCTCTTTTAAAATCAACCATTATCTATCCCACGTAACCTTATATTTTACAATTCTTACATTCAAAAAAGAACCCCATTATTAACCATCGACATTGAACACTTCTTTCTTCGGCCTTGATATAAAATGAACAATCATGGAAAAAGGATGTGAGAATAAAGACATCAATATAAAGAAAGTGAAATGTTTTCATTACTCTTCCTCGCAACGCCACACATTAACAAACTTAAACTTTCCAGTTGGCAGTGTGAGAAAGCAAAAGTATCCTGGACACGTTGGATGTACATTATATCTACAGTTACTTGATCAATCAAAATAGAGGGGGGTATTTGGAGATCCTGGCGAAATGTGGGAGACAAACATCAGCAGTAAAATATTTAAAATATTTTTTTTCTAATTAAAAATAAATGTGACGAGATATCTATCGATGGGTAGAAAGGAAAGTGCATTTTGTAGCTAAGAACAAATATGTACAATGTGAATTAGAAAGAAACAGAACGAAGAGAATCTCATGTTCAGTTTGCGGAAGCGAAGATATTGATAATATAGCCAAGGGAACTAGTATTTCCTGGGTTTCAGAGCAATCGCCAAAGAATTTCCGTGTTTTTACCATGGATAATGATTTATAGTGGAAAGAAAGAAAATTAACGATCAGAGTAGAAAAAATCTATTTCCTTTCCTCGTTAACTCAAATAGACGGTTATTCCAAATGGTGAATTTCTTTCTGTTTAGTGACTCTAGCATTATTGAACGGATCAGTAGTAATTTCGACAATATTTTTTTTTATTTGAATTAAGATTTTTCTGTAGAGAATTTGATAATTGCCTAACAATGTTTAGTACAGGCAAAATAAAAAGTATGAAAATGGCATTAAGTAAGGTTAAAGTGCAAACGATATTTATTGAAAAAAATCATCATTAGAAATTGTCACTTATTTTCGACCAATGACTATTCATGCAGGAGCGGCCACATGCTACTGGAGATATATTTGTAAACTTAACCATATAATCTCTTACTTTAACTGAACACTTCTAAGAATTCTGTCTAAAATTGTAAATATTATGTACTATTTTGTGTCAATCCCCTAGTTTTTCTAAAGGTGCCAAATAGGTTCGCCTATCGCAAGGTTCAAACAGTTTCTCCGTCTTTTGAACAGGAGTAAATGTTTATAACTTGTTTCCTGTTTAGTAATGTGTTTATGGTCTTTCTCCTAATATTTTCTCATTGTCTTTCATTCTCAGAAACCCCTTGGGTCTTAGAGGAATTATCGAGTTGCTGGAGGTGAAATGATAGGAAGTTCAAAATAAAAAAGAAAAACAATGGCTTCTACGTAATTAATACAACATCCAGTAGTAAGAATTTCAATTCGAAGAACCTTTTCCTCTTCAACTTTAGGATTAACCGTTATATTTTCTGCCTAGTATCGTGAACTTCTATTCTTGGCTTTTATAACAGCCATAGAACACTAAACAATAATCATCTACCGTGAGTGAGTCTGGGCCTTGTACTTGATGAAGAATAAAACCTCGAATTAACGGTCATGAAAACAACAGACTCCGGATTCAAGGGAATTGGTAGTGTCTGGCTGGAACTCAAAATGGCCGCATGTAGAGAGCAAAGTTCGTTCATTCCGGAACTGACCGCTGCTGTTTACTGGCGCAAATAACAGACAGAGACTGGTATTACCGGGAATATGCACTGATGTTAACTTGAGCGGTCACTGTGTACAACCATGCTTCGTCTCTCGAAAATTTTATACTAATTTAGTAAAGTAAACTGTATTGTCTTTTGTCAAGCCCTTCACTATGGCATCCATTTCTGTGTATTTATTTTAAGTTACTATATATTAACTTAAAAATAAAATTCACATACATATATACTGTATTTATATTTATTTACAATGATTTTGTACTGTTTTGTGTGTTTTAGGCCAAGAAAAAGTGTTTAAAATTAACGAGAAAACGGCTTTAACGGACGACCCTCTAACTATTAATCCGTTTAATTGATGTTCCACTGAATATGTAAAAAAAATAATAACGAGGCAAACAATATATAGAAGCAAATGATACGAAATATCCTGTTAGATGAAGATGAGACTTACGTCAAAAGAGACATATTTCTACAGAAGTGTGATGAGAAAACAATGTATGAGTAGTGAAATACCACTTAAAGAAAATGAGATCAAGAAGGCACTTTGTATATATAATTAGAAAGATATTATTTAAATTTCTGGGACCCATAATGAGGGATTCGGAAATTTGACACCGACTGGACAGAATGAATGCAAGAAGAAAACAGCAAATCTCCTACCTAATAATATGTAAATGTGTGGCAGAACAAAAAATAGATCCCTTTGGAATTTCTAGGAAACTTATCAATTAGAGAGCGGTTTGACGGAATATGCCTAGGAAAATTGAAGGCATTCTACAAGAAATAACAGAATGGTACAGAAGACAATAAATATTTGACGACAAAACGCAAGTAATAACAAATTATTTTCACTAAGAAAATCATAGATATTCTTCATCTTCTCTAAGACGCGTACCTTCAGGTCTTTGCTGATCATGGTTCTCGACAATTTGCTGTATTTTTAACTGAATAACGTTCATATTTTTACTATCCCTCCCTACCGATGTTCTGCCAACCCTTTACCTAAGCTCCTTAGGGAGATTATTCGCTGCTTTCCTTTGATCCTTTTGGTTTCAGTATGTCCTGTTGGTGTGAAATTCTCGAATCTCCGCTTTCTCATTACATTCGCAAGTATTTAAGCTGTCTCCTTTGGTCCCAATGATAAGTTCCTGTTTTTTTAACAATTTGTCTTAACTATCCGCCGTCACTAACTTGTTTAGGGCAAGGTATTCTCAGAATGCATCCGTAGAATCCCATTTCTGTTGCCTTTAGTCTGTTCTTCATATTTTAGGACATTGTTCAGCATTCACTGTCATATAAACTTATTGATATTACATAATTCAGAAATCATTTCTTTGCTTGTCACTAAATATTGTTGTTTCTTAAAACCTTGTCTAGCATTTGGAAAGAACTTTCTCTATTCTAATTCGCCTTTTTAATACAATCTGCTTGAACCTAAACAAACAATTATTAGTAAAATATAAAATCTATAAGTGGATAGTGTGCCTAGTTATTTTCTTCAAATGTATGCATGCCTTCCTATAAAAAAAAACAACCTAAAAACACAACTTGTAGTTGATGCAGTAAAATTAGACACATCCAGTGTATTTTTCATCCCTGTTACCTACAATCACTAATTTATTTCATGCAAAGAAACTTATCTTGTCAGGTTTCTAAAAGTATCGAGATATTGAAATAAATTACTGAATAATTGATCGAATTCAAACTAGAAATGCTTTTTTTTTTTTTAGTTTGGAAATCGCTTTGTATTAGGTTGGTGTAAAGATAATGTTGTTTTCTCACATAGTAACATATGTGAGAAAACGACATTATTTTCGCACCAACCTAATAACTAAAACTTGACGCGGTGCAGCAGAAAGTCAAAGAAATACATTGCGAAATGTTTTATAAATCTATGAGTTACAAAAATGGTAGCATTCAAATCAATTAAATATTTTTTAAATAATACGGTAATTTTCTAAGCGTATCTTAGATGTGGTACATAGCAGAATGTACGTGGCTCCCAGTAGAATTCTGCTCACTTCTAAGTCGTTATTTTTTATTTATCGATGCAAGCTTGAAACATGTCATGGTGAGGCTTCTGAATGCAAATATGTACATGAATATATAAAGATAAAACATCAATCTGGATTAAAAGCGGAAATCCTTTTTATTTAATCCATAAACAGTGTTTTTAAACGTCAGATGAATTGTTATCTATGAAAGTTATGCGAATATAGTATGGTGATTTAACTTTTCCGAATCACTGTAAAAACAAATCAGGAGGATGGCAAAGGTTTAATGAGTGCGACAATCTACTTAATCTCTTACGAGACTATATTCTACTCATATTCAAAAACTGATGCGAAGAAACGAGTACTAATAATTTAAGCTACACATACAAGATTCCCTAAAGAGTCTACGAATATGAAACAGTTGTTTTCCCAATAAAGATGCAGGACTACTGATGAAGAGAAGTGGCATGATGATGACATAGCTATTCATAGCAGTGATAAGATTTTTTTCAACAAAAAAAAAAAAAAAAAAATCAGTATTTCTTCGACGTGTAGAGACAGAAGCAAGACTCAAGATTAGCATTTTCAAAACAGTAACTATGATTAAAAAAAAAAAACTATGATAAAAAAAAAACAAAACAAAAAAACTATGATCAAAAAAGGCATAGAGATAGAAGCAAGACTCAAGATTAACCTTTCCAAAAGAGAAATTATGATCTGGAATTGGAATGAAATCATGATAGCAACTACCTTGAAAACATTCAAAAACCTCAGGATGTGTAATTAATATATAATAAATATTTTAAATATCTCTGTGTAAGGATTGAACCTGCTTGAACTTTTTACCGCTGTGAGTAGTGAAAGACTTGTTTTGTTACGTCTTTCGGAAAGAGGCTGTAGGTTTAAAAATCCATCACACACAGGGCCGCGTAATATTATTAATAATAATGCGTATTTTAGTTTGGGAGTTATTTAAATATAAAAAGAAAATGATTATAAGTATAGAATGACTTTTAAGTTATTCTCTGAAATTTTGGATATTCCCTACTTTAACATCAAAACTAGTAAAATGTCAAGAATGATCAATATTTATCTGTTTCTTATCATATGACCATTATACTAAGTTAGATTTTTGTTTGTTTGTATTGACTATGTTTTTATCTGGTAAGAAATCAATATCGATTCAACAGTAAAAAAAAAAAAAAAAATCTTTGTATGTAATAAATCTATGTTATGTAGAAAACTGTACAGTAGATACTGCTTTGTGCATCAAGCCAAACCGTCAACCTTAAATCTCCTAGAATTATGGAAAACAAGATAACCATAGTTCCGTAATTACAACTTAATACCTTTTCGCAGAACACGATGCAGAATCAACCGTTTTTGTAGGGCCTGTCGCCAGCCCCGTTTCTTCGCCGTTACCGGTCTCCACACCTCCCCTGTAGCCACGTTTCGATCAACAGATTGGAAGAGTTTAGACACTGAGAAAAAAAACCCTGGCAACTGTAAATGTATAAGAAGAGTGAGAAAGAGAGAAAAAAAAAAAAAACAGAGAGAAAATACCACATCCATACAGCCGCAATCAGACACAATATTTTGCATTCTAATACTGTCAATAAGTAAAGCCTCTACTCGCATCTGTTATCAGTGCAGAAAGTCGATATCCGGGATCTACTGGGAGATGTCATTGATCACTGTTTAACTGACAGCGAAAAGCTCTTCTCAGATGATAACACCAGAATACACCAAGGAATACTCAAAGTCAGCCGCTAGAGATAGCCACAGAGGAATCAAAGAAAGGTTGAATATAAATAACATGAGATAGAGAGTTTGATTTTTCTTAGAGAGAAACAGCAGGGCTTTGTAAACTGGGGTTGAAGCTGACAGCGTTAAAACCATGGAATGACGACAGCAATGTGAGGCTCAGCCTCTTTTGAACCGTCTTTTGTGCCTGCTGTTGAGCCGGTCTACAATCCTTCTGTCTTAGCGATTAAACTTTTGACGATATCTTTCGACCGAAGAAACACTTTCATACTCTCTCTCACACCCACATTCTCTCTGTCTTTCGCTTTCTCTCGCGTTCGATCTCTGCTTTGCGGTCGATACCAGGCTTAGTGTCTTCGGGTTTCAAATTAACAACAACCAGTTATAGTAGGTTCGTAGTGTAAGAACGCCGAAAATGTAACTACAATTTTCAGTCATACACGCATGCGCGAGATGACTACGCTTAAATCACTAAATATGGCGCTGAACTATTCTGACAAAAGGCAAAATGCACGATATCGTGCCATTCTTGTCGTCGTTGAAACGAGCGTCCAACTCGGGAAAAGTATCTGCATGGGAGAAGACGATGGAAGGGAACATAGAATTAAATCACCATTATTGTGCACGGAATCAGATGAACAGATTTACGAAAAAAATACAAAGAGAAAAAGAGAGGTGACGAATGAAAATTATATTGTCGCATAGTGAAAAGAGAGAAATGACAAAAATAAAAGCGAGATAGAGAGAGAAGAATTAAGGAGGTGAAAACAAATAATTTTAAAAATAAATCTCAGATAGAAAATAAAATGAGAAGAAGACCAAGCAGGACATTGTTGTCAGATTGAGCTACAAGTAATGAATAGCAGTACGTTTGAAAGCTCAGCATTCCTAAATTTTGAGTTGGTCTTCATCCCATTAGAAGACCAAGTTAGTCCAGCTTATTTTATAAAAAGCACAAAATGCCTCAAGTAGCCTAATTCAAAATTTAGTAGCTTTTGACATTTAAAATTAGTAAAATCTGGCATAGCATGCAAAAGAAGACGGTGGCATTTCTCGATTAACAAAATAAAATAAGGAGATAATTGTTAATATTTGGAGATGTGCACAAAGACTTCTATTAACAGAGAGGGAGTTAACGTGCACACATGCTGTTCGATTACTACGTTACAGCAACTCTGTTGTTTTAATTTGCTCTTGATCGTCGCCCTTTTTAATTTATATAAATTTTAAATTAGTCATCGTTTTTTGACCGCTTCCTTTTTCGCCCGTAGTAATTGCTGTAAATGGCACAATAAAGCACAGTGTAAAACCATGTGCTTCCTTCTTTCTCGTCCTCATAAATATACTCCCAACGATAGCAGTGCAGGTATGCATCCTTCTAACGTTTTTTCACTCCCTTAATATCGTATTATTAGTTGCAAATTTGTTTAAGGTCGCCACCTTTGTAATACATTTATTTTGGTGTTTATTTCCTCATGTATAACCATTTTCACCACGCTTTGACTGATTTCATAAAGAAACTTCATAAAAATTTCTTCCTTTCTGAGAACCTATCACTAAAATCTGTAAAACATACATTTAACCAAACTACCGCTTGTTACCTCATTTTTCATGTAGACCCTTGACTTTAGAGTTATGCTCACATTTTGGCCATTGTGTCGTTTTTATTTTCATACTTTTACCTTTTAGATTCTGTTATTCGGCTTCAACTATTCACAAGGTGGCATTTATTTCATTTTCTAGTTTTGGCCTCCTGGTTTTCAATAGACCTTGTGATTTACATGACTGTCTTCAGAATTTTAATTGCCGAAATGCGTTTATTTGGCTGTCGGATGTATTCACGCTTGTGCGACAGACGCGTATTTGGAGGTACAGTCCATGCAATGTCACATATGACTCTGCCTAATATGTATAATAAGAGGTTCGTTTAGATATATTCGCATATTTCTATCACGACCTTAACAAATGAATTTTAAGTAAAAAATATATATATATTTTCAATTCGCCAAGCTCAGTTTATGATGGCACGGTGGTGTGTCTCACTCAGTTCGGATCAAACCTACTTCGTTATTGCTATCATGAGAGAAAAAGCTCACACATAGTCGAATTCTGTCTGATGTGATTGTTAAATTATGAACATTTTTAAACATGAAATCGAAAACATTACATGTCTTCACAGATAGACTCAGCATTTACCAAATCATATTTGTGTCAAACGAAATTGAACGTAATAAAGCGTAATTCCTGTCAAAAATAACCGAAAGAAAGGATTCGTGTCAAAGTATCCAACTTCTGTCATAATGTGAACAAGCTATAAATGGTTTAATAATTATCTATATGCATACATAGAGCAACATTTCAAAACAATGTATTTATTTTATTCAATTTGTATAGAAACAAAATGTATTAATTTTTATGAACCCCTTCCCCCGGCGTAGACGTGTATATAAGTTTTTAACCAAAAGTGTATTTTTCAGACACGGCCAAAAAACACATCAAAAACATGACTTTCAAATCCCAGTTGCAGACGTGTTTATACGTCGATCTCGATTCATTTTATGACCTTATGAGTTTGAAACTAGTCCAGTTGTCAACTCATACGTCTGGTCGAGGTGTTAGCAACTGTTCGGTTACTTCGAAGTACCTCAACGTCTTAGTATCTATATCAAAATCAAATAATAATAATAACGTTTGAAAACTAAACGTTTTTCCAAAAATAATTGGCGTGGAAGAGGTTAACATTTAACAGATAATTTATTTTTCATATTCTCTATCAATAATGTTAGCTGGTGTTATACATATACTATTTAAACGAAAAGTTTTGTTTAATAAAATAAGGTGCAAAACGGCAACACTAGAAATTGGTTACATATACTGTAGTTTCACTCAGTTTCCATGAAGAACACGGTAACGCATCACCTAGAGAGAGTCGAATAAACAGTGATAGTGAACTGTCCAGTCAGTATCAAAATTACTATTATACTATGAAAGTCATCCACAAAGTTGTGTGTGTGTGTGAGTATGATGAAAACATATTTATTGAGCAAGCGAGTGTTTGAATGACGGCATTTATTTCATTTTGTAACTGTGGTTAAACACAAGAAGATTTGTCTGCATTCATATCCGTCAAAAGACACATAAATTAGCAAAATTTTCATTTCTATATATGAGCCTATTCAGTATGAAATAATGAAAATATTAGGGGGATATTACTGCTTGTAGTAAGAATTTTTAAAACTCAGAGAAGACATGAAGTTAACTTTTCATTATAATGGATTTTTGCCTGTAATCAATCTTCAATCTTCAGTATCAAGAAAAGATTGTGAAGGCCATGAAATGGGTCCAATATAAAACAAAGAAAAGAAGAATCGGCAAGCAGCTTTTTTTTTTTTTTAGATAGGATTTTCACATGTTACGAATGAAAAAAAAAAAGGATTTACCAGGGGAATCCGAAAAAAAAAACTTGGCCGAGAGGGTCTTCTGTATTCAAACCAAAACGGAATCTTCTGGGGAAAATATTACTTTCTGCATTTGGTCGGACGTAAATACATTTTTTTATCAGCTCATTGAATTCTACAAACTTTCACTGCTAAAAGACGTTTTTGGATAATTGTGTCGTTTGAATGAAGCCCTAGAACAGATGTTTTCAGAGATAAGAAAACGAAATGGTTATTTTGCTTCATCACAGATTTTGATCGCTTATTGCAAAGTTTAAGCATAACACACTAGTTTAGTTAAGACGTGATGTTCTGTCACTTTCATTATAGTCACAGCACCTGTTACTTTCTAATTATTGTTTCGTTTATTGCATTTTCCGTTGTTTGATGTGCGTTCCAAAATTCATCATTTCATAAATTACTCGAAGTTTTTAGACAATCAAAACAGTTCTTTTTCGTTATGAAGAAATATATCATTTAGTTTCAAGGTGGAATAAAATATCGTAATTGAATGAAAAATACTGTGAAATTCTATGAATAACATAAATTGTCGATAATCTAAGTAACTTCAGTTTCGGCATACGTTATAAATCTGAACTTCTATTGCCATTTCTTATAAAAGGTGATTTATTGATTATTGAAGTTCGTGTCTTATTCTTTGTAATCTTCATCAATACAAATGCCTCATATCGGAGTTACTATCCATGGAGTCTATTATAAATCACTGCCATCACTGAAGATTCACTAACTCTGAACATTGGAAATATTTAAGTATATAATTTTTTGAAAGCCTTGCTAAAATGATGGATTTGTCTTCATAATTGTATTATTTTGGGAAGAATGAAACAGGAGGTAATCGATATATTATGGAAGGCCCATCTATCTATACTTCTGAATATCTGAATATATACACAGGTATCAAATGGGTATTTCTGAATGGAAAGCGTCCAAATATTCTTTTAGATTTGGTGAATGGTAAGGAAAGAAAAATAAACCTTCTTAATAATTTAAATGCAGAATATTCATCGTATTTGTAAAAATAGAGTAATTAAATATATTAACTTTTACCCGTTAAGTTTTTTCAATTATCTTTATTTAATTAGGCTTTTCTTCTTTAACGATTATTTTGGTGTACTTCAAAGAGCAAGTCAAATTCTGAATACATTTATCAACTGACAAATATATACCACACTTATTTACTATTTAATATTGTAGAACCAAAACATGCTGTTTTGACTTCTATAACAACTGTGAATCCAATATCGTGGAGAGTCTAAAATTGTTAGAGCTATCAGTGTCTTAATCGTTATCTTTTAATTAGCAAATATTATTGGAATTAATCAGTTGTTCTTTAAATGAAACTCTATATTTGTGTATATATTACACTTCTGAACATGACAATTTTAGTTGCCTTTTCCCTCCACGGATTAATTCAAAACGATTTAATCTACATACAACTTTTTAAGAAAACTGAATAACTTCTATCCTTATGGACAAGGAATAAATATATTCATTTAATAAATCTTAGTAGTATCCTAGGCTGGCGTTTCTCTTGATTAAAGAAGAAAGAAAATGAAAGACATTTAAAAATGCAGATTAACATTTATTCCGGTATTCTTTACAATTCTTAGTTCCGAAAGTTGTTAATGTATTTTCCCAGCTTTTTGTATCGAATTAAAGGCAAATCCTCATCACATTATCAGAATTGCTCGATAGCAAGAAATCCATTTAGCCTTTTCTGAAATGAATCCAAGGCAAATCTTTATACAATCCTTGACAATGCGTTGAAAATAAAAGATTTATTTTTTGGTTCAATCCGTGCGTTTTGCGTGTCGACACCATATGTTTTTAAATTAGGATATATAAATGGTGACATTGTTTTTAAATTTGGACAAATGAAAACGTTTCATTAAATAAATTTGATTGAAAATTTCTAAATTCAAAGCTGCATCAGATCCAAAAACGAAAGAATGTGTATCAATATGCGTATTTGTGTGTATGTTTAAATAATGAACAATATTACGAACAACTATAGCAATTATCCAAGCGAACTAAAAGTTGTAAAGAAAATACACCAGAATATGAAGGACTTTTTAAAAAGCCACTCATTTTCTTTCTTCTTTAATCACAGGAATCGCCGGCTTAAGAATAGTACTAAACGTCATTATTTAAACAAACTTATTCCATTCTTTCGTTTTAGAAACTGATGAAGTCGTGAATATCTATTTTGCAATCAAATCTATTTCATGAAACGTTTACAATTGTCATTTAAATATTTATGGGGACCTACAAAACCCTATTCGTAACGTATTTGTTGACAACACAAATATAATAGCATCATCTGCTTGCAAAAAATGCTAAAAATAATGGAAGCCTTATTAATAAAAAAACAAACAAAAAAAAAACTCAATAATATCAACTATGAACATGAGCACAATATAAATTCAAACGTGCAACAAACTGTTTCATATTTAACAGTTAAAATGTTTTATCCTTGAAAATGGCTAAATGTATAGCCGAAAGCGCTCGGAAAAAAACATTCGGAGAGTTATTATATAATTTATCATCTGAAAAGAAAAAAAATAGTAGACCGCAAGAGAAATTGTATAAAAAAAATAAAAAAAACTATATCAAAGCATCTTGCATGTCGTATTCAATGAAATGTGCATGAAATTATATATATATATATATATATATATACAAATCCTAGCAAAAAAATTAAGTTAATCATATACTACACCAAATAGTATATCCAACTCAATTATTCCCAATGATTCTCCGCTCCCTTGTTAGCGATTTGCAAAAAGCCAACATACTTTACAAATTCAATTGCCCTTTGGGAGATTGTATATCCAAGGGATTAAATAATATTTATGTTGGTCACACCACAAACTCGCTTTCACTACGCTTGATTCTACATTTGATTGATAACTGTAACATTTTTAGGCATTTAAAACAACATGCTAAGCCGCATACACAATTCTGGAAAATAATTCGTTGAAAACATAGCATTACTTAAACAGGAAAATAATAAACAAAAGCTAAAAATTCTTGAAGCTATGAAAATAAAACAGTTGAAACCTTACCTGAACAATATAAACTATGAAATATCCACAAATATTCTTAAATGCCTATAATTGATAACAGAAGCCATTGGTTTATACCAACGGCTTCCCATACTTAATACTTCTCGTTTTTTTTTTTCTCGCGTGGTCATGTGTGATGTCACGAGCTGCGGTGCGTTTTTCGCTTCATCGTCTCGTATACACGAGGTTTTCGTTGCGTGGAAATCTTTCATGCAACAGAAACAATCTATCATTATTGATTTGTCGGTGTATTGTTTAATATATTGAAATGTAATTGTCATTTTTGATAATGGTTTATGTAAGCCGAAAGCTTAGATAGGATTAAAAGCATGTATCAATATATTTATTTTCTTTCGTCTTTCAATGATAATGTTATTAAGCTTATCAGATAATATAAAAAGAATTTACTTAAAATAAACAGACAAAACTTGTCTATATTATTTAATGAAACATGCACCTATCTCTCTCTCTCTCTATATATATATATATATGTGTGTGTGTGTGTGTGATGTCAACCTTATCAAATCATAGATGAATTAATGAATACTATAATAAGCATTTACCAATGTGGATTAGAAATTTTTACATTTAGAGATATATAAATGTTCAAAGTTTCGATGACGGATATGGCTATAACAATTTTTAAACATTTACATCTATTTCAATCAAGTATTTACTTTATTTTTTCGTCATATGTGAAAATTAACCCTTGATAAAATGGTCGTCGTCAGTCGAATGTCTTTCCTAACAGTTTGTATCGAGAAACTCACTGGTGATTGGATGAGTCTTGTAGATAAATATGTTCACGCAGTAAATTCAATTCTCATAGGTGCCCTTACGAAAATCTTTTAGACAATAAGCATAATTTACCGACTGAATAGCACTTGTTATTTACTATCAATCATATACATAAAAGCGTCTATTTGCTTAGTGCGCATAATCGAATTACGTTACCTCTTTTAAAACATCAACTTTTAAAGTGAGAATTAATTGGAACAATAGTGCAGAACGGTAAAAAAAATCAAATAATTTATTAAGTTACAAAGCTGCTAATAAGCAAAACAACATTTTTAAAAAAAATCACACACACACATCTGATTAAGCTAATCGAATTATAGTTGATGATGTACTGGTAAGATTAAATCAAATAACCAATCCCATTCGATGCAGAAATTGAATACTTTAACGTAGTTGCATGAAAACGATTATTCGTTTTTAAAATTTACATCCATATCTGTATGTCTGCAATATTTGAAGATTTATTTAGTTGAGGCGATTTATAGTTCTTCATATTCTTCATATAGTTCTTCATATTCAGTTATCCTTACTCTTATGTGAAATCTCCTTTTGCGCGAATAACAATGACTGTTAGACTGGTATTTTCCCTTGGGTAAGACAAATGTTAATCGCTTTGCAATTCACTAATTGCATAGTCGTCGCGTTGTTAGCCACAAGTCCAACTTATTTAGTCATATTTAACGAAGTTTCTTTTGTTATATATATTTAAAGCATATGGTAATTGCATTTGCTTTTTTATGCGTGCCATTTAATACAAATTCATGCATAGAGAAACGTTGAGAAAAACACATCAATTTATATCAATATCTGTGTTTGTATGTATGTATTTGATTCAAGAAACTCAAAGCGACAATATACAATTGAGTAAAATTAATAATCTATATATTTTGTATGTATCTACGGTGACTGTGTTGCGACAGATATGAGATCTTGCAAAGTCAAATATAAACATCAATATCTTAGCCTTTTCATAAAGTGATTCACCGAGATTGGTATGATTGTAAAGTATTCATTAATCACAATCAAGTAGCAAATTGACTATGTAACTTATGTAGTAACTTAAGCAGGGCACAAAAGAAAAATCTTGGGAGACAGAGTGGCAGGATTTCTTCAGCGATAAGCACATACATGGAAAACTATTATTTCAATTAGCCGTGAATATGTTTGAGAAGTCTTAAGAACGTATAAATTTGAAACGCTTAAAATTGTAAATATTTAGATCCAAAAGAAACTGGAACATGTTTGAACGATTTACTTGAACCTAGACTCACCGGCTTCGTATACATCACATATTTCAAATGTGAGCACCCTGAACAATATCAAATATAGTGTATGGCATAGTCATTGTAAAAGTACGGAGTCTATTTCCGAGTTTGGAATGAAAACGCTAGAATAGTTATGCCACCAAAGTAATCAAAGCTGGTACACCTGTAGAATTAAATAAGCGTTGATTAAATTATAATATAAAATATTGAAAAAATATAGCATGCAAAGGAGAAAAATGATTCATATATTTCTGTATCCCTAAATAGAATGAGAATTCCATAAAACATAAAATTTATTATATATATTTATTACATATATTCGCATAAAGAGTGAGCTTGCATCTTTCAGTCGTATATATCTACTCCCATTCTCCTTTTTGTACTGTTCAATCAATACAAGACACAAGTGCCGCTCATGGTAGAGTTTTACTAAGTGATATTGTTTTAACGGAGGGAGAAGGAAGAATTAAGAAATCAACATTATCAGTAAGGGTAGGATAGATATCGAAAAGACTAAGATCGTATATGTCAGGAAAACATCCTCTCAGAAGTTTCTGTTACAAACTAACAGCGGTAAGCAAAAAAGCTCTTTAACTGGAACCTAACCCTTATGAAAGGAACACGATGGGAATGATGATGATTTGCCATTGTGGATATAACACAGCGAGCCCTAATTGGGAAAGTTTGATTTGGTAAAACTAGGAAAGCAATTAAAATGAACATGTCATAGGAGCGACAGTGTAGAGAAAGGCATCAACGTTTTATATTTTGAATAAAATTGGAGCATAAGTCATCACATACAATGTCCAGCAATCGATTTTGAACATTTTGGGGCTAGAGAGCAAGGGCTGTACATTGCTAGCTTATATATCGTAGCAATAATCCGTTATTCCTCTGATCTCACTCTTCTAAATATAGTGCATAGAAGCAGGAGTTACGTTTCTTTTATATGCAGTATCTCTTCAAGACTTGGGCGAAAGTTTTCTGTCCACAATTCCGTATGCTTTATAGTTCTTAGTAATGTTTGTTTTTTTTTTCCACCATTTCAAACTATAACTATCCATTCAGACAAGCTCATCAGGAAGGTGTACCGTATTCTCCTCCTGCATCTGGAGACAATTCTTGTTTGTATTTAACAAAAATCTAAATTAACGTGATATTTTTTTATCAATATATTTTTAGGTTTCGACGTTTCTGTAACTTGAAAACCGACACCAAAATATATCCTGGCTAAGAATGAATATATATATTATGAACTTAAACGAAAAACGAAGTTTAGTCAGGTTCTAATCAAGTTATATGGAAGAGAAACGAAACTGTTTGAACATTTTAATTACATCATTACTCGAATTAAAGAATACCATGCTTTTCAGGTTTTATATCAGTTAAATAAATTAGTCACATTATCCTACCATCGGAAGCTGCGTATATTTTTCTAAGGGAAATCGGGTTTGGTGTAAGCGATCGACATCGAACCTAATCGAAATTGATCAATATTAATAAAATTTGTGGTTTTAATTGAATTAAATCAAAATTAAAACTTTTCTGTTTCAGTCGACTGCCACTTAATATAAAGAAACCTAAATCGAGTTAGCAGCGAGCAGCGGACGAAAATCAATGTACTTACAAGATAAGATAGATCTAGAAAAGTTTAAAAATTTTAATTAATCCAGAACTCATATTAAAAAAGGTTCAACTCTTATGTAATACAAAAGCTGGTGATTTAAACGGGAATATGTGGCTGGGTTAATATACTTACGATGTAAATGAAAGTCTAAATCGATAGATATTTAAAAAAAAAATCACAGTAATGCTTCTTTGAGTAAGCTCAATGCACAAATATAAATTTTAGCAATAGTTCGCTTATATTTAATTAAACGCAGTTTGTGATGGAATTTTAATATTCAAAATTTATTGAATAAAGTTGCCAGCAGCTGTCCATTTGTTCGATAATGACGAATAAAATACAGTATCACAGCTATAAAATTTATCGAAAAGAAATATGTAAATAAATAAAGTTAGTTGCTTCGACTCAAGCTAAATTTAAACAGCTTAGTTAACAATCATGACTAATCTGGGCTTTTAAATCTTATAATCTGTGCATAATAAAAGACGAATATAGAGTAAACAATCAGAGCAACTAATAAATAATATCTCAAACTAATGAGTATTGTTCAATAAGACTTAATTTATTGAACATGCTTGCAGAAAATACTCAGCTAAACATTTGAGAAACATCAAATGACAGTTTTATTTCTAATACTTACCTTTTTAATTTCATGCAAATAAAACAATTAGTGTCAATGAAAGTAATATAAGTCATAAGTAATATAAGCATTATATATATATATATATATACATATTTTTATATATATATATTTATATATATTTATATTTATATATATATATATATATATATATATATATATATATATATATATATATATATATATATATATATATATATGTCTGTGTCTTTTTGTATATTAAAGCATTTAGAACAGAAGTATTCACATAATGAAACATATCATTAAAATCAAGATTAATTCATAATGGTGAAAATTAGAAATAAAACTGTGTCAATGTTTAACTTAGTATCTTCTACAAGCATGACCAATTAATTGAGTCTTATTAAATAATCCCCATTAGTTTGAAATATTATTTATTAGTTGTTCTGATTGCAAGCATGTTCAATTAATATATATATATAGAGAGAGAGAGTGAGAGAGAGGGCAGACTGTGTTCTATAGACTTGGATAGTAAATGGCCTCGGAGAAGGACAACACTGAATTCAAAACCTTCGGAGGGTTGTTTGGGGAACTTGTGGCATGTAGTGCACTAGGTATCTGTATTCGGCCCATTTAAAAGTGTGGATGGTTCTGCACAAAGCCTTCACCACTATAATCAACTCATAAGTGCTGGTATTTGGGCTGCCGGTTCTTTGGAACTGAGCTGCTTGACCCTCATACGTCCAATACGACGGGAGAGTCCACTATATATATATATATATATATATATATATATATATATATATACACGAGAGTACATTAATAATTCTGGTATCTCGAAAAGAATTGATTTTACGCCATAAGTCTTTATAAACATAATCTCACAGTCAACACGATGCTTCTCCAGGAATCAGAGAGATCGAATATTAAATAGTGCAAGGTTTGTATTGTGATTCAGCTATTAGCTGTTTTAGGATAGGGAGTTATTGAACATACGTATAATATTATTATTACTATTATTATTATTATTAATGTTGAAGTTTGCGAGACACATCAGATTCTCTGATGGACATGACTGTCTCAACTTAAAACTTTCCTTACCACACGAGATATTTTTATATTATTATTATTATTGTTTATATTTGGAAGCAAATATTTCGGACTTTAAGATTTCGGGATGTTTTATTTCCAAGCATTGTTTCCAATATTAATCGTGACCCTTACAGATTTTTTTTTATTCCGTAGTGGCATTAAGAGAGATTAGAAAAAGAAAGAACATCTTACTATTTGATTTCCATTATTTGGACTTTGACTTTTGAGAATCTCATTTTACGTATGTACGGTTATTTTCCTTTTCCCTATAACTAATTCATTAAATGCTCATTAAGTATTTTATGGTTCATTTATATTCGATGAATCAATTAAAGACAAAGAATATCAATACTATTTATATGCGAGTAAATTTATTTTTCAAAGATTATATGAGACTACAAATTTTTTGTAGGAACAAACGACCACGATATTAAAAATATTTCTAAGAAAGTAAATATATATTAGTTTACTAATCTTTAAATATGGATAAAAAAAATCAGCACATCTTTTTTGAAGCACATTCAACAAATTTCATATAATTTCGTTGTTTTCAAAAATCTACTTCTTCACAATAAAAAATATATTGCAAAATACATTATTACACACACACACATTTTATATATATATATATATATAATGGAATAACTATGAACCAAAAAGCATATCACCGAAAGATAAATCTATGTGACAAAAATGAAATTTCTATATTCTTAGGTTTATTTAATGTAATTTATGGACAAAATTAGTTTTGCTTTCTTTTTTTTCCTGTAATTCTTTCTAATATTGATTTATTAGATCGTGTGGAAGTCTCGATAAACTGTTTAATAATCTAATCACGCAGTAAAGTTTATTTTATTTATTTTTTGAAAACACATTACTTATGACTACGTCATACAAAATGCACAATAAAATATGAAAAGATGGAGTAAGAAAATTATGATGCATCAAGCGTATAGAAAATAAAACCACTTAAATCCAATTATAAAAAATGGTGGAAATATCTTGTAGATATTTTAACTCTTTCAACTGTTATTTTTTCTGTTCTTCGCTTCCTGAAAGCAATTGTCATTGTTCAAAATATTTATTATGCTTTCTTTAGTTTTAGACAATAAAACTGGTTTGAAAGTCCCCAGGATTTAGGAATAGCACACGGCATATTATCATAATAGAGTATAAATTTATTTTTGATAATTTAGTACAACCTTTGGGCCGGGATGTTGAGACTTAGTAACAGCGTGAGCAATATCGGAAAAATGCTACGTAAGAGCAAGCCAAGATACACTTAACTCATGGGCAGCGGAAGAAGAATATTCTATCCTCCTAGATTGAATAAAGGTTTCATTTAGAAATTTCCTCCAGGATCAAGGATCGTGTGCCTAAACAAACGTAACGTTCTGATTCAGTCAGTTATGTGCAAAGTGTGATACACGCTTAGGCGATCATGTATCTTTCGATACATGACTGACGAGACACGTTTTTTCTCCGTAGTAAGCTGCCATTTCTTTTTGCGGTAGACCTGTTGTTATCCAAGGCTATATAACTCAGTCTGTCCTGCTATATATCTGCTGGAGGGAAGAGAAGAGGATTCATACCTTTTCCCAAGGGTATTAGCACGCAACTGAATGTAATTGATTCGACTGGAATTCGAACTCCAATTTTTCAAATCCGAGACGATATCCATTACTCCACCCATTACTAATACCATTTATGAGGACATTAATCCAGATATAAATGAGATTCAAACACAAAGTGAACATCTTATTACTGATAAAGGTTTGTGGCAGTAAAAAAAAATGTGCGGGTGCTTTCCAAATTAAAATACGACTGCTTCAAGGTTTTGATCAAAAAACGTCATATGGGGAACATTACGAAAATATACGACGGAAAAATATAAGTTCATAGAAATTATTTGAATTCTATTACTATCGCTGTTGAAAGTTCGAAAGTTTGATTATTACTTAATTTGAACAAGAAATGGGATAATTACGATAAACGATTATGTCTAATATAAAATAAATGCTGACGCTGCACGTACCTACATAATTCATTGGATATATATATATTGAACAATAAAAAAATATTAAAAAATTAAAATCCTCACACACACTGGGTTGTATATTCATATTTCGTTTTTATTATTATTTCTGTTAGATTGCTCGACTAGTTTCGGCCAACATGGTCATCCTCAGGAGAAAAAAAAAAACATTGTTGCTGGTTGTAGTGAACTACAGAAATGAAATCTTGATGGAGACAATGAACTTTTGTCTGTAGTTGTCATTTGTTTTTTTTATTTTTTTTTATTTTTAACATGAATTTTGGTCAGCTCTTGTGTTGGTCAAACAGTCTCTTTTTTTAGTTGTTATTTAAGGTAAGAGCTGGATGGATTCCTGCTGCTCTGAATTCCCCCGTCATATATATATATATATATATATATATATATATATATATATATATATATATATTACGGTTAATACGCCGAGTTACTCGGCCAGTTTGGTTCGGTCATATCTAACACTGCCTTTAAATTATGGCCGATATTTTGGTCTCCAAAAACAAAATGTTTATGCATTAGATGCTTAGTCGCATTTGGATGCATTATTTTGGAGATGAATAAATGACTATATAAACTGTATCTGAAATCATGTAGCTAAAAAACACAAAACAAACTATTCTCTGCTCCCGTTTAACGGGTTGAGGCGCTTATCCTCATTTGCAATGGTGAAAAGTTCTGACGTCCTTGAACGGCCTCTAGGATAGTTTCTCAAATAAGATAAAGTTTTGTAGATCTATGGAATTTTAAGCAGAAAATGAATACATGTAGAAAAATTTGACATAATAGTTCAGAGAATATGGAGAATATTTATGCAATAATAACATACTTCATATAAACAAGTTTAAGGAATTATATTTTAAGCTCCAGACTCACTGAAAGCAGTTGGTTGATATCCATTTAACTACATCCCAACTCAACATGAATGGAGTAACATGTCATTAGCTTCTAAAATACACTAACACTTAGAGGATTATGTTTACTCATTTTAGTATTTGGTGCATATAATGCAGCCCATATACATTAATTGTAGTAATAATAATAATGTATCTGGTGTAATAATTTAGATTATGTTCTATAATAAAAAAAAATCATTCTAGAATAATATGATACTCCGACATAATGATTATCAAGTTTGTCTCACTAAATTAATTACGATTGAATTAAAGAATTCGATTAAAACTGAGTGTCCCATACATTCGGCCTTGTGCCACATCTAATTTAGGCTTAGAAAATGCGCCTATTACTAGAATAGTGAAGGTTTTCTATATAATGAAATATGTTAAAGTAAAACTCTGAATTTATGATACCCAGTTCTGAAAATAGACATATATTGACATTCTAATGTTTACTCCTCTTAATATAGAAGTATTTGTAAAATCATGTATTTTATTAATACAGATAAAAGTATTGTTTTCTTTTCTCAAAACAAGACGCCATTTTTTTTTTTTTATTATAAAGAGTAAAATTTATAATCCGTAGATTCTGAAGCGAATTTCGGAGTGAACAAAAGAAGTTAATGAACTTAAATGCATATTTACTTATGTTTTGCTATCATCATAGGAACGGAATTTCATTTCTGCGATGGTTAATAAATTCAGTACATCTTACCTGGCAGAGGCTTCAACACTTGGAAGAATAACAGAATGAAAATCTTACCTATAAATAGAAAAGAAAGAAAATGTTTAGTCATGGCGCGTTTAAACATATATATTTATCAAATAATTATAATATGAATAATATATACCTGTATAATACGGAAATATTATCCAAAAATATACATAGACATACATTATTACAAAATATATACATATGCATTTATCTATCTATACCTATATATCACTATAATTTTAACATTTCTCTCTCTCTCTCTCATATATATATATATATATATATATATATATATATATATATATATAGACATTTTTATGTTTAACATTTTTTTTATAGATACAAATATTTAAGTACATGCTCTGTTTATAATAAACAGTATTAAACAACATTTACAGGCCTGAATGTCCGAGAAATCTTCACAGAAAATATTCGTCCTCCGATTCGAACTTGTATCCTATACGGAACTGTCTATTAGTTTGACGTACCTTTTCCGATTTGGCCACGAATTAGCTAATCAAGACCCCAAGTCGCTGAATAAAAACCGCCAAAAAATATCAACGCAAATTTCCTTCACTTTTCTTCGTTGTAATTTGGGCATTTTCTTCAACTGCTTTGTTTTGAGAGTCAATATTTTCGGTTCTGATTTCAATTCTTATTATGATTATTAAAGAGATGCCTTGTCAGCAAAGTGACATTAAGGTACAAATATAGGAAGCCTAATATATCCATCAGGAAAGCCAGCCTGTTAAGGACAAAATGGCGATAGAGTGATAGGTTTTGTCAAAAGCATTCTACAACATTGCAGGTGCATCTGGTTTAAAAATAAGTTTATTTTGGATAACTGAACCCCCTCAGACAGTCTCCAATTGAGGGTACTGCAAAGTATATAAATGTGACGCCCTATTTACACCGTTTGCTTAATCTTTCAAACTTAAAAAAAATTAAAAAATCGATATTTGATATGAAGAACTCTCACTATTCTAGTTCACGTATACATGCTCAGAGTGCGCCATTACCAAAGTGATATGTCCAGCTGGTTTCGGTCGAGCGACTTACAAGAAAATCTCTGATAATGAACGCAATATTAACTGTCGTCCATCTTACTTCATCAAGATTAAGCCTGTACGTTGACACCAAACAATCAGTTAAGACTAGAACTTATGAGCGGTGTAACTCGTGTAGCATTATTATTATTATTATTTCCTTTGATTTATGTTGTAAAGATATTTCCTTCCGGGTCCCAACCAGAGACATAAGGTCAGAAATGGCTTCATAACATTTTTCACTGAGCATTTTTTTAAAAAAATACAAACAAAAAAAAACATTTTACATAGATAAAGCTCTTCGTAATGCTTGAGTTGTATATGTGAGTACATTTTTTTCTGTTTAATTAAGGTATAGGCTACAAGGAATTCCTTCAATGAGTTTATCGGATCCTCATTATTATTATTGTTATTATCATTATACGAAAAATGATATGGGAACTTCAGTTTTGGATCTAAGAACATTTATTATCTGTCACAAACACAAAGGTTCTTCACAGGTTTCAGCAAAAGACCAGTGTAGTATATATATGAGTAATTTTGATGTTATTACGAACAAAATGATTTTAGCATGGTATAAAGCAATAGAATTTTGTAGCTCTACATATCTCCCATGCCTGCATATATCAACGTGCGAATCACTGTTATTTGTCTATTTGATCATTACATACACAGCCTAGCTAGGTTTGAATCTAAGACAAAATAGTGGACAATCAGTGAGTATCAAAATCACTATTCATTAGTAATGGTCAACTATCACTTTAATCCTTGCTCAACTCAGATTCACCGTACGCATTTAGGAGGCATATTGACAACAATGCGACAGAGTATTTAATGGTAAGGTTTTGAAAATCAAGATTCACAACCAGCCGCCTATGAGCATAAGACAATTTATCGAGAGAGACGTAAGGAAACATATATATCGCACCAAAATGTTCATTATTTTTCTTATTATTATTTAGTCTCTTACGTAGGCTATCTGCTGAGTGTTGTCTGGGACGAGGTGACCGTAATTCGCTATAAATCACCATCGTTCTTTTAAGTATTGCTGCTGATATTTATAGAGCCAAAATATCTGAATAGCTTCATTTATTCAACGGATATCTAATTCTTTTACTTTCGTTTCTATGAAGTATTCACAGACAGAAGCATTCATTTTCGTCTTTCACAATTTTAGAAATTTCGAGTGTGCTTCTGATATAGTCTGACCATAAAGTTTGGATAGATGATTTAGGATGAAAACGACTGATTCACAGAAACTGCGACGATCGAAAACTAACTTTAAATATGCTTTTTCGGTATACGTGTTTTAAGTGAACTAAACTGAAAGGTGTCTATTTATGAAGCAATATTTTGTTTTTAAAATAGAAGCGATTTTTAATCATTAGCCTACCGCGACAAACTGACTGATTCATAATGATATACACAGATAGAAAATTAATTAAATAATACCTCCAAAGACTAATTAAATATTAATTAATGAATTAATTAAATATACTTATCAAATCCTCCTAATAATTTCTATGTGTGTACATCATTGCTTGAACCGGCTTCTAATACTCTAGAGTGAGCGGCTCGGTGAGATTAGTCGTGGTTCCAGGGAGCACAGTCCTATGGTTACAGAAAACTCAGTAGAGTTCCACCACGGAATATGTGAGCGAGCGGCGCTATATTGAGTCTGATTTGCAATCTCTTCGACACCGAGGCCCATTGGAACATGGTATGATGTTTGCTTGACACCATAACTGTCAGGGTTTCAATTCTTGGTAGTGGATGCACACTGCTGATGAGTCCCAAATATAGGACGAAACGGCCGTCCAGTGCTTTCTGTTGAGGTTTCTATCAGACTCGATGAATTATATATATATATATATATATAACAAATTTTTTTTTGCACCAACCTAATATATATATATATATAAGGTTGGTGCAAAAATGTCGTTTTCTCACATATGTTACTATGTGAAAAAACGACATTATTTTTGCACCAACCTATATATATATATATATATATATATATATATATATATATATATATATATATATATATTTTGAAGTATTGGCTTAGGTAAAAACGAATGAGAAAGAAGTCTAAAGAGCCACATGACAAAACTTTCTATCAGAATTCTTCTTAAGGCAGCGCCTGGCAGAATTTTAACTGGAATAATACAAGTTTGCGATTTCCTTAAAGATACTTGAACAAGGAATGTACTATTTATGTCCAGAATGATATTAGGAAGACAAAACAAAAGCAGAAGTAAGTATACCTATATTTTATAGATTATGCCAAGGTGTTATATAAAATAGAACATAAGGAAGAGTTTGGAATTCTATGTAAGTTTTATTTATTTGCGAAAAGTATTAGAATAATCTAAATTTGTAGTGTGAGCAAACAGCTTCTATACGGATATAAAATGAAGTGGTGTAAGTTAAGGATGCGTCTTCTCCCAGCGCTTATTCAGCATTTACAGTGAGGCTAACCTAAGGGAATTAATGGTCCTACCAGAAGTCATTATTGGCAGCCACAATATTAACATCAGTCATGTAGATTGTATAGTTTTAGTAGCAGACATGAATGGGAAACCACAAGAACTGCTAGCAAGTTTAGTGGATAGAAAGCGAAAAGAGAGAACTGTATGAGTAGCAAGAAGAAAGGACTAATATCAATTGCAAGAAGATTAAATGAATGATTGTCAGCAAAGTAAAACAGCTCAGCATGTAAATTAAAATTGATGATACCAAAATCAAACAAGTGCAAGTATTGATATTCTAGAAAGTGTTTGAGCAGAAAACTGAAAATGCGACACTAAAATCTGAAGGTGCCTTCCAAAAGCTAAGCAAGGTATCAAGAAACAATTTTTCAAGAATAAAGAACTGTTGAATAATTTTGGACTTCATATATGGCAATGATGGACAATATCCTTACCGATATGGAGGATACTTGAGGCAACAAAACTATTTCATAGACGGAACTTTTAAGCAATGGACGATTATATATATATATATATATATATATATATATATATATATATATATATATATATATAATCAGAAAGAGACAATAGAAATTTCTAGGGTACATAATAAAGAAAATAGATTGGAGATAATCATAGAACATGCTGAAGATAAGAGAGACAAAAGAAAGCAGTGAATAACGTTCCAAACGAGCTTGTGATATTAGACGGCAAAACAGGGATGATAATCGGCTTAAGAGCTAAAAATGTGGGATGTTATGGAGAGAAGAAAATTGTCAGAGAAATAGCGATTTCTATCGAGGGAACAAACGACATTCATTGCATAGTGATCATTACTCTCGGTCGAAATTTATAACATTTTTGGTATTGAACTTTGGAGGTATTATTTATTAAAAAAAACACACCTATTGATACATAAATGCTAGTTGAAAACATCGGATTAATTGAAAAAATAAATAAGGAGATTAAAATATATTTGATTATGTTTTTCATAAATATTTTTGTATATTTGGTACTATTGTTTAAATATTCTTTTTATTCTTGTTAATTTCCTTGAACCTAATGCCAGTTATTATCAGCATCATTCCATAATTGTTGAAATAATATTTTGTTTTGCAGACGTAGTATCTGAACTTCATTTCCAGCAAGCTTTACACTGCTTAATATGGCTATGATTTTTTTTTCTAGAGACACCCTCGCAACAAACAGCGCTAATCAGAAGTCTCGCAGACCGAACTGGAACCGACCTCCTAGAACTCTTCGTCTTCTTAGCTGGTTGTGATCTAAAGCTAGAATGCCAAGTCTTTTCTGTTATTTAAGCCATGACTGAGAGAAGAGTGATGGATACATAATTTTCCTAAGGGTAAAAATTACCGGAGTTGGAGCACTGTTAACCGATTTTTGTTTCAGAGCCTCTACACGTTAGATTGTGCAAATAAATCAGTCCTCTGACAACGAATATAACAATGTATTTTCAATGTTTAGGAAAAGAATATTAGAATTGTGATCCATATTTTGGGGGAATGCAGGCCCAGAAATGGCTTCTCGTATCAATTATGTCTGGCTGCTGGTTTGTAAACGTATGTTTGCAATATTCGGCGCTTAGAAGTTCCTTTGTTAGAATATCTACGAGAACATTAAAAACAGAATAAAGAAATACAGCTCTAAAAAGTGCATAGAAATGAATCAATAAAAAGAAACATAGTAACTAAGTTAAAACGTTCTGTTCCTGTCGCCTCTAGTTGTTTTTTCGATGTAATTCTTTTTTATTGTGTTACAGTCTTCGAGGTTTGTTATTTTTATGATATGCGAGGTATGACCACATCTTTTTTACCCAAACTATTCTAACTTAATCTAATCTTACTTATATATATATATATATATATATATATTTCTTCTGATCGTTTATTGCTTATTTGGCTTGGCGTATTAAGAGTTTCGAAGCAAATGAAATGTAAATAAACCCGAGAGAATTATTCTTAGAGATTCAATCAGAGTCTTGACTGAAGGCAAAAAATGTTACATCATAAACAGTCTCAAGATCTCCTCAAGTGTCCTAAGAACAAATAAACCTTTGTGGGGGTTAAATAAGCCGTTGTGATAAAAGATATGACACTTTGTGTTTGGCGTGTTTTATTATTTTTTGTCGATTAGATTATATCTTTGTATATATCTATGAGGTAAATCGATATGAAGTCGAAACAAAGAAATCAGAGAGAAATTAAACATTGTCAACCGGGAAAACTAAGAATTCGTTTTAAAATTTAATATATTTATTTTCAAATTGAGATTTTAAATTTTGTAGCTGGAAATAACTCTTTGATAACCAACAAGAATATTAAATATTGTATGAATAGATTATTCAGTTTTTCTATTTGGGAAGCAAAATATCAATTGATATTTGTATTTCAAATTCTCAGGCATATATATATATATATAAGTTTGGTGCAAAATTAATGCCGTAATAATGTCGTTTTCTGACGTATTTTTTAACGTCAAAAAACTACATTATTACGACATTATTTTTGCACCAACCTAATATATATATATATATATATATATATATATATATATATATATATATATATATATGTGTGTGTGTGTGTGTGTGTGTGTGTGTGAAAATCTATGCCAAATGGGAAATGATGTTTCTCTGATGTGTTTTCTCGCTTGTTCCAATTCGTCATAAGTTTCTTAAAATGGTTCTGTCTTTTTAAAGGTATAATTCGTTTCTCCTATATATATATATATATATATATATATATATATATATATATATATATATATAATGATTCAATCCTGCCACCGTCATAAGCTCACTTGTTTTACAATCTGAATTTTGCTATATATATATATATATATATATAAGCTCATGACGGTGGCTGGATTGAATCATGTTAGTTACGCATGCTTTCAACAGAAAGCCGACAATTTCGAGACTGCGTGTCTGACTATGGAACACATTCGTAGAATGCTGAATGGCAAAATAATTTAATTTGCATCAGAAATTACCTATCTGCCATGTCAAGGAACATTACTGAGAGCATTTGATCCCGTTGGCATCTACGAATGTACTACGGTGTAACTCAAACTCTGGTTAAAGTGGCACATGCCCTTAACCCAACTGCAAATAAACGATCCCAAATGATCCGGGTTGAGACTTCTGGAATCAAATTTGCACTCGAGCCTGCTATTTCTGCCTTTGCAACGTCCAGCGAATATAATATGTGCTTTCCAGATCATAGTTTACGTTTGAATGAATAATGATATGACATCTGGTACTAATATCGAAGTACTACAGATGTATCACTAAAATCGGGTGCTACATTTTTAACCTTCACTCTGACATGTGCAACGTACCTGCATTGGACTTTTTAACGACGCAGAGCCTTCCTGCAGCATTCGTTGACAACTAAATCTCAGGATACTGACGGTGCACTAATATGAATGTTATTAAGTTACAATGTAGCGGAACACCCATAATTATTGATCAGATTATTTATGGAATTCCTGACAAGCGCATAATGTACGAAATTCATAATTAGCATTGTCTTTTAAAGTGTTGCAATCCAACATTATTTCAAACTTTATTTATGCAAATACTTGTATTTGAGTTGAACGCTGTTGAGGACATTATCCTTCTTAAGTTTTCTCGAATGCGCAAACCGGTAAAAAAACAAAACGAAACATTTTTTTTAAAATATGAGGGGTGTTCTACTCAAGTATCAACAGCCTTCTGGGTATGGCGATAAACTATAATCGGTAGCAAGCCTCTAATCGGGAAGTTTTGAAGAGCGGGGTACCACCTTTTAACTGCTGTTATTCTCAGGAGTATCCTGACCCGGGGTGTCAGCATATGTTAGGTTTCAAGCGAGGGGCAAATAATCAACCACAAAAATGTGGTCAAAGACTATAAAAATATAAAAAAATACATTTTTATAGCAAAAATACTGGCGATATATTTTTTCAGTATATAATAAAAAAATTACCAGCAAAGTGTTTTCGTAAAAAACAAAAAAAATACCTGCACTAAATTTTTCTGGAAAAAAGAAATTACCAGCAATGCATCGTTGCAAAAAAAAATGTCTAATTCTCCCCAAAAATTAAAATTTCGACATAGAATAGAACATATGTTCATATGCCGTTAAAAAAATCGGCAGTAAATAACCCATAATAGGTTGAAATCCGTAAACAACCAAACCAAGCCAAGCGGGCATCAACTAAAAATAACGTTTGATGCAATAATAATTTATATATATATATATATATATAAATTGGTATGAGTATCAATGCAACTAAATATGTTAGTTCTATCACTGATATTGAGTGCTTTCTAATAAGTATCTCACACACACACACATATATATATATAGATACACATCTTTTTATATATATATATATATATAGATACACATCTTTATATATATATATATATAGATACACATCTTTATATATATATATATATATATAGATACACATCTTTATATATATATATATATAGATACACATCTTTATATATATATATATATATATATATATATATATATATATACACATCTATATATATATATATATATATAGAGAGAGAGAGAGAGAGAGTGAGAGTGAGAGAGAGATAGATACACACACATATATATATATATATATATATATATATATATATATATATATATATACACACACACAACTTGACACCAAAATCAAGATATATTTTCTACACATAGAATTTTTAACAAATGCAATCAAATGCCATTCGTTATTAATCCTGCTTTTACTCATAACATTTATTTCCTACTATTTCCTTCTTCATTCACCCCACCCTTTTCCTAGCTATTTTACCAAGATTATTATACTTTGAGTGCATCTTAAGCTTTGTATTTACTAAAATATATTATTAAAATGTAGTATTTCGAAAAATTCAAGTTTTGTAATTGGTGAGAAATGAAGGATTTCGTTTGAAATATTTTACGTATCAAGATTGGTCACCGACACAAAATGTGCTTTCAACAGAATGGGGCCCATTTCCAGACTTCATAGGCGACAGTAGAATTCCTTCGTCGAATAGTGAATGGCAAAATAATTTAATTTGTATCGGAAATTACCTGGCTGAAATGTCTGCTAGACTTGACCGCTTCCGATTTTTTTTTCCTTTCGATTTTGTCTGAGAGAAAGAGTTTTCGTCAACAATCTGTAAGTCTTCAGGAACTGGAAAATGTTATTCGAATCTGAATCACTGGAGTCAGAGATATTTAAAAGAGGTAGTTCATAAAATCTTTTATGCACAGAGAAATTATATGTTGCAAAAATATTTTCGTGTGTATTATGTATAAAATTCAAAATGCATTGCTTGAATAAAGTGCATAAGAAGACGAAACGCGTCTCTCTCTCTCGCATTATATATATATATATATATATATATATATATATATATATATATATATATATATATATATATATGAGAGAGATAATTTGAGTGACTTGCTAGAAATTGAAAGTTTACAAAAGTTTCCCAATATATTTTCATTCACAGAAAATTGCCTTCGTATTTGTAAAACGAAATATTAAAACAAATATTTTTCAATCTTATGATGGTAAAATGTTTTAGTGCTCCCTGGCCAAGAGATTTATCTCACAATCATCTTCATCAAATTCCTTGATTAATCCTACATGATCAGTGAGTAAATAACTAAATAAATAACCAGGACGGGATATCCCAGGAAATAATATCTGAATTAAGGAAATCTACACTCGCAGACTGCATAAAGGTTCCAGGTCCAAATACATTAAAGGATACACGGAACAACAGACAACGGAATTGGTGTTGGTTGTGCAAAGAACGAAACTTTAGAATCCTAACAATAACGATGATAATATTTGTCGAAATGTTAATATTGTATATAAATTGAATATGTCATAGGGAAAACAGTTTCATTGCAACTAGATTACGCTTTTAGTCTTTACTGGGATTTATAAAATGAAAGACGAAAAAATATTAGTTTGGTGCAAATCCATTGTACATCCAGTGTATTTTTCATCCCTGTTACCTACAATCACTAATTTATTCCATGCAAAGAAACTTATCTTGTCAGGTTCTTAAAAGTATCGAGATATTGAAATAAATTACTGAATAATTGATCGAATTCAAACAAGAAATGTTTTTTTTTTTTTTTTTGTTTGTAAATCGCTTAGTATTAGGTTGGTGCAAAAATAATGA
The DNA here is from genome assembly GCA_963932145.1 of Acanthosepion lycidas. Lineage (NCBI taxonomy): Eukaryota > Metazoa > Mollusca > Cephalopoda > Sepiida > Sepiidae > Acanthosepion > Acanthosepion lycidas. The sequence goes on from OZ010571.1 coordinate 112,556,128, forward strand.
CGTAATAATGTCGTTTTTTGACGTTAAAAATACGTCAAAAACGACATTATTACGTCATTATTTTTGCACCAACCTAATAGATATGTTTACGTGCTTATAAAAGAAATCGTTAGGGAATTTACAGCTAAGTGATGTTTCTCGTGATGGGTATGTAATGATAATTATTAATCGTAATCTTTCAAAGAAAAATGATTAAGCTTTTTATAAACTTATAAAATTAAATTTCAATGTTATGCTAACATTTTTCTTGACTTCATGCGTGAAATACGAAATGTGGGCTTTTTAATCCTCTTCCAAAATATGTAAAATATCAAAATCGAGTTGACAGAATTTGTCTCTGCCAAGGTATTTCTGAATTCATATTTAATCGTAAAATTTAATTATGTAAATAACTATTCGACGTATTTAAGGAAATATTTGTTAATAACTAAAACACAAAAAAAAAACAAAAAAAAAACAAACCCACCGATATTTTATTGGTGATGGAAAACAAGCCTTTAAATTATATGCCTTTTAAAATGATTATCCCTTTTTTTGCATTTTTAATCTTTCTAGATATTCTAGCAAAATTCAGCTGAAATGAACACAAATATTACCGAGGAAAACACACACTAGATTCACAGATTAAATATTTTTTTAAAAAAATCTTTAAAGAAAAAAAAAAAAAACTTAAAGGAAGAGTATAATCCGGGAATTTTGTGGTTATAAATTAGTTGGCTGAGTGTCAGACGCTATATTTGGGGAAAACTTAAGGCAACGTGGATGGCATGTTGAGTTAATCAAATATTGGTTCACGTGCATACACATCCGAAACTAGCAAAACAGTTTAATTAAACTCGAAATAATCTGATTACGATCAACTCCCGTTCGCAACTGTTCAACTGAGAAGAAGAGCTGTCATTCAAATCTGCTGCCTCCGACATCTGCCAACGTTCAGATGTTGGATATAGCTATCTCTCATAGTTTCTTAGCTACGGTATCTCACGTGAAGTGATCTGCCCTTTTCTATTACCCTGGCAAATGTGTGCACCTAAGTGCATGTCAAGTCCCCTTATTGATGTTTGTGAGTATAAGAGAAAAGAAATAGCAAACGGAATAATTTGATGTATTGGTGATGCGTTTTAAATTAAATAAAAATTTATCAATGAAAAAAAAAATGAAGACATTCAATCTGAGTTTTTATAAGTTGGTTGCTGAGGCAAAGCTTCGTATAAATCTCTAGAATTGCTTAAAAATATTATTAATTATTCAAATTTTTTAAACTGTCGGCAATATCTTTAACAATATCTACACTACATCTGACAGCAAGGGACATTAGAGATTTTGAGGAGCGTGGAACCACCTCTTAACTACTATTGATCTCAGGGCCTTCGGGACCCGGGGTGGTAACACCTGTTAGCGCTCCAGCTATGGGAAATAGTGAAACTCCAAATAAAACACGTATTAAAGTATAAAAATACATTTTTTATAGTAGATTTACATGAAATACATTTTTTTTATAAAAATACCAATACCCATTTATATTAAAATTACCAACAAAACACTTTACCTGTAGTTGAAGGCATACAATTACTTTCAAAATATATTTAGTTGAAGCCATAAAATTGTATTCAAATTATTTAGATATCGGCATTGAGGTTGATATGCCACTACCCAAAATCAAAATTTACAATATCAGGATGCATCAATAAATCTATGCTCTAATGATATAACTATTTTACACAATAAATGTATTTTCAAACATATTCTTCCTACAAGACAATGAGTTCAAAATCCGGTGCCCTCATTATCGTACATATACACTTAGAAATATGTTAATACAACTGTTCCCATGCCAACTCTGAGTTAAATATCAGTTTAGTGATGGAATTGAACCAGGTTTGGTAACCATACAAGTAGAAAGACAAATCTAAATTCAAAATAAGTTAATACCCCTGGTAAGCTGCACAAACTGGATAGATTTATGGAGTTCTCAGTTATCAAGGGTGAATAGTTGTCGACTAGGTCATCTCGAGTAAAATAATATTAATCGCGAATTAAAATATATGAGGTCACATAATTAGTGTTCCTTTTTCATATCGTCGCTAATTTTTTAACTTAGGAGAAATAAATCATATGGTGAGGTTTAATAATTTTAAACAGAAATAAGACCGTTTTTAAAAATAAAAATGGAATTCAGACGTGTGATAAATCTCAATATTTTTGTATCTTGCCAGAACATTTATATGGTTAGATCGACCGGAATTTTTTCAAAAATGAAACCTGTAAACACTATGTTTATTAGAGGATATGCAATTCATTTTTGCAAAGTTCAGGCGAGGCTTAATCTGAATAATCTGTATATAATGCCGCAACTAAAATGAGTGAACAAACATAGACTCAATGTTTAATAAGGTTTTTGCACGCCAAGAGCTCGTTACCTTAACCCAGAGAGAAGATCTGATTTCTTGACCAGGAAAGATACACCGTCACCAGCTAACCAGCTCATAAAATCCAACATTCTGCAGTCTACGTGTAAATTGAGATAACGGTGATTTGGGATAAAAATACGAGCTGGTCAGGGGACTTCAATCTACATGGAGAGAAAGTTAAAACACATAGAAAATAAAATAAAGGGATTGTCGAAAGAGACCAGGACATTTACGTAGAGATATCATAATACTGCATGAAAATTACATAGACACCCAGGAAACAAGAAAAAGGAATGGCTCCATTGATAGTGTGGGGATTCTTTGTTGTACCCACCAAGTAATTTTGTAATGTCTCCTTCAGATTATTATCTGGGTCAAACAACAATCGAGAAATTCTCTCACAAGGTTTTGTTTAATATTCAGTTGGCACTCCATTCGCGTGATACAATGATTTTTGAGGCACCTATATATGCGCTCAGGCACCGATACAATAAATGTCTCAATATACTAGTGTATTATACAATATACTTTTCACGTCAGAATGCATCATGCGCATTTATAAATGTATCATTTTTCCGTGAATTGAATATTGTTGCCAGTTCTGTTCTGGTGTTTTTGCCGTATATCTCGATGGTCTTGACAAAATTGAAAGGAGAGGCTGTAATGTAAACTTTCCTGGACAGGCATCTAAATTTAAGTCACTTTCTCACCGACGTCACGCCGCTTCCCTCTGTCTTTTCTACAAAAATTTTTAATGGCACGACGACATGAATTTAATCGTACTGCTAAACTGGTTATTATTAGGTTGGTGCAAAAATAATGTCGTTTTCTCACATAGTAACACATGTGAGAAAACGACATTATTTTTGCACCAACATATCCCATTGTTTTACTACTTACCTACCTAAATTCCACCGCCTCTTTTAGCCTAACAGTTTCTCAATCGCCCTTCTCACATGTGGAAATAACATCCGATTACCTGCTTCCATGAGAACTACAATCTTCCGAAATTTGAATGCAATGTCAATCGTCATCATCTACCTTCCTACATCTTGTCCCTTTATTGGCCTTTCCTTAATGTACGCCAATAAAGACTTATTCTCTTTCTCGCCCTATAAACTCCAGCGTTCCTGTGGAATTATCGTCGTGCTTGAGGAACAGCAAAATTGTCCAAATCGTGTAACAGCATGAGATAATTTTCTATCCCACAAAATGTTTAATATCTGAAACACCAGTAATCTGATTGGGTTTCTTCTTTCCAAGTTTTCCGATGAAACGTTTAACCATATTGACACCATTTGTCGTAAGAATCACTGGAAAACCCTTTGAATTATTCAGCTAAAAAGAGAACAGGTTAAAATTATGTTGTGTCCCCTCTACTATGTCTTTCCAACTAAACAATGGTGAGACGAGAAAGATCATTCAGGCCTTCAGTTATAGTAGCAAATTATTTCACTGGTTTCAATTATCAAATCCATTTAAGAACCATCAAGAGACGGTGAAAATGTTTATAAAAAAGGGAACAGTGGAGGGGAAAACTGAATCATGAGTTCACAACAGGAAGAGGGACCCTCATTTCAACTTAGAGCTAAATACATTGTTATTGTCCAAAGTCAAGTCTAATAGTGTTATAAAAACCTCGTCGAATTCAAGTAAGACACCTTTAATCATTTTTAAGATACAACGGTTCAAATCTTAATGTAACAATTTTGCTGTCACACCATATATATATATATATATATATATATATATATATATATACGTGTGCGTATGTATGTATGTATGCTTAGTTACAAATTACCTGCACTGTTTCCCGCTTTACGATTTTTTTATTTTTAAATATCGTGAAGCTTTTAACAGCTTTGTTAATAGGGTACCGCGAATATGTTTATTATTGTGTATTAAAACGGTATTTAAATGTTTTTAAAATTTCTTATAAGAAAGGGATTATATCAACCGTGTATGTATAATCGGCCCCATGTCATACCTACCTAGGATCATTATGATAAATATAAAAATGTTCTTTTATTGATAATTTAAACTTGTTTCCACGTGTCATCTTAAGTGTATTTCTTTGTCAGTCGCTTATTTTTTGTATGATAATGAAGAGCGGGCGCAGCACATTCAGACCAGAGATAGGACAAGAAGAGTCCGTGTTCGTTAAAGACACTGAAACAAGGAGCACGATATTCATGATCAGAATGTTATCAGAAAAAGCAGTACAGATGCAGAAGGACGTGTACCTATGTTTCATAGACTAAGCAAAGGCCTCCGACAAAGTACACAACAAGGATCTGTTGGAACTGGTCAGCAATCTCGATATATTCGGGAAATATATCAGAATAATCAAGACCCTATACTGTCAGCAAACAGCATGCATGCCCATAAGGAACGTGTTCAGTGAATATACAAAAATAGAAAGAGGCGCAAAGCAAAGATGCGTCTTCTCAACCGACCTGTTCAACTTATACAGCGAGGCAATCCTGAGAGAATTGGAAACCCTACCGGGATTTAGAATTGGTGGCCACAATCTTAACAGTAATTGATAGCAGCCACGGAAATGAAATTACAAAAGTCTCCTACAGAAGTTAGCGACAGAAAGTGAGAAGAAAAGACGAAGCATAAACTAGAAAAAGACGGAGTGCATGGTCGTCAGTAAGAGCATGAAAGTCAAGAACAATAGAATCAAGTAGACGTGGAAGTTTAAATACCTGGGAAGCGTCTTGACAGAGGACAGTAAGTGCAACACTGAGATATGTAGGCATATTGGGATGACCAAGGACACATTCCAAAAGCTGGGCAGAGTACTGCAAGGCAGGAGGATATCTTTGGTAACAAAGAAAATAATACTGAACACTTAGGCGGCATATGTCCTACTTTACGGCTGCGAATGTTGGACGATTTCCTCAAAGATGAAGAGACTCGAGGTGACAGATGTGGAAGGATGCTAAGGATATCATGGACCGAGCGTGTGAGCAAAGATGAGATGTTAGAGAGGTGGAAAACAAGGAGGAGGCATATACTTAACATCAGGAAGAGGTAGCTGAATTTTCTGGGCCACATACTCAGGAAGGAGGGCCTGGGGAATCTGATACTCACGGGAGAAATAGAGGGAAAGAGAGACAATGGAAAACAACGCATGAAATACCTGGTTGATCTAAGCAAGTGGATGACATAATGTGGTTTTGGGGAGGAAGCAGAGGGAAGAACATTTTTGAGAGTTGCAAGGGATAGAGGTAGGTGGAGAGCCGTGATCGCCTCCGTCATGAAAGGGCATGACACAAAAAGAAAAGATAATATATGACTATGTTTCATATATATTAACATGTCTATAATTAGTCGTTATACAACAGTAAAGTACTTACTCTAATGCAACTCAATTCCGACATATTTATCTCTGATTTCAATGGACATAATTGTTACTCATTCACTTGACTGATCAGTCTTTCTTTTTTATGTTAATACTTGAGTTCTCTTCATCTATTTTTTTATGATCACATACATTGGCGTAATGTCTACGAAGTGTTTACGCCGGAAATCTCTTATATTTTCCATCAAAACTATTGAAAACTTACCAAACCATGTGTGTGTAGGATTTGTATTCATGTGCTTACTCTAAATTTTCTAGATTGGTTCTGTGTAAATTACTTCTAAGGAATAATCATTGTAATTAATAAATATATATCCAACGAACCAACCGTTTTTAACCACCCAGGTTGTAGAAATATGAGTATAGGCTACTATAAACATTAATATTTCAAATGTTTGTATTTATTTTTGCATCGCAGAGAGAAGATATAATCTTAATCAGCATAAAGGACCGCATTACATGAACGTCATCTGTAGGCACCTCGGCGTGGTGTAATGGTTAGCAAGCTTGTCTCGCTATAACAGTTACGACTGAAAAGTGAGTTCGATCCTCACTGGGTGCCCCGAACTTTCGGCCTTGTGCCACATGAAAGCTATACTTGGAAGATCACTACATCAACGTCACGTTGATCAATTTGACTTGTCTAAAAGTGACACAATTTGTAATTATTTACCTATTTTCCCCATTCTCATTTTTCAGTGGATAAAGGCCTTCGGTTAGATCCAGTGACTAGACAGAGAAAAAGCTGGGAGTTCAATACCAGTGGCGAACCAAAAACATGGATAGTTGAATTAAAGGGAAATAGCTGAGACACCCGGAAAAGGCATGGCCCGTGGAACTAGAACAATCTACCCAGGTGTACGAAATAAAGGGTTAGGTTCGAAATTCCAAACACTTGAAGGCCGGAGCATACAACGGCTGAAACGTTGTGAATATGGCAACGAAGATGAGGATAATATTCCTAATAATGTGAATAATCATAATACCACATCTCAGGAATATAAAAAAAGTTGTCTACCGTTGGTTAATTAAAATGAATACTTCCTTTTTGGACATTATTAAGACAGAAACTCAAAAAGTGATATGGCCGAATGTGTAATAGCTAAATTTATTAGACATAAGGTAATTAAAGTGGAGTGAAAATTGTCTTGGATATTTCTATAAAAAGTAAAATGTTAATGTACAATTATGAATGGACGAATATATCGTCTTTTGTAAGAAATAGACAATTGCTAATACTTGATGATATATAATTCAGCTGTATATCCTATAATATTATGTTTGAATCTACACTTGGGGCCAAGACAATTACTGAAGATTTTTTCCACACACTGTATTTAAATAACATTTTTTTGTGTTATCAGAATACGTCACCGTACGATATAAAATATTTGCGTTTCTAATCCAGAATTAACTGAATATCTCTACAAGCAATTAGCATTTTCATTTTAATGAGATTTGTGTATTTTTGAAATGCATTAATAGCTGCGCAAACAAGCAAAATGCGTTTTAATCAGAAGGTAACAAATATAAGAATTTTACGCCAATTACACCCCCTCGTATCATGCATCACCTTTTCAATATGTTCATGGGAGTTGTCAGACACCAACTTAAATAGGTGACATCCTGCATCAATTCTTTTCTATTCCGATCTGATATTCAAGCACTACTCAATAACATTCGTTGCTTGTTCCAGCAATTATATAAATAAATAATTGATTTTAAATTGAATAAATGCCGTAAAACGTTATCGTAGAGGCGTTCATGGCTCTCCACAATAACATTTTCTTTATTTTCTTCATTGACTGGTTATAAAGACATGTCAACCCGTTAGGGGTCACTTTATACCAAGAGGCCAGTTGTGTGGGATGTCCAAATTTCTAATGATTTATTTAAATGATTTTTCTTGATTTTCATTGTACGTTTTCTGCAGTTTTTTTTTTTTTTGCTAAATGGATTGGGGATCTCTTTGAGGGATCAGTTTCTATAAATTACGTCTTTAGAAACATAGGAATTAATCTTCCATTGTTTTCGTATTGTTATCGATTCAAGGTTATTTTCCCCTAGATTTGTTGTCACTTATTGCTAGAAAGTTCTGTTTACTCTGCTATTTATTTCAGTATTGATGAGGATGAAGGATGGATACATGCCATTCCTAAGTACGAAATAAAGGCAACATAGTCAATCAAAATTTGAACGCGGTCAGCCAACTTCATTTTCCATGATTGTAAATGTTATGCTGACCACACATCCTCAGTTTTAATGCACAGAAAAAAAGCAAGTAATTTTACTCGAAGATTCCATTTCAATTGCGACATAGATGTTGTGCTGAAACTTAGAATTCCATAGTGCTAGGCCGCTCTAATAAAAGAAGTTATCACACGTGCTTGTTGTTTCTGAATATAACCTCTGTCGTTAAATGACATACGACAAGTGAATGCTGGCAGATTCTTAATCATCATGCATTGTTGGTGGTGCTTGCTCAACATTTTCTTATCATCAGAATGTATCTTGCAGATTTACTAATCTTATACCATTCGACTGTGCATTGAAAATTGTTGCCATATCTGTTTTGGTGCTCTTACGATATATCTCTTGATTCTGGTCAAAATTCAAAGAAGGATATAAAATCTCGTCGACCCTGAAATGGCATCTCGACTTCAGTAACTAACACACTGACGTTATATGTCTTCCTTCTGTCTTTTAACAAATATTTTCATATCAATTGTTCTGATGTGTTTTCCTCCGATTTCATGCTACTAGACTGGCAATCATGTCTCACCGTTTTACAGAACAAATGGCTAGATGAATCCGTGTACTCTATTCTCACAAACTTTCTCGCATTTCTTGCCTGTGGAACACTCCAAAGAATACTTGCTTCCCACAAAGATTTAAATGCAATTCCAACTGCTCTCTTCTGTCTTCCGTAATCCTGTTCTTTTATTGTCCTTTCTCGTCACTTAACCTCAAAAAAGTATTCTCCTTACCTTATTCACAAATTAACACATTACATCGTTGTGGCAGTATAGCCTTGTTTGGGGAGAATTTATTACAAAAAATGTATATACAAAGGTTCCATGAAATTAGGGCCAGATATGAATCATTCTTTTATTTAAAATTTGTAGAAAAAGTTATTTATGAAAACAGAAGATATTAGGAAAAATAAGAATACGATCTACAGATCTAAAACAAAATTTGACTTTAGACTTCGCGTATATTATCGACGGTTTTATGGTGCTTTGTACACCAATGTATTGGCAACAAAATCTGTTTTCTGTCGATATTACAGACTTTGTAAACGTTATAGATATTATATCAGAATCGCAAACAGCAAAAATAAAGTCTCCGAACATATACATACGTACACATATATATCAAATATAGATTATCTGCATAACTATTCTGATGCACTGTATAGGCAAATGCACCTGTATCTCTATATAAATATACGAACCCGTCAGTCCATACACATGTAGATATCTTATAATGGGGTGTATAAAAAACACACCCCAGATACTATTTCCGAAATGTGGACAAATGGCCATATCCTTTGAACAAATATTCAGTATTGTCTACAAATATTAGGTTGGTGCAAAAATAATATCGTTTTTTGACGTATTTTTAACGTCGAAAAACGATATTATTTTTGCACCAACCTAATATAAAACACCCGAGATATATATATATAAGTCAACAATTAGAGGCGATAATCTGTTTCATGCTAGATGTATTCGTCAGGTCAAGAGTGATGCTATTTTTCTCGGCTATATATATATATATATATATATATATATATATATATATATATACGGGATAGTGGTGCATTGTGTGTAGTCTATTTGGCGGTTATTTTACCGGAAGTAATTCATTTGTTTGTTTATTTATTTGGGTTAAATTATTTTCCTTGTTTTTTTTTATTTTTAATCTATTTTTTATTTTTTTAATTCTTATCTTATTTATTTTTTCGGTATTTTTATTAACGTAGTAAATGTTTATTTATATTGCTTATTTAATAGTTTCGTTGTATTTTGGGAAGATAATTAAAAATATTTATTCATTTTTGGGGTTGACTGTTGTAATTTATTCTATTATTTTGGCGGTAACAGTTTTCACACGCTCTATCCCTGATATTGAGCACTTTATCCCATAAATGTAGCACATCTTAAGACTATATATATATATATATATATATATATATATATATACTCGTGCATACCCAGAGACCATAAAGGTGTGATGTATGAATTGTCAACGAAATTATGCAAAAATGAAAATAACACTAATATCACATTTTAACAAGTGTATTTCCCAAAATTACACAAAAATATCTGGAAGTGCCAAAGAATATATTTATTCAATGAAATCGCCATTGTCTTCAACCACGGTCTCCATAAGGCATCAGAATCACTTGGAAATCTTCTGGGAGCTTTCTTGTTTACGTTGGTGAATGCTTCCAATTATCCACAGTTTATCTTTGCTGCTACATAATGATCAAGGAGGTTTCAGACTGAGAAGACATTTGGACAGATATGAGGGGTGATGTGATCGCAGAAATTGTGTGACAGCCATGATTGTGTACTCCAGCTTTTGCGGCATGGTGCAGAGTTGTTTCCAGATATAGGGTTTTCCAGCAGTCGCCATGTTGACCCCGGGGTAGCACCGCCTTCTCAAGGCACTTCATGTAGGCATCTATGTTTGGTCTGACTTCTTGCATGAAGATGAATGGATGCATAACGTCGCCATAAGTAGTGATCATTTCAAACACCTTCATAATCACCATTAGACGCATCCAATTCTTTCGAATCCTCTGTTCTGTCCTCAGATTAACACTTAAAAATCATGAAATGTGTCTATTTCAGGTTCCGGTCCGTATGCCAAGCAGCACAGAACAGCATGCCGTTTCCCAATTCCTGGTGGAGTCTATTGCGAAATGGTTCTCATTTACTCAAGGACTGTACCCAACTGACCTTACTATACTGTGCAATCGACAAAATCAAAAAACAAACAAACCGTCTACGTAATATTAAACATTTAAAATGCGCAATTTACCCATCGCACTCAATATATGTGTGTGTGTGTGTGTGTGATAGTCAACATAAATGTCTATAAACATATTTCAAATAAAACGGTCAAATTGCTAACATCGTGTTTATATATATATATATATATATATATATATATATATATATATATAAAAGTTATCCCTTGCTAAAATAATTAAGTATTAATTCCATAAAAAATATTCAGCAACATCTTTTCTCACTTTCGATTATTTGACATTAAATTGCGTCACATAACATAAACCAAATTTTCCTAAACTTAATTGTTAACCTGATGAATATTTATAAACGCTTATATATTAATTATATATTAACAGTAAATATATTTTATCTTACAATTGAGTTAAAATTTAATTATTTTTTCTTATATTTTAGTTGTACTGCGTTGCACCATATATGGCTTATGTTTCTATTTGTAAGATTAATTTGGATTTCATTTTGTATTGATCTTGTAGTATTAGTAACATCGTGTAGGTATGTATTGTTATTTGGTTGGTATTTTTGACATTTTACATTTATTGGTTATTCTTATTAACATCTTTTATGAAGTATCTTTATTCAAAAGTTGCATATTAATTTACAAAAAATTCTATATATTTAAATTATTTACTAGTTTCTTACAGAATCTATTTATTTATCATTATAAAACATTTTGATGTAGGAACCTCTCAAATCATATCCTGTTTAGCATTTTGGTAAATTAACTTTTCACCCCATTTTTATTTCTTAGGAAATGGCATTGTGTTGTTTACATCCGCTCTAATTTATACCTGGCTACAGTTAGCTGCCAATCTAAGGGTCATGATCATTTATAAAAAAAAAATATTTTTTTTTTACTTTTTGCTTCTTCGCTTAGTTTAAATTTAACGTAGATTTGTTGATCAGAGTAAAGACCACAAACCATATAACCCTCTTTGTATTTTGTAGGTTGTATCTTGCTTTTAAATTTTAATAAAGCGTTCACTCGGCAGTAATTTCCAAACGCTGAGAGATGCATTGATACACGTCGAAAAAAGACTGCAATTGTATAGCGATTTTGACATGTTTTAGCATAATATCCTAAAATACATAATATTGCTCTACATTGTATTGAGCCCTCTTTTAAATTAAATATTATAACGTTGGAATATGTGTGTGTGTCTGTGTGTGAATAGGAAAACAGGTAGTGCAACATGGTTAGAGAAAATGATTTCGTGCGTTTTTTTTTAAATATTAGATTGCAGATAACCGTGGAGACTAATGTAGCGATACAACCGAGACGGTCCATTATGTAACAACGACCGTAGTCACTAGACACCAGTTTCAGCCATATATGATGCCCTGGCATTGTCATCCTTACATTAAAACCACCAATGAAAAAAGAAGAGAAATGATGTTTGTGAATTATGCAAGACAGAAAAGTAAAGACTAACTCTCTAATGAAAAAGAAGAGAAAACGTCAAAAATGTCAGTAAGACAAATGACAATGATATGCTATAAACGAAAGATTCCGCTATAAAAATAACACATGACATGGACGAGATTAAGAGAAATTAAAAGAAGGATAGATTGAATTATCTACTAAGTATAACATAAACAATTTAATATGGATTATATATATTAACGTTGTGATAGATAATCAAAGGAGACATGTTACTGTCGTCAATGCGAAGAGAAAATGATACAAGTGAATGTTCTAAGTTGGCACAAAAGAAATACACAATTTGGTGTGGCAGTTATACTTTTGGGGCCTATTCAAGGAATGAAATTTGACCATAAAACGCTTTGTTTTGTGCAGATATAATAATGTTGTAACCTAGAGAAGGTTACTGTATAGAATAATCACACGAAGGTTAGAAATGAACGATAACTCTCAGAACAAGAACAACACATAAGATTCACCAGCGGCGCGTAGAAGTCGTCAACTGCTAGAAGTGAGTCAAGTGAATTACACAATGAATCTAGTACTGCAGGATATCTACCAACCGCTCTTTCCGGTCAGATGTAGCACAAGGCCGTTTTTTAACGTGGGGTATCCGAGCCGTAGGCTCAGCTAAAAATTCCCTGTAGACGCCATATAAAACAGGAGCGAGTAGCAGTTTCTCGAGACGAGGCTATGTCGAATAGCAGAGCCTCGCCTGGGGATTCTCTCTAACTGGAGCAGAGAGCTTAACCAGCACAGCTGGAAAAGAATCTTCAACTGCAGACCAACATACAGTATTTACTAATGTATTTATGTGAATGGCGACATCCTCATTATTGCCCTTATGTATGATACAACAAATAGGAACTGACCTACTTTCCCCTCTTTCGTTGAACACGTTGGGAGAGTCCACTATATATATATATATATATATATATATATATATATATATATATATATGTGTGTGTGTGTATGTGTGTGTGTGTATCCAAGTATTGGATATGTATTGACGGAATAAATTCCAATAACCAAAAATTCTATTCTTAAAAGAGTTTGTTAAAAATATTATTTATTCAACAGTTATAACAAACATGTTATAACACCATTACAAAACAAAAATACGTTATAGCATGACTACAAAAATAGTAATTTTGTTTCAATAGTACTGGTTTCTTACAAGTGATGATGTTAATTGTAGAATTTATACATTCAACATCATCACTTGATAAGACACCAGAAGTGTTGAAACAATATGGCTATTTTTGTAGTGATGTTATAACGGGTTTATGCTACAATTTTTGAATTATATATATATATATATATATATATATATATATATATATATATAGGGAGAGAGAGATAGAGACAGACAGAGAGAGAAGGAGAGAGACATACATATATATACTTGTCGATATAAATATAAGTACAAACTCTCTTTCCTTTGCTTTAAACATTTTTGAATATTATTTAATGTCAAATCACTTAATCTGTTGTATTAACATTTCATCTTCATGACAATTCGTTAAATGTGCGGACTTTTAATAATGTTTTCTCTTTTTTCATGAAACGTGCTTCTGACACGACTTCAAATGTGTACGTTCGGAAATGAATTCCTTATCTTTTTTCTTGTTTAAATTACCATCCTTCATTAATCTTCTTGGCGTGAGTAAATCAACGGTTCATTCTAACCCCTAAGCCTCACGCGACTAAACCTTCAGAGTATGCAATACGTGAATTTATTAAAATAAATCTCATTCATCTATTATAAATTATTTAAAAAATGAAGCGTAAAAAATGACGATATATCATCTAAAATTAACTATTCACTTTAGTAAACGCCTGAAAAGAAATATAAAAGAAATTATTGCTATAAGATGAAACAAGTGGTCAAAGTATTTAGGGATAGAAATGTGAGCTTAGAATGAGGAATCGTTTACAGCTATGCTATGCAATGACTGACTACTTTTCATATAACAATGAATGTTAGAAAATGTCATATATATCACTACCATACACGCAAGCGAATAGGGCAGTCACCAGCGTGTAAATGGCGGGCCACCGCTGAGCATCTAGCGGTCGACCAGAGGTAACATTGCCGAAAGGAACACGTCGTCGCTCCGACAACTTGTCAGCAGCGATAAACGCTAGTGGCATGCAACACAGAGGCAGAATGGTAATTTGCGTGTAGGGTAACCAAAAATAAATATCTGGGCGATATATTTTTGTTGGGTCAATTTAGTTTGCTGATGATGAAATCGAAATTTTATTATCAACATATATATCTTTTCGATGATAATTTTCTTGATTCAGGCATAGTTAATAATTAGTCATTTATTTTTATCATATAAGAACTTACTGTTTCAGAAGTGAGTATATTTTCGAGTTCATAAGCATTTTAGATGATAGGTAAATATAAGTATTATATTAGGTTGGTGCAAAAATAATGACGTAATAATGTCGTTTTTGACGTATTGTTTAACGTCAAAAAACGACATTATTACGTCATTATTTTTGCACCAACCTAATACATAAATATTTACTCGTGTCCAGGACTGGTAAATAAATTTTATATATATATATATATATATATATATATATATATATATATGCCTGTAAATATTGGCGAGATGTGGGAATAAGTGATTAATGTTTGGTATATTTGTACCAGTAAGTTCAACCAATAAAATTTCATCAGAAAATTTGTTTGATAATTAATAATTACATCGGCAAATACCGCCAAAATACTTGGCGAACGTAGTTAGAGACGTACCTCGAGTTATTCTGGGGCCATTTAGAAAATAACAATAATAACTCCCTTCATCGCTCTAGAAAATTTGAGAAAAAGTTTTTCGCGCGGAAGTGTGAAATTATTTTCGAAATGATGAGAACTTTGTATTCAAAAGGTTCACACCTCTATGTGAAATTAGATTTTCCATTTCCCTTACGGATATAAAAATAGAAGCCTACTGCTTCCCGGGGCTCAAAACAATTTTGGAGGCCTGTTTGATTTCCACGAGTTGTACACACACTCAGGCACACATTGGAAAAGACGACAGAAGTCGCTAAGATGTTATCCACGCACACAGCAGAAAAGAATAACCAGCAGCCGCTGTCTATGCCTCGAACTGACAAGCACATTGTCGGTCGTCATAAGGTAATTCTATCCACATTTGACATCGCACCAAGAACACTTAATTTTTAAATCAAACTTCACTGCGATGAAAATTGAAGATGTTATTATTATTGTATATTTCTGAAAAAAAAATATATATAAATGAAATTCTATTTCAACTGACGATTCGTTTCTACTTTTCTTCCAGTAAATAATCTTTTTGATGTTACATTAAAAGACGTGTTGTTGATATTTTTAAATATTTGGAATACCGACACTCAGATAATAACAAAAACCTGGTTAGACGGATAACAACAAGGCATGTGCGTGTATATATATATATATATATATATATATATATATATATATATATATTGCACACGCATACACCACATCTGGGAATCTTGAGGCCACACCCATGATTGGATTGTGATGCACTTGACAGATGGGTGAAAAAATGTACAAGAGCTCTTAGGACTAATGAAACAAAAAAGCGCAATCAATTATCAAACATATACTATGAGAAAATTTTGCAAAGGATGCAAAAAATTTGTGCTGCAGTAATCAAACTAAACGAAGATATTTTGACGAGAGCAAAATTTAATCATTAAATGCTTTTTTTGTTTGTCATAATAACATTTATAATAAAAATAGTAACACAGTAGTAAATACATTTGATCCTACACAATTTTTTAAAAATTTCACCGGTTGTGTCGATGTGAAATGGCCACGTGGGATAACTGTCTGTTTTGTTCTATCTCCCATTTACCTTGTACGATTCTACCAACTCTGTTCTCTCTTTGCTTCCGCTGTCATTATTGTGCTGTATCCGCTGCCCCCTAAAATTACAGCGGCTCTCTTTGTTATCGTGGCTTTTGTGGCGATTGGCGCTGTGCCGTTATCGCGGAAGCGGCGGGCAAGAGAATTAGGCCATCTGGCTCGTAACTAACAGGCACACTAACATTTCGTGTCTCTCAGCCACCAGCATTGCACTTGTCGAATTTGATTCGCTTCCGTTTCATCTCCAGCAAGGAACATCAATGCTTGATGGCGAGATGCTTAAACGCGACTGGCAGCTGTAGTTCAGTTGTTGAGTCGGCCGGCCAAAATCTATGTTTGCCATTAGACCCGAACCTTGAATCATGATATGACAAGGCAGTCGGTACGGTTGAATCTGAGGCTATTAGTACCCGCATGCGTATGACTTGCTAAGTAATCAAGATACGAAACGATAGCGAAAGGCAGACACAAACAAACAATCATGATAGCAACAAATCAATAAATAAAAGTACAGTAAGAAGTGAAAGATAAATATGGACGGTTTCATTGGAAAATTGGATTTTTATAATGGAATATGTTATTCTCTTAAGAAAGTTTTAATAAAAGATTTGATGATCATGAAGTAAATGTCAGAGGAATGCATATATTTTGTACCGGTAGAAAGAGATAGAGTAATAGTCACTGAGGGCTTCTCAAAGCGGTACTTTCCTAAAAGAGGAAATTTGCATAATTTTCGGCACTTTGTGTCACGGCTTTTGCTTTATTTGACTTTCGAATTTAGAAAGAAAAGAGAAAGCGGAGAAGCAGAGGTTAATTCTTCAAATTCTTTTGACAGCATGAAGAATCAGAGAATATCTATCTGAATAGAAATGCTAACGCAAAATTCTTACAGACCGATTGCTGGCCAAATGTACATCAGCACATAGCGACGCGTGCCATGTTGAACAGCTTACCTCTCTTTCAAAGACACTTTGTTGAATGTTTGAAATTTTTTCTTGATAAAATATTTACAAATAAAAGAAAGCAAAAAAAAAAAAAGAAAGCAAAAAAAAAAAAAGAAAGCAAAAAAAAAAAAAAGAAAGCAAAAAAAAAAAAAAAGAAAGCAAAAAAAAAAAAATCAAAACAAAATAAGACAAGTATCCAAACTTACTTTTTTATGTGCCGTGTTTCTTTAGTATGTGGGCGTTAATGACTCTCCAAAAGTACTCTCCTTCTTAGCTCTAAGCAATGTTGGTATCTTTAATGCCTTGTCTACTCAATGTTGTGCCCCACCCCCATTCAAGCAAATTCTTTTGGTAGGTTACTCGATGTTACGCGCTGCCCGTTTAGCCCTTATATCCTCTGAGTTATAAATTATGGAAGTTATCGTTCTAAATTAAGTGTCGAATAAATGTCAAAAGTAATTTCCTGATTATGATTCGTTTTTGCTTTCATTTGCTTTAATTTCCTTGTTGTGCACATGTGTTGTCCGTGGCAGTTTCAGCAACTTCTGTAGTAATATATATATATATATATATATATATATATATATATATATATATATATATGCGTGTGTGTGTGTGTGTGTGTGTGTGTGTGTAGCCTAAAGTCCTCTCTTCATCTGTAAGTTAACTGTCAAACATTCACAGAGGAGAATTGATAATACAGTGCATTTCAACAGATTGCTTTTCTTTCCAAGAATATTTTTTCTTTTTCTTGATCATTTGTTTAGATTTTCTAAGACATAAATGGTTATTCCAAATTGTCTTCCGATTTCTGCGTCACATTTTCCGCCGTCTGATAAGCAAACAGAAAAACCGAATCACTTAGTAAATTTACACTAAATGGCTTACTAAAAATATAAAAGATGATACAAAAGAAGAAGATAGTGCTAATGTTACTAAGAACTACGAAAGATATGATGATGTGGAGAGCGATGGTCGCCAGCATCCTGAAGCGACACGGAACATAGGAGATTTACTTGAGAATTATGATATTGGCAATCTAAATAATGAGGAATTAAAGAAAAAAAATAATTTGACTGGATTAAAAAATAAAAATAATAACTCAAAAGATAGTCAGAAATGTTCTTTTTGCGAAGGGTTGATAACAGACATA
This sequence comes from Acanthosepion lycidas, assembly GCA_963932145.1. Taxonomy (NCBI): domain Eukaryota; kingdom Metazoa; phylum Mollusca; class Cephalopoda; order Sepiida; family Sepiidae; genus Acanthosepion; species Acanthosepion lycidas. Next base: position 112,574,360 of record OZ010571.1, read on the forward strand.
CTTATAATTGAACGCATACATTTTGCGTCTCGGCTTCATTTGGCTTCTCCAAGTTCAGTTCAAATTAGTATTAGGTTGGTGCAAAATAATGTCGTTTTCTCCCATATGTTACTATCTGGGAAAACGACATTATTTTTTAACCAACCTGATATATTATTCATCATCACTATTCTATTACACGCTATGACTCAATGCAATAATGGATTGATTTCATAACATTGAATATGAGCAATATAGATTTCCATACATTCAATATGTGTCCATCATTTCTGGAAGAATTTATAGAGTAAATATTTTTTGTTTACGGTTTGACTCTCACTCGGAAACGATACGAAATGTTTTCAACCGTTGTTTTGAATGTTACTGAAATATATGTAACCTCGAATTTGGAACCTTTTACAAATCATCTATGTTGAAATAGGGTTTTACTCGAGTTACTATTATTTTTTATAATATGAAACTCCTACGAAACATTAAAGCCAAAATACTATTGTTCATACACTAGAAACATCGTTAAAAAATAGTAAGACTTATATGAAAAGTAACCGAAAAACGATCGTATGGTTTAATAAAAGTGATATGGGCGAAAAGTGGAATTGTTGAACTGAGTGTAAATCGGAATATACTATGGGGGTGTTTATTTTCACGTGAAAGGCTAAACATCAATGTTAACTGAATTCTCTAGTCTTATCTAGTGTCCTGATTAAGAGAAGGATGACTCTAATGTCGTAACTTCTTTGTTATTGTTAGCACAAGGTCTTTGAGATCTCCGGCCATCTCTAGATGTATGGAGGCTATGGTGACCTATAGCGAATTCCGAATTGACACCTTTATTAAACTCCGAGTCAGACTGCCCATGTTTATGGATATCTTGTCTAGTTCTTAATTTTTTTATAGCTCAGGTCTTTCTCGTCGTTTCCACGACTCGCTCCTCAGCCCAGTAGGTTACCCATACCGAAATACGCCTGATGAAAGCCCGAGTGAACAATGATTGAAACGTTGTGGCAACAGCAACAAAGTTGATACCTGTATTCCACATATAAATCTTGATTTTTATTTTGCACAGGAAACGCTTACGTAACAATTACAAAACAAACAGAAATAGCAAGCTACAGCGGTTTCGATGAAATATATAAATATTTTTTAATCGATCATATTAATTCATCGATGTCCTTTCTAAATTTGCCTCTATATTTTTTTAGGAATAGTTATAATTAAAACTAGTAAATCAATTTATAGATCAATGTTTGTTTCATATAAGCTGATTAAGTTTAAGAGAATAAATAAATTTTGACAGAAATGTTAACTTCTCATACCAGATATACATACAGAAATCAAGATAATATTGATAAACAAAAACTACACAACATATATGAGCATATTATTGAACCAAGCATAAGCATATGATCACGTCAATATTAGAAGGAAATCCAAATTTTCCAGATCAGAAAAGACAGTCATGTAAATGGGCATATACGAAGTGCTGATAATTCAATGGATTTCAATCGAATATACATTTGTTTCCCAGTATAAATCAATTATAAAATATGTCGGATGTGATAATTCCTAAATGAATTTCATATTAAGTTCGTATATAAAGTGTTTACATTAGACAATATAATACAAGCCGTTATCCTGCATACAATTAATCAGAGTATTTACATAAAAAATAAATTTGAAGGAACAGATCTCGTGAGACATGGATAGAGAAAAGAAGCAATGATATCGAGCACATGTGTTAAACATCATCACGTTTTGTTCATAACAACTGAAATATATTTTGAAATAAATTAATACACCAGCAGTAGCACTACTCTCGCATCAGGAATCTATAAACATAAAATCTTTTATAAAATTAAATATTCATATATTATCTCATGATAAAATCGATTGATTCCTTTTCTACGGCTTATCAATCCTTTGCAGGTTATTTAAAGCAAGAAAATATTCTTTGGAGGGAGATAACAATAATTTTAATGATACATGTCTTAGTAATTAACCCACAGCATGGGGTAGAAGTGGTGGATTCATATATTCTCCGAGGGTATTTGCATGTAAGTAAACAAGGAATACAACGAGAATTTGAACCCTGCTCTCTTATTAACAATTGCGAGCCATTACACGTTACATCACCTGCACACCAAAGATTGCAACAACTGGTGTTTCCAAACAGTCACCTATCTAGGCATACACCAGTCCTGACGTTGCTTAACTTTGGTGATCGTACAAGAATCGGTGTTTCATCGTGGTGTGGTTGTAAGACTCTCATCCCACACGCATTTCAGTGAATGTTGCTCTTTATGTTCGTTTCCTTAAAATTAATTTTAATTTCTCGTCAAAATTGGCTCTCTTATTTTTCTGGCATTTAGCCAGAATTAGCACCATATTGGCATTAAACATAGTGAGACTTCAAACGTTTGAAATTTCATTAGCGTGCCTTTTTTTTAAATATCATAATAATTTCTGTTTTGGAAATATGATTCCCTTCACCAGTAAAACAAAAAAATAAAAATTGATATCTTTCATAAGAGCTATGTAGACAACACGTTAATCTTGCTCTTTTTGTCTCTCCTTTTTTTGCTAGAGAAACGCTTACTTTACAATTACAGACAAACAGAAATAATAACCTACAGCAATTTTTATTGCAATATATAAACATTTCATTAAGCGACCATAGTTCAACGACGTCCTTTCTAACTTCGCCTCTATATTTTTTTAGGAAAAGTTCTCATTGAAAACTATGAAATACAATTAGGAGATCAATGTCAGTTTCAGATAAGCTAATTTCGCTGAAGAGAATAGATATAATTTGACAGAAGGAAAGCGGTAACATAAGGTAGTGCTCCTGGATGTAAAATTTCAGTTTACAAAAAATAAACATCTAAACTGGCTACTGTTAGTAAACATTCGTGATTGATTGATTTGAAAATATATAGCCTCGTTCATTTGTAAAATAATTTTATTAGAGACTTATCAATGCATATCACGTTTATTTTTGCACTAAGCAAAGTACATTATTTTATTAGATTGCTTGAAAAATTAATGTAAATATGTCATATTGCTTATGAATAAATAGTTACAAAATTATTGTGAAAATGATCTATAAAAATAGAATAAAAGTATACTAGAGAATATATATATATATATATATATATATATATATATATATATAATGATGTTCTAAGCGTAGCTTAGATCTACCATAAGGGCGAAAGTACGGTGCACACAGTGAGGATTAAACTCACTCGTAACTGATCACACGAGATAATATTACTAACTAATACACCACGTCTATTTGCCCTAAAAATGATTCTCTTAGAGCAGATTACATGTGACACAAGGCTTAAAGTATACAGCATTCAGGAAAGATCGCACTCACTATTCAGGCGTAACTGATCTAGTGAGTAAAGATTGTTAACTATTACACCGCATCAAATGACCCAATTGTTCTTTAAACTTAGCTTAGATGTGTCCCGAGGCTGACAGGAAAACCCAGATGTCTATATTTAGAGAGAAATATAAGTGGCATATATTTTAACAGTTTATGCAAAAACTCTATACTCGTACGGAACAAATGTTTATATGTTTGGCACTACACAGGACCTTTTCCCAATAATCCGAATTAAACCGATTACATTTTGAGGGTTTTTAATGATAAAAAGGGTTTAGATAATTTAACACAGTGTTCGCATTCAAACTAAAAAAAAAAGCGGGAGAAACCATCGAAAATCCTATTTGATTTGTTTAAAAAATGAATAACAATTCTCACGAGCATATGTCTATAATTATTATAACTATTTACAGTGGATAAAGTCGGTATTTGAAGTAATCGACTTATTTGAACAAAATAGTTTTGAATTCAATACCTGGCGACAGCAGAGGTGAACAGAATCTTGGAGATTTATCAAATGGAAATAACTGAAACTGAAGATTCCAGAAAATTTATGGCACGTGGAACTAGAACCTTCTACCCCGGTGGATGAAAAAAAAAATAAATAAATAAAGGTACGGTTCAAAATTCCAAACTATATAACCTGAAGAAGGTCGGAGCGTACAACGACTGAAACGTCGTGAATATAACAATAAATGCACACACAGGCGTATCCCTCAAACCAAAACCAGGTAAAAATATGGAAATATCGTTTCTGAGTTGTTATATTTAAACACATTTTATTCTAGTTAGGGCTGTGTTATCGTATAGACTAGGTTCCAATTGTCATTCGTGTACATTTGCGGCTAGTCTTCCATCAACGTATAACGTGTGTAGTAGTGAGTTAACGGAGAACAACGGCAGGATATTCATATCGTGAGTTGACAGATATGATTTTTACATAGATTCACGCGAGTTGTAATGGACGCGAAGTTTCACAGCTGTACCAGATTGCGTTCGCAGACAGAAGGTAGTCGAGTCATCCAACATTTTCTGCTGTTTATCATTGCGTTGTTGAGACGGCATTTGTGCTACCACAAACTATCGCTGTAGGAAGATCGACATCCGATTGTACGCAAACTGTAAAAAAACATTCTACAGGCTGTCGGAGACGATCCAGGCATCAATACACATCAAGTGGCCCTAGCATTTCTATCATCTCGTATTTCTACATGTAGGGTACTCCAAGAGCAGCTCCTGTATTAATATCATCTGATGACTCACCAGGCGATAACTTTTGCTGATGGTTTATTGCACAAACTACCTATCCGTTGGTTGTCTCTTCAGTTTTTTTTTTATTGATGAGGCAACATTTCGAAGAGATGGAATAACAAATTAACACATCTAACACTTTTTGGCGGATCGGAATCTCCATATTACAATAGAGGCTAGTCATCAACATCTGTATACGTTTAATGTGTGGGTTGTAATTATAGCTGTTTGGTAGGTTCATATGCTCTCCAACGCGTCTTACAGGAGCTGTCTACAGTTATTCATTTTGAACACACTTCTGCTAGATAATGTATCACTGGCAATACAAAGAAGCGTGATGGGGCTACAGCACATTTTACTAACATTGTTCGCGATGCACTGGCTGACAACTACCACGAAAAATGGATTGCTAGGTGAGGACCTTTTCCATGAACTGCAAGTTCCTCTGACGTCAGTCCATTGAATTTTCCATCTGTGGAGACGCCAAAAACAAATGCTTTATGGAGCAGGCATTAATAATGCAGAGACGCTTCATCAACGCATTATGTAGCCTGCGAAACAATTCGACGAAGTGGGGGAGTATTTGAAATGGTGTGCCAGTCAATAATCCGACGGGTCCATGCGACTGCAAAAGCAAACAGGGCAAATTTTGAACATTTTTTGATGTGATGAAATACTGTTATGACATTTTGGACAGATATTTATAAAGTAATTCCACCTTGTTTTGTTGTCAAGAACCCTCTCCCAATGTTTGCAAACGTAATTTGAGATTGTACAATTTAACAGCGCCAACCGAATACTTTAAACTTCAAACTCAAAAATGAACGATTTGCGGACATATTTTCACATTAACTTCTGTATTTATTTTGGCGTGAAGTACATTCCCCAACATTTAACAAGTATTTTGGATTATATATATATATATATATATATATATATATGTATATAAGGTTGGTGCAAAAATAATGACGTAAAATGTCGTTTTTTAACGTTAAAAATACGTCAAAAAACGACATTAATACGTCATTATTTTTGCACCAACCTAATATATATAATTTCTATTTTTACACACACACACACACATATATATATATATATATATATAATTTCTATTTTTATACATTGATATATATATATATATATATAAAATTTCTATTTTTATGCATTGATATATATATATATATATATATAAAATTTCTATTTTTATACATTGATATATATATATATATATATATATATAAAATTTCTATTTTTATACATTGAGATATATATATATATATATATGATTTCTATTTTTACATATATATATGAAGAAAAATATACAGAGAAAAAAAATCCTAATATGCAATTATGCCGTTTTAATGTTAATAAAATGTCAACCATCTTCAGGACATATGAATATATCCTGAAGATGGTCGTCTCGACCGAAACGTGCGACGTTGACATTATATTAGGTCGGTGCAAAACTAATGACGTAATAATCTTGTGTTTTGACGTATTTTTGACGTAAAAAAAACGACATTATTACGTCATTATTTTTGCACCAACCTAATATTAACATTAAAACTGCATAATTGCATATTAGGATTTTTGTTTGTTTTTCCGTATATTTTTCTTCATACTGCCGGATCTATATCCATATATCTGCTTATATATATATATATATAATTTCTATTTTTACACATTATACATATATATTTCTAATTTATACACATTATATATATATATATATATATATATATATATATATATATATTAAAATTCGCTTGAGGATGAAATGGAACTAATGTCTTTAATTACAAAATTAAATTCGTAGCTTTTAGCTCCATTTTTGAAGCATGGTTAGAAGTGTGTAGCGAAAAATATTTTAAATAAATCAATTTATAATATATATATATATATATATATATATATATATATATAAACTCCATATACTGCAGCAGTAAATGATTCCTTATAAGGAAACAACTTATATTACTATTACAAATAAACTTTATCTTACTATCTACAAGAATAGTCTATATATATACTACATATATTTTAATGAAATGGAATGTCCTGATGATTAGTCTGGTACACTCATGAATACATGTACATGATTATACACGTACTGAAAATGCGTACGTTTCTATGTCGATGTTCTGTTATTGAAGATGATGTAGCATTTGGCACAGGTTACTCTCAAGGCAAATTGATTTGTGAATCGACGTTTTATCGCCAAGCATTAATCGCTTTTTTGGCATTGCTTCTCTACTTGGCAAAGAGACGGGTGAGGAGGGCCAAGGGGAATGTTGTGTTGGCAGATCGGATTTTTATATATGTTTCTGTCTGCTAGGGTTTGTTTCAGAGATTCCCAACCTAACATCACGTGTCCACAATGAAATCACTTCTTTCTTTAGAGAGTGTTACTATATATATATATATATATATATATATATATATATATATATATGTGTGTGTGTGTGTGTGTGTGTATGTATGTATCTATGATGTAATGGATAGCAGCTCGGAATGCGAAGACAGAGATCTGAGATCGAATTTTAATCAGGTTTGTTGCAAATAAACTTGAGGAATGTGTGGTTGGCACACTGTATAGTAGAAGAAAAACTTTGAATTCACACCGACTTGAATCTGCCCAACGTCAGGTTATCATACTCCCTTCAACTGTAGAAGATGTGGTGCCCTAAGTGGACTTCTGCCATACGGGATTCATCTATATGTGTGTATGTCTGTATATATATATATATATATATATATATATATATATATATATATATATATATATATATATGTGTGAAATTTAAGCATTAATATAAATTATTTATGTAAAAAAAAAATACAAATTTCGTATCCCAAAAGACTAGAACGCAAAAAAAAAAAATGAAATTCTCTATGTTTGCTAAAAGTGTACGGCGATACGCGCACACACACACAAATGGACAAGTGGAGATACATTAACGATTATTTCTCAAAGTGACATAGCATTAAAAATATTGCACTAAGGTCAATTTGACATAGGAACTCCTACATACGGTTCATAGGTATCGATGTTGGAAAAATTGTCGGTTCCCGGTACCGCTCCAGTAAGTACCTGACTCTTCCCGTCTAAGTTTATAAGAGCCAAAGCAGGTGCTGCCCAGCCTTCACTTTCCACTTTCGACAGAGTCCAAAATCGTCCCCGCATATTTGTAAGCATATTTATTTCCTCCCTAAGAGCGCTTTCTCACAGACAAAACATAGCAAGCCTCTCGCTGATCTATTGCTATTTATACGGAAAGCATCCAGGTGAACTACATTCTTTCGTTCCACCAGTACTAACCTTCATAGCTAAGACCCGCTACGTCATGGTCAGTGTACTGAACCGACGTTAATCCCTTCATATTCCACTTGTCAAATGTACTAACATTCATAGCTAAGACCCGCTACGTCATGGTCAGTGTACTGAACCGACGTTAATCCGTTCATATTCCACTGGTCAAATGCAAGTTCCACTCGAGCACATTCTTCGCATGAACCGCTGCTCTGTGGAACCGGCTCCCAACAGGATGCTTCAACGATCACTACAATCTTAATCTGTTCAGGGTCAATCATTATCTTCCCAAGATATCCGCATGAAGTGTGCTTCTTACTCTGAAATCATATATCTCGAGTGTCTCCCGGGTCTTCTTGAGGGCGTATATCACTGTGAATAAAAAAAAAAAAATAAAAAATAAAGAGGTCTTATTGGATGTGGATATTCTGCAAATATTCTTTGTTGAAAAGGTAATTTTCTTCCAGAGGCAGTTTTCACATCCCCGGGTTTACTTCTCCCAGAAATCTGCCTCTAGGCGGATATCGTCTCATTCCAACCGATTAGATGCTTTTAAGAGTTTTAAAAGTTATATATTAAACATTGGAAATTCTACCTTCAAAAATAGAAGAAGAAAAAAAAGTATGTTTTTCAAATGTCATTTCTAATTTCCACTATAAGTGTCAGTATGTATATATACATATTAAGATTTATACATTTATGTATTTGCGAAGGAAATGCCTGCGAGATGCAGATTTCATTAAAATTTAAATTCACTTTGGAGAAGAAAGTTCTTTCCTATCGGAAATTCAACATAGTGATATATTTAAATACATCACATCAATATTATTTGTATATTACTGATGTTAAATTTGATTATTAATGATAACAGAGTGTATATTCGACTGGTTCCAAATCATTCGTTTTCAGAATCCATCCATCTGTTGTAACGTGGAAATTAAGAAAATCCCTAAATGCTGCTTTACATAACAATATAATTTTCGTTATACGGGAAACATTTTGGTTGTTTCATATTTTTTACCACTTTGTATGGCTTTGAAAAGACAACAGTCTCAAATGTTATCATTCAATAGGTCGTTTTACGGGTTCCTTATTGAATATTTCTTATTTGCTATTCTTGCTGTGGTTATAATACGTGAAACGTTTTCGATGTATTTAAATAAAAACGAAATCGTAGTTACGTTCTAAAATCTTGTACAAATTATGTGGCTCTTCTTCCAGATTGGAAATGATGCGCGTCTTAAATAAATATTAATCTGTCTTCAGATATTTTTTTCTATAAAAATATGAAAATGCCGAAGGAAATTGTGATTTTACGAAGACATTAGGAACTATTTAAAATGTATTTCTTCTCTCGGTAAAAAGACAATCACAGAATTGATTTTATATGGTATTAAGTTGGTGCAAAAAATGTCGTTTTTTGACGTTAAAAAATACGTTAAAAAGCAGCATTATTACGTCATTATTTTTGCACCAACCTAATATTGAGGTAACTGGAGTATTTAAGGCGATTCCAGGTTGCAATTGGTGATATCAGTGCGTTTTTTTTTTTTTTTTTGGTGTTTTTTTTTGTGGCGGGGGTGGGTGGGAATCATTTCACCCCAAGTAATGGAATAAAGCAGCTACATCTATGGTTGTTTTAAAAACGTGAATAGAAAAAAAAAGATTTGCATATTATGAGGACATGCAAAACCGATAACAATTGACACTTTAAAAATATCAATCTGACCGATTTACGAAAATCTGAACAACGGGTCAGAACATGTTTTCCTTATTTTTTGCATCATTTTTGGGTGATCCATGTCTATTTTTCAGCGAGACAATGAAAGGCAACGCACTGCCAGGTTGAGGAAAGAGAAGTTATACCAGATCGACGGGGTTGAGATACTTACACATCCACCATTCATTGACTATGGCCTAATGTGCACAATGGCACACCTCCTCCGCGATCAGTGATTCGACACTTTCGATATAAAGTGAAGAAAGCTTGTTTAGAGATTTTTTTTTTTTATTCAAAGTCAGCTGACTAGTTGACAGATTCGGGTTCAATTTGATCGCTGGCAGAAATATCATAAAGAATGATGGATTCTATTTTGAAGAATAAATATTGATGTTGCTTCATAAAGTTTTCTTGTTTACTTTTCGCTTCCTAAGTGAGTCAAGATTTTCTGGCCAACCTAATAATTATTTTATATAATATTGATTCCGCTCTTTGGTTTCCTCAAGACTCAACACTTGCCTGTCGTCGTACTCAGTAAGTTTCCGGGAAAGTTCCAGCTAACAAGGCTAGATCACTCCACTTTCCTGGCTTAAGTGATATGTTATAGCAGTTAATATTCTATAATCTATTAGCTTATACCTTTCTTGCACTGAACTAGTGTATATTTTTTACACTAGCCGACCCAGAGAGACATCTGAGCAAATTCGATCATTGTAACGCTAAAAACATTGTGAAAATAACAAAAAAGGTGAGTTTTCTTGTTCGAATTGAAGTGGATATAACATGCAAATTTCCAATTTGAAATATTCTGACCCAAAAAAAAAAAAAAATATATATATATATATATATATATATATATATATATATATATATATATATTAATAATAGTTATTCAAAAACGTATTAACACAACAAAATATTAAAAACAGTATATTCAATATTTTCCAAATCCCAATAGATTTTAAAATAACATTATTTCGCAGATATTATGTCATGCATCAAATTGTAAATTTTCTTTACTGAGTTATCAATGAAGGGAAATAAATATGATTGATCTTAATGGTATTTGAGAGTAAACCATTGTAATCTATGAATTAAAATTCCATAAAAAAAAAAAAAAAAAAAAAAAAAAAAAATCAACGGCCAGTTGTTATATTGTTAATTGAAAAGGAGTATTTGAAAGACTTTAAAAGTCGTCAGGAATTTAGCCAAACTCACAGAAAACTTACACTATTCATATTGATCGGTCAGTTGGCCTCTTTTTTTTTTTTTTTTTTTTTTTGCCATATTCACGATGTTTCGGTCGTGCTACATTCCGGCCTTCTTCAGGTGATTGAAAGTTCAAACCAAACACTTTATTTCGTCAGTCAGGATATATTGTTCTAGTTCCACGTGTTATGCCTCTTCTGGAATTCCCGCGTTATCTTCCTTTAACTCAAAACTTCAAGCTTTTATTCATCACTGCAGTAGCCAGTCGCAAATCCTTCAGTCAAGTCACTGAATCCCTTGGTCAATGTGTCTTCACCCCCACCATTGCTTCGAAAAATCGCTCTTAAACAAACTTTAATAATAATAAAGACCAATATTTTGTACATATATTGATCCAGTACAGATGCCTTTTGATTTGTATATATTTACATTTTGGCATTAGACAGAATTGTACAATAAAATGAAATAAATGATTATTTAAAAATAGAAATGGCATAATTCTGTAAATAATACAATCAGAATATAAGGAAATATGTACAAATCGTCTATAATTTCGCATATTTAAGATGCAGTTCACACATAATCAAATGAACGTATCAATACATAATCTATGAAAGTATCTGAGGATTAGTACTCTCTTAATTCTACAACTATTCAACGATATTTTACCGATAGTGTCGAGGCTTTCTTCAAATTGGCACTAGTGCTACTAGGACTTAAAGGTTTCGAAATATTTTTATTCCACTGTCTTCAGACGCACTGTTGTAAAAGAATTAAACTCTTTAAAAAATGTGAGATTATTCGAAGAATTATCAACAAGATCTTGATGAGATAATTCTAGATTATATGCTAGAAAATCTTACCCAGTTTCTGTCTCAGATCAGAGGGAGCATGTACACCAAATTTTCCCTAGTGTTTGGAAGGGGTTGTCAGTGGGTGGTGGATTTGAAGTCATAAACTAATTTTATTTCTTCAATATCTGCTCGATTTTTACTTTGTGTCACTTACCTAAATCTAAGAATTGTCTCTCAATGGAAAAAAGTCAAATAAGTGGGAATTGATTTATTTATTTTCTTAATATGGATTTTCTACATGTATGTGTTGTGTCCTCTAACGATGCAGTCGATTACATCCACACCAAATCCTTTCCTTTGAACTTTTATAAGGAACATTTGGCCTTACTCGTTTTTCCTTCGCTTATTCTTTAATATAAAATATAAGTGTTAAATTTCACAATCAACAGTTCTTCATAAATCTCTCCCGAATTCCAAATATTTATGATTGTGCATATAAGTGATTTAAAGTCTGATATGAGTAACATTAAATTATCGGAATAATTTTCTCTTGTTTCTTCGTTAGTTAATACATTATGTAATATGTGTTTTTTGTGTACTGCCATTGCCTGCGTCAAATAATGAATAATTTATTTTTACCTCCGAAGAAGGACGAAATGAATATATATATATATATATATATATATATATATATATATATATACAAAACAGTTTAAAGATAATAATAAGTAAAAAAGATGCATATATAAGAAGTAATAAATAAAAGGAAACAGAGTAGGTCGGTAATGACACTCATGCGTTTGTTATCTTCTTCAGTGAAATAGAAAACCATCTTCTATGTGTCAAGCCACTTCAAGACGTTGGGGGCCATAGCTTTCTACAATTTCCTGTCCTTTGTAACTCTACTAAATACTTATTATTATATTAAGTAATAATTTTTGTCTTTTTGCAACCTCTACCAATTCATGTTCCGCCATCCATTCACTCAAGCTCATCAGCTTGTTTCTGCGTTGCGTCCCTGTGAACCCTTACCTTAAATCTGTCTTGTGATCATCAAATTTTCCATGATTTCTTTCTTCATTATGTGCTCTTCAAATTTCAAATGTTTTATTCCTGATATTAAGCATGTGTGCATTTTGTTGCCATTTTCTCTTGCACTAAGTCGCTGCTGACATGTTTTCTCTTTGGTATACTCAGCATCCATCCGTCATACCACATTGCTTTTGGTTCCAGTTTTTTTTTTCTTTATTTGTGAGAAGATTATTTTAAGCATCAACTGTAAATGTTTGCAGCGGTACCCACTTCTTTAAAATTTATGATTGTTATTGCAGTAATATGTTGATATTTGTAATATCAAAGATTTAACGAGGCAATAGGGGGTGTTTTGTGGCTATTTTATACGTGTGGAACATGCAAGGAACATATTTAATAACAGAAAACTGAATGGTAATACCGTGAAATTTTCACGAGTCAAGATTAATTAAGAGGAATTGATAGTTCGCTTTATGTTGTGCTTTTACCGCAGTTTATCTTCCTAAGGTTAATATTGTATGATATACAAGTTAGTAAGACTGTATTGCACGTATTATGCAGTTGAAAAAGATGTGTCTGTATTTGTAAATCGGTAGACAACGTTTTATCATTTTAACCGTGTTATTTCACCATTTTCTAACTTCATTGTCTCCATCACGGAGATAGTACATAATGTTGTAACTTTATCGATGACTTTGGCATTAAAATAATATGTAGAATTACCTACCATATAAGGAACTATAATGAGATTCGCTTGCAGAATAAAAATAGTACGCGAATTAGATTTACCGTGAATTACGATCGTCTGAATTCAGTTTGTATACAAACGTTACGAAATATTAGATTGGTGCAAAAATAATGACGTAATAATGTCGTTTTTTGACGTTACGTCAAAAAACGACATTATTACGTCATTATTTTTGCACCAACCTAATACTTTGCACCCTAGCATTCCCGTCCTGTACAAGACAAGTTAAAAATGAGGACCAATCCAGCGGTAATAAAACATATCGGCGAATATTCAACATCCATTGAAAGAGAAACCAATATTACTTCCGGTTAAAATTTATTAAATCTTTCTATAAAAATGATTTTTTTCTGGAAAACAGGCTTAACAACTTTTATCGATCTTTCCAGTATTGATAGCGGCTTCCGTATTAATCTCTTATTCGAAGTAGTGTCGAACATCAGCCTTGTGTTATATGTGAAATCATTTTTAAATGTTGTTGTTGAATGATATGCTTTGTTTGATTTGGTACTGTTTTTGTTTGCAATTCTGTAAAGACAGACCTCGATTTTCGAAGAACACTGACTATCGCTAAGACCTTCGGTGACATTTAACCATTAAATTTAGAAAACGGTTCTATGCGGATGTTTTTGCTTTGACGTCATGGTATTCATAAGAAAACTGGATCTGACGAGGACGATTAAGATCATGACTTCATTTAATGTTCTGGTGTTGGGCAAAGCTACTTCTAAAGGTTAGAAAGTTGTATTCGTTATATACTTTTTTATCCACTGATTTGTCTCTAGTCCTTATTAAGCCTGACGTAATGCAATGTAGTAATAATAACTCAAACACTGGGCCCATTATCAAACATTTAGAGTGTGGAATTAATAAATTCTAAGCACGCCTAACAACTTCGTGCCTAGTTCAGTTTAAAAATTTAATGTAGGAGATGAGGAAATAAAAAAAAAAGATAGGTTGCGTTAGGGGTAGTTTTTTCCAGTACAAAAAAAATAATAAACTAAGAAATTGTATCATGCTCTTAAAAAAACCCTATCAGGCTGAGGCTCTCATATCGATATTATACACGGGGATTCAATCGTGAAGAAGTGGCTAAACTACTAGTTATATGCAACAGTCCTCTTGGATGAATGATTTAAAATGGCCACAAGCGAATGAATCAATATTCTTGAATTTAATTTAAACTATACTTCAACATTTATAGAAAATTGATAGAAAATATCAAAGAAAAAAAAAAGAAAATAACAATAAAAATTTTTTTGAAGAACACCATTACCAGTAACAAATAAATAAGTGGATTTTACTTGTAAGAAGAAGGAGAAATTATTATACAATATAGATTTTGAGTTTCCACAAACATTAAATAAAAGGTTAGGAAAGAAACTCCCATCGACAGTAGAATGCGTGATAACATGACTTGAGAATTTTATTTCCCCGAAAAAATTCTTATGAGTAAGTTTTATGAATTGTAATCGACTGTAATGCTTAATGTTTGGTCAATGAATGTCAAATATTTCCTGAATGCAAACGGTTATTTCCATCTTCACCATTACCATATAATAGGACGTTTCTTCAATGTTTAATTACTAAGAATCTAAAACAACAGACAATTATAAAAATATACGACCATAACCGTGTGCCTTACAAACGAATTTAGATAGTAGACAAAGATGAGCTCAATAAAATACCTTTCGCAAAAACAAATTTCATTTATAATCCGAAACAAAAACCAAAAACAATCCTGAAAGAAACTAATAAATATATCGTTTGAAAACAAAGAAAATAGAAATTCAATATAGGTTTGAATAGTAAATATACTAAAATCAAAAATTTCACTCCGAATGTATATGACACATTGATTAACACCGGTGACCTTTGTAGGGTGGGCAGACTTTAATTTTCATTTATTCTATCAGGTAAGAAAAAAAGGTTTTATTTTTAATCAAACCTCATTAACGAAGAGGAGCTATTTATTTCTTTTTAACTGGATTCAGCAAAAGACTAATAAAAAAATTATGGGTGTATCTATTCTGGAATCTTCCAGCACTGTCCAACAATTGCTTTTACTTTTATTTTTTTCATATTCTTCAAAGTTTGTTTGTATTGCTTATTATTACTTTAAATTTGTGGTTATTTTTTTCACTTAGTAGAAGAAAGAATAACAAACGTTACCAGAAAATAAGACGGAAGAAAACTTGAAACAAAATAACAAAACAAAACTGAATCCACAAATTAATAGGTTTCGTTATTTTTTAATGTATAATCTGATTTCAAATTCCAACTGCTATATTTGACATCTAACACGCGACTGCATTGAAATAATTTATAAAATCGGAACCTTTGAAGTTCTCCACTTATTTTTGTGGCGTTCAAATCAAAACCTCCGGGTAAGCGAAAAAGAACACGTAAAAGGTAAAAGAAAGATGAAAGAGAGGTAGAAAAAATAAAAATATTAAAAGCTGTACACCGAAAACGTTAAAAAAAATTGAAGAGAAATCGAAAGCAACCATCAGAATACTTTCGTGTTTCTGCACCTTCTCCTGTTTGAGCTAATTTGTCTTTATTTAAATTTAGCACGATTGCTAACGTTCTTGTTTTTGCGTCCATGATGATGACGTCGATAAACAATAAATAAATAAAAAATAATGTGTAACAAAAAAAAAAACAAAAACAAAACGCCTGCCTGATGGTCGTAATGATGGTATATAATCGAAGATAGCGATAACTTGTCAGTGTTTGAAGATTTTGATATTGCACAAATTGAAAATAGTGATGTATCGATTTAAGAAAAAAATCTAAAAAAAATCATTTTTATTTACATGCCAAGAAGTTGTTCAATACGCTCTCATTTCATGTTTATTAGCTTGCTTTGTTTCTTTTGAAGAACCCGAAATGTGAACAGTCAAAATCTGATGTTTCTAGAAGGAGCTGAATTCATACTAGTTATAGAAAAGGAATATGCGTCAGTATACCTTCACCAAATATTCATTTTTGGATATGAGTCTAGCTTAATATAATAGCATATTTTACTTGTAAGACCTATATTTTAATTTTTCATTAAGTGTGATAGGAGAAACAGTAGCAACAGTACTATAGATAGCCCAGTTTAGAGAATAATGATATAATAAAATTATTAACATTCCATATAAAAAAAGGTTTGGTATAAAGCGCTAGTTATTACAAAAAAAAAGGAAGAAAATGCGATAACCAATAATGGAATATGAAGGTTAATATTCTTTAAAAAAATGAAAAGCCGTTTTATATAAAAAAATGATGAATTTTAAACAAAAGTAACAGTAAGTTTTCAGTAAATGAATGCTGTATGGAATGGGTTTTAAAAAGAATTAATATTTCTATGCTTATATGTGAAAGCGTGTAAAAACATCGTAAAGGTGTTCCCAAAAGAAAATATATTTATATGTCATGAGCTAAAACCCCGACTTTACCCACACTTCCAGGAAGTAGCATAGACTTTCCGAAATATATTCTATAATGTGTAAGTCGTTACAATTTACCCAATAAAGATCGATCAATTGAGCGATCGATAGTTTCGTTCAACCAAACGCAAGAATTGTAAAAATAACTTTTAAATGAGCAAGAAGTGTTCATGAATTATTTCTCTTGGGAAGAAAGAAAAAAAATGTGATGTTAACTTCGTTGACGTCTGATTACCCGAGAACTTCTTCCAGAGAAGAAGAAAAAAGTGTCGGGTATTTCGTGCTAATTTTAAAGGTAGCCTCCTTTTATGATTATTATGGTCTTCATTTATGACACTGAATTTCCAGAATAAATTTCGTAAAAATTTGAAAACAAGGTTTAAATTTCAAAACTATAATTTAAAAAAAAAAGAAGCGAAATAGCTTTCTTTTACACATCCCGGATTTGTCAGTTCTCTACTCTGACATTTGTTTTATTTTTAGCAAATATTTAACAAAAATATTTTACTCACATTTAATTTTTATACATTAATTAATGGTTTGGCAATGATATGAGAGCTAAATAATAAGTTGTTCAAAAACGATTTTTTAAAAAATACAAACGCAATATCCAGAATGATGTTAAACGACAATTAATTACGCAATCAAATAAATAATTTGACATGGCTCTCTCTCTCTCTCTCATATATATATATATATATATATATATATATATGTGTGTGTGTGTTTTTTTTATATATATATATGTATGAATGTGTGTGTGTGTGTATATATATATACGTGTGAATGTATGTATGTATGTAAGTGTGTGAGCACATATGCGTGTGTACATATATATATATATATATATATATATGTGTGAATATATATATATATATATGTGTGTGTGTGTGTATGTATATGTTTACATAAATATATACGTGTGAATGTATGTGTCTGTATGTGTGTGAGTACATATATATACGTGTATATATATATGTCTCTGTGAATATATATATATGTGTGTGTGTGCGTATATATATATATATATATAAAAAAAAATGTGTGAATGTATATATGTGTATGTGTGTACATATATATATATATATATATACGTGTGAATGTATGTATGTGTCTGCATGTGCCTGAGTACATATATATACGTGTATATATATATATGTCTGTGTCAATATATATATATATGTGTGTATGTTTGTGTGAGTACACACACACACACATATATATATATATATATATATATATATATATATATATATGTGTGTCTGTGTCAATAGATATATATATATATATATATACACACACACACAGAGTTGAAGATGAAATGTAGATCAGTTATGGATAGGAATCCGACAAAATGTTAAAACAAAAGAAACAAGAAGGAAACGTATTCTGAATCTAACATGTTTACTCTTGAATAAACCTTCGTCAGAGATCAGGATAGAAAAAAAAAAAAGAGACAGATTAGTGGCATGTGATGATTTTTGTTTAGTTCTCATCGGTCATCGTCAGGTGCGTAAATGCAATAAATAATATATAAATATGTGTGAGGAACATTTTGGACGTTAAAGTGTGTGATGGTGTAAGTGTGTATATAAAAAAAAAGTTTGATTGTCTAGGTGTATATTGCATGTTAACGTTAAGATATGTAAGTTTCTAACTGTGTGGTTGTGAGGAATGTCAATAGATGTCAACCTTGTGTATTCCGATGTAAGTCGTGAGAGTTTAAGCAAATACTCTGACAATCTCGTCTGACATAACTTTGATTTCACTAATGGCAGCCTAATAATAAAAAAAAAACTTTTAAGGGGAAAATATTATAAAAACATATAGCATTTCTATCAACTATGAACACTCACAATATTTTTATCACGTTATCCATTTTCTACAGATCCGTTATTCATGTATCTTACTTATGTCGATATAATAGGTAAAATAATGAAAATTTACAAATCCTTTTCCAAAATATATATGAGAAATGCTTTAATGATAAATTCAGTCTTAACAAGATTATTACAATATCTTTCTGCGTTTCATCGACCCACACAAGTGAGGACAGCAGAGAGTGACCCCCCCACAGACACGAGAATATAAAAAGCCACAAAATACAAAATTATTGCATCATTTCACTACATATCAACGAAATACACGAGGGTGACATTCTTCAAAAAACATGTTAGAATGTGATACGTTTCCAACTTGTTCTTTTTTTATTCTATCATTCATATATATATATATGTATATAGCCACCCTTATTCGAGGATATCTGTCTACTAGGGCGGCTAGCCAATCCCCATTGCAGGTTTTCGCTCAGTCACATTTGTGTTAGTTCAACACCCAGAGAGCCCACCTGTGGCTTATACTGCAACTATGCTGAGCAGAATTTTGTTACAGTTTATGAAAGAGAGCGTGTTATCTGATTAACAATTTGAACAAAACCAGTACGTTCAAGTCATCGGCAACGATGATTGTGGCTTCATTATAGCCCACCTATCGATGGTACCCAAGTGTACCGTCTACCCAATTTCACTGACAAGGTTTGGGTCAACCCGTGGTATAGTTTTCGGGCACTTTCAAAAGGCGCCGCACATTGTGATTGATCCCGGTAACATCAGGAAGTTTCCTTTCTGAGAAATTGACTATGGTGTGGTTAAATAGCTTACGTTCTAGCGACTCGGCCTCTCTCTCTCTCTCTCTCTATCTCTCTCTCTCTATATATATATATATATTAAAGACATTTTTATGTTTAACGTTCTTTTTATAGATACAAGTATTTAAGTAAATGCTCTGTTTATAATAAATAGTATTAAATAACATTTACCGGCATGAATGTCCGAGAAATTTTCATAGAAAATATCCTGTCAAAGGACGAATATTTTCTATGAAAACTTGTATCTATAAAAAGAACGTTAAACATAAAAAATGTCTTTAATAAATAAATTGTTGGACTTTGTCCATTTCTTTATATATATATATATATATATATATATATATATATATATAAAAACATGTAGATTTATTCATAATAACATACATGTTAGGCATACACACAGAATCCAGAAAACCAAGGAACTACGTTTATATTGAGTTCATTCTATAAATATTTTTCTTGGGACAATAGTACATTAAAATCCAACCAGTTATAGGCTAACACATTACTCCACAAATAGGTAGACATCATCACGGTGAGAGAGAGGTGCAAGTCACGCGGAGACGTGAGGAATATAATTTGTAAGTTATGGATTAGAAACCTGAAAACTATCAAAATTGCTTGTAAACAAATTCATTAAGTACATCTAACAATGAAAAGAAGTTTAAAATGAAGAGATAAAAAGAGGTTAACATTGATCACCGAGTAAAACAACATGATAAATTCCAAAGAGAAGATTAAAAGGCAATATGGATTTATGATAAATATACAGCAAAAATAAATAATTGATGGGTGAAATGTTTGCTTCTTTGGTGCCCAATTTTTGGCATTAGAAAATTGAGTAAAACTTGATAGACGATAGCGAGATGAGGGAGTGGTTTCTTGGCAAGTCATATTAAAGAATAACATTCTCAGTAAACATTATATATTTACATATATTTTAAAATATTTTAAAACATATATTTTCATATATATGCGTGTTTGTCTATGAATTATATATATTTATATATATATATATATATATATATATATATATATATATATACTGTAAACGAATAAATAGCCATATATATATATATATATATATATATATATATATATATATATATATATAATGGCTGTGTACTCGTTTGCAGCTTTCATCATCTGCTAAGTTATCTAACTAATCCCTGTAGCAAACGCCCGTTCAGGTATATTTGTTCTTCTCCTGCACCAACAGAAATAATCTTTGGTTTATTAGGCAATTATGGTAATTCCAATTTCTGGGAGAAAGCTCGAAATCTTTCATGGATATCAAGTTGGAAAAGGACAGTGCGATAATATCTTCTGTCACTTGTAACTTATGTCTTCCTTCTAGCACAACCATCGACTCCAGAATGTTTTTTTTCCTCCCAATTTAACTCGCAACGTTTGAGCATCCTTGTGATATACCTTCTCAAGCAATTTCCAATCATACCGCACACTGGAATTATTTCCCTTCTGTGATATTATCAAGAAGCCGCTTTATAATGAAAAAAATGGCGCGATTTGCAAAAGATTATCATGGTGAAAAAGATAAAGATAATATTACACGATCACATTGTAAATTGATGTAGGATAATTCTAGTTCAACGGCAAATTGGTCAAATCAACAAATATGCATTTTTAATTCTGCAGAATATTTCCCAATGTGTTCACTTGCATGCACATATGTACAGGTTTGTGCGTTTTTTTGACAGAGAATCAGACAATGAGACATAAAATTTATATTAGGTTGGTGCAAAAATAATGACGTAATAATGTCGTTTTTTGACGTATTTTTAACGTCAAAAAACGACATTATTAATTATTACGTCATTATTTTTGCACCAACCTAATAAGTTGTTTATTAAAATTCATATTTTAAACATTACTCATCTTCCATCATAGATAAGCTTAACAGATTCAATCTTTTCAAAATATCTTTCTCATGTCCTTCACCAAAATGGCGCTAATGTTGTCCTGTAGACATCACATTTTCCCGATGGAAAAGAGCAGAAATAAGTTAGCTACCAATAAATGAAATAACTTAAATCTCTTAGAACATCAAGTCTTCTGATAGAACGAAGGCATTTGACAAAGTTTGACGTAGCCCCTTCACAACTTGAAATGTTAAGGTATTTCTGGTTAATTTTTAAACTGATTCAATCTTTCTTATAAAATGGATGAATGAAAATTGTTTTGAAAGGCCACTCTTCTAGACATTTTTACATTACGTTAGGGTGTGGCTCATGGCTCTATCCTTTGACCCAAGTTGTTCCTAATTTTCATCAACGGCGCTACTGAAGTCATCATTACTCAATTCCATTTCTACGCTGATGACGTAACTATTTACTCTAGTCATAATAGAAAGTCTGATCGGTTCGATAATGTCAAAATGTCAGTTGATCTAAAATAACCCACAATCTGCAGTTAAGTTGGATAAAAATTAATTGTTAATTTTAACGCGCTCAATACAAAACTGCTCAATCTTAACCATTTGAGAGAACATTATTAACCTTCCATCAGCATGGCTGCAGTTAAACTCCAGAAGAGGGAACCCTTACACTTTCTAGGCTGAGTTTTTCTGATGACACGAATTGGAAATATTAGGTTGGTGCAAAAATAATGACGTAATAATGTCGTTTTTTGACGTAAAAAAACGACATTATTACGTCATTATTTTTGCACCAACCTAATATATTGAATTGATTGTTAAAATGTGTTTTTAAGAAAGTTGGTTCACTGTGTTGAGCGAGACAATTTCTCTTGACAAAATGTATCTTACTTCATTTGTAAATAATAAATACATTTGTTAAATATATTTATTATGGCTGCCGCATCTGGTCTGATGATTCTGCTATGTATCTAGAATCTTTTGATAAATTACAAAGTAGGATGTGGAAGGTTAATGGTCCAGAGCTGGTATCACGTCTTTAGTAACTTTCTCACCATCCATACGTATATTGCATATGCATTTTCAATAAATATTTTCATGGTTATTTTTTTGATGAACTTTCCTTTTCAGAACCAAGTTAACTCAGGGTATGTATGCTCATAGGCCAGCGTTATTTCTATCCCTACATTCTTTACTTTATTCCCCCTGTTTTCCCCGTTAGTTGAAAGAGATGTTAGTTCCCTGGTGTATGTAAGACCTTTTACCTTTTTTCGAATGTGTATTTCGTATATATTTTTGTATTTCGACGAATGTCTGTTTGAGTGATGGGTCGAATGAGTGTTATTCATTACTTAGCCCCGCATTAACTTCGTCCAGTTAACTTAATTTTCTGCCACATTTAAGGTTGGGGGTGAATTACTATCGCTATTTTGTTTAGTTTCTTGTATATAAATTGTCTTCATTGCAAATATTCATTAGAGTTTCATTTTTAAGTGTTGTTATTTTATCTACCCGCAACGCATAGACAAATTGTACATATGGGAAACATTTATGACGACAAAGAAACATTATAGCGGTTGTAGTAATTATGGTAAGAATGTCTTGTTTTGGTGTAAGGAATAGTATGGTATATTTGGGTCAGTCATCATGGATAGCTATCTTAGATTTACGATAAAACAGAATGAAAACCAGGCTTCACCTATCCCCGCTATTGGACTTGTGCCGCATTTCTGTATTAAAACAAAATAAATAATACTTTCTTATTCAGAACACAGACTTTTTCTTTTAATTTAAGCCTAATACGATATTGACGGAAAGTTCTCATCATTATACAGAAAAAGGCGCTAGATCAACAGTAAGTTCTATGAAAACAATTTCTTCATCTGTCCCACTTCTCGCTTATAGAATAATCTTCAGGCTAATTTCTTTACAGTCAATTTTGATTTTCAAATGCAGTCTCAATCGCTACCATCTGTCTTAATTTCTATACTGATATTGACTTTATAACATTTTCTTTTTCTGATATTGTCTTGCGTCTCATTGGCTTTATTTTCTTAATTGGGGTGAAATAATTAAAGGAAATCACTTTTAGCTTCGTAGAAGATATTCCTGATGTATTCGTATATTTGATACATAAGATCGATAGGCAATGATAGGTGATTTATGTTATATTAAGCTGTTTTATGTAGATAACAGAAACAAGATTTAAAACAATAAAAAATATATGGAAAATAATAGACGCGACACTAAAACGTCTCTGGCTTTTCTCAATGTTAAATGTTTGCCTGTCACTTTAAGTAAATATGTAGATGCGAGGGATTCGTGAAATGGCATAATTATACGAATTTGTTTGGATGCTGCGATAAATTATGACGAATTATTCTGCATATATATTATTTCTATAGTTTTACTTATTTTAACAGTAATTTTAATTCGACATTACGTTCGACATATTTTCTCCCGTGAATAAGTATTAAGTTATTAATAAATTTAGATAAGTTTGTATTTGCGATAAGAGATTTAAAAAAAAAAATCATATAGCTTCTTGATGAATAAGGTAGTTAAAATGCAAACTGAATCGGCAAAGAATGTATTTAAGAACAGCAAATAACAGAGTTGAAAGAAATGTTCACAAAGGAAATACTACTAATAGCATTAACAGCAAAATGAGTTCGAAAATGAAGAAAAATTAATATAAGAAAATGTTCAATTTCTTGTCTATTCCTTACTTTAAATCTGTTTTGTTATATTTTTTCATTGATTTCGCTTTAGGTAAAATCCATTTATTAAAATTGCAAGTTACGCATTTAGACCGGTGCTGCCAAGCCCAGAGGCATCTGCTCTTTCTCATGATAACTATACTTTTGAACATGGGCGTCTAATTGAATATTTAAAACATATTGAAAAAAAATAAAGATTGTTGTGTTATTCATGGTTACTTTATTTATTTTTTGTTCTATACTTTAGCCTTTGGAATACCTGCATTTTCTGTTTAAATATTTGCTTGCTTCAAAGCTAAGGGAAGAAAATAAAAAAAAAGAAGGCTGTTAACTAATGGAACTGAAAGACGCCATTTTGAGCCACGGCCACGTACAGAACAATAATAACAATTTACAAAACCGAGCCCTTATGAAATATCAAAGTAGACACGTAATGTTTTCCGATAAATTCTTAATTATAAAAAGAAAAATTGATGAGTTATTCCGGATAGGTAGCTTAATGGTTAGTCAATCAGGAAACATGCAATACGTTAGTTATTCAATATTCAAATATTTTAGTTTCTGAAATATTGATGTAAAAAAACGATACACATTATTAAGTATACAGTATGTATATTAAATAATGTAGATGCTCCGAAATTCCAGTAGAACGCATTCAAGAAAAATATTTTTGGTGTATTAAGTAAGTAATTTATCTACTGAGGAAGAAAGCAAGCTTGCAGCATTGCTGCACATAAAACCCAGCCGTATCATGACCTGTCATTCTTCGAATATATTTATATGCGATCATATTGTTAGTATTTTAGCATTAGAGTTATATCTGATCAGTTATCGCTCATCCTTCTATCGTTTTTGGTTGGTTAATAAGAGTAGAGAAAGGGGACATATTTAACTATGTGGGATCAATTGCGAATGAAAAATGTCACTGGTACGTTATTTACGAACCTTCTTTTTACAGTGGTAAAAATGTAATTACAGCTACTAATAGCAGAACTACTACTACTACTACTAACAATAATAATGTAGTTTAAATAAATAAGATTATTATGAGTTTACGGCAACAGTAGGATTAACCGTTTACTCACGGGGAAAAAATTGTAATTCTTTGAACGATCAGCCGATACAACTATCGTCTAAATTTTCGCTTAGAACAATTTTTCAGTTAAGTGGCTTTCTCAAGCGCAGTAACTGTTATCGGACTTTCACAATTTACTCTGTTGTAAAATTGTTATGATAGATTCTTTTTTCCCTTATGACGACAAAATAATATTATTAATAATAATGATGATGATAATAATATTAGATGTCATTTCTTTGCTAAGTATGCAGTTATCTGTCTATGCGTTATAGTGTATATGTTGAATTTCGTATATTTATACCTCAGCGTCAATTTGTTGTTCTCTTTTGAGTAAATTATATTATGGTGTTGAGGTATTCTCTGTTAAATTATATATATATATATATATATATATATATGTATATCAAATGTAAAATTATATGTACAGTAATGAAATTATGTACATAAAAAACAAACTGTATTGATTGACATATTGGAAAATGAGACAAAGCAAATTTAATGAAATCACTTAGAAAGAAGAAATGTGTCGTTAATGCCGTCTAAAAAGGTAAGTATAGCTTAAGCGAGAATAAAATATACATCGGTGAACATAAGGCTAGGAACATATTTCTGATCTAATTTTTCAAATGGATAATGGTCGCCTGTGCTGAATATAAGTATTTAGGGGAACTACTTTTTAAAAATATCATCTCACTTCAGTACGTAGGCGGTCAAAGCACTGAGCACATTTAATTTTTTAGTAATGGCCATAAATTATTGCCAAAAATAGTGAAGGTGTTTCTTTTTCCTTACTGTGAAGTTTTGAATTAAGAGCTTTTCTTCTCCTAGACAGATTGCCTTGTCAGGCAACCTGTCTAGGAGAAGGAAAAATTCAGAATAGCTGGGTTATTTTTTTTTCCGAAAGGCAGCTTTATGAAGCTTTATCCGTAATTTGAACTCGATCTGCAAATATTATTTCCCGTGCAAATAGTCATCAAAGCAAGAGTAAATATGGGATTAATTACAGAAATATGTGGTCACACTCATAACGTGATATGCTTTTTTAATTGATACCTCAACATTTGACCATAAAAGCAGGAACTTCACCAGGTTTTAATCGATATTGTTATAGCTCAATAATAATTGAAAAATAGAGAATCCCTACTGACCAGACGCCCACACAGAGATTTAGCAAGTGATTAACGTCCTGTCATATGTTAAATTGTTAGCGTCATTTTTAGTATGTCAAATACGAGACTGTTTCAACGCACAACGTTCTACAGAAACGTTCAGTTAATTTAAAACGTAAAATGCCTTTCCCCTAAAATATTGAAAATGAATTTCTATATTTCCCGTTGGAACGATTTCGAGTGACCTTTAACATGCCCATCGAAATACCTTTATAACTTTATACATAAAGTAAATCACAAATTTAATCAAATTCCCTGAACTAATATACACACACATCATATATATATATATATATATATATATATATATATATATATATGAACTAATATACATACACACATTACATATATATGAACTAATATATATATATATATATATATATATGAACTAATATACTCACATACAAACATTATATATATATATATATGAACAAATATGCACACATACACACCTATATATATATATGAACTAATATGCACACATTATATATATATATATATATATATATGAACTAATATGCACACATTATATATATATATATATATATATGAACTAATATGCACACATTATATATATATATATATATATATGAACTAATATGCACACATTATATATATATATATATATGAACTAATATGCACACATTATATATATATATATATATATATATGAACTAATATGCGCACATACAAATATATATATATATATATATATATATATATACACACACAAATGCGCGCACACACACACTATATATATATATATATATATATATATATATATATATATATATATAATATATATATATATATGTGTGTGTGTGTGTGTGTATAAAACGAGATTTGTAACGATGAGGTATAATTTTGGTCTTCTGGTTAATTACATCTGAGAGTGTTATCCTCACTTGATGGACCGTTCTTTTGTTCCCGTGGAAATGAAAGCCAAGCTATGTATATAACTATGTAAAAACTGACATTAACCTGTACATATAGATGGATAACTATGTAATAATTGATATAGTTCGTAGTAAAGAAAATATTTGATTTCCCCTGTTAATACTACAAATATCAGAGATAATATCTCATAAACGGAAAGCGGTTTATAGTCATTATTTAGAGAAAATCAGATTCATACAAGTAACTCAAACATTATACAAAAATAGTTTTACCAGTAGAATTAATGGTTAAAATAAAGGTTTTTGATGCTAAGAGAGGCAGGGTGTGCATGGTGATGTGATTTGTAAACACGTTCAATTCCTAAGGATTCAATATGTTAAACTTACTGACATGCCAATGACGAGCATTTTCATATGGAAATGGAACTGTGTGAATATTTCCTAACGGTATTGGAAAATAACAGATATAAATATCCTGAACTGGAAATAGAAATTCCATTATCATTTTCCCTTTATTCGAATGTATAACTTCACTTTTCGGCTTCTGGTTTGTGTGCATTGTCATATATATATATATATATATATATATTGATGCATGAAAACCTACACAATATTATTTGCCATTGTATCCATTAATCTAACGATTAAGTACCTTGTTTATATATATATATCTATATATATATATATATATATATATATATATATATATATATATATATGCGTTTGGTAATCTGTATGGATAATTCCTGTGAGGATATAATACAGATAGATCAATGTAAATACAGAGCAAATATTAATTATATTAAGAAACCAACAACTTCAATGTTTCATGATGATTATAAATTATTTCCTTAGAATCGAAATTAGATTCTATTTCCTCAGATCAACATTTTCATCCAAGGAAATTGCTGACAAATATTTCAAGTATAAAAATTCAGTATTACAGTGAAACCCGGATATAAGAGAGTTGTCGGGACCGGAGAAGAAGTCACTTATATCCGGATTTCTCTTATATCCGTGTTCGGTCTATTTCGTTAAGGTAAGTATGGCTCTAATTTGGGACCAGAGAAAATTTCTCTTATATCCGGGTTACACTGTATTATTTTTAATTTATGCGTAAACATATGTATTATAAAGAAGTAATCATAAAAAATAATTAATCAGTAAAGTTAATGTAATTAATGGCGAATTCACTTCGCTAACAGATTTAATAAAGTATTAACTGACTAACCACTAGTTGAACGATGCGATCCTTATGTTTAAAATTCAAAGATGGATTAGATGTTCTGTCGATACTAGTACTTTGTAAAATAAACTTTTTTTCATCATCAGGCATTAGTATTTTTTCCTTTCAGAAATAAAATGATTGCAGGCCGGAAAATGTCTTTTTAGAAAGTGAAAAAGAGTGATATTTATTAACGGTTACATTATTTTTAATCGTTCTCTTAAGAATTGAATTTCTGAATTTTTTTGTGAGGGCCCCAGACTCAAAGTGCCTTGTGGAGGCAGGGCTGCCTTGGGTCAAGACTATGTCTAGTAATAGGATTTTGCACATGCGACACAAGCCGAAGAACTCTATCATGGCTGCCAGACAATTTCTGCGAGCACATCACCCCTTAAATCTGACCTCATCACTCCCCAGACTAGAACTCAATCATTATTACATATGGGGTCGCTGTTGTACGAGAAGCGAACAAAACTACTTGTAACACCAAATATGAACTGATATTAATAATTATAGCACCATTCATCAAATAAAAAGACCGTGCAGAAGAGTTACACGGGATTCCGAAGTCATTAGGAGGGCGTGGTTGATTTCACTGGTGATTTTATTGAATACATTTACTTTCTACTATTTCAATATATTTTTCTAAAGTTTTGGTAAATATATCTGTTAAAATAAGATGTTAGCGTTATTTTGATTTTTGTATAATCTAGACAACAATATATCCATCGCATCTTGTATATGCTTATATATCATTATACATATGTATAATATCGTATTGAAAATTTCCAGGTAGTGTTACGCATTCTGTGTGAAATGTTCGAGGCAACTGCACAATAGTAATTTTTTTATTACTATCCCGCTCATAGAGTTTGTTTAACAATAGTTTTCGCACTTTTTACTACTTATGATTCGAGGTTTTGTAATATTATATTGGAATGATTCTGCGATTTTATGATGAATGGCGATCTCGGATAACGTGCAATATTGGTGACATTCTACAATGGGAGCATAAGCTACAAAGCCGTATGCGAACAATTCCA
>OZ010571.1:112608923-112676423 GCA_963932145.1 Acanthosepion lycidas
ACATAGTGGTGTTTTCAGTTATTTCCTAACCAGTGCTGCACACTGGATGGTTTTTCAAATCATTTACTATCAAAGTGTCAATTTCTTAAATCGATATCTAATTCGATTCGAATTTATAATTCAATTGATTAATTATTTTGTCTAGTAGCAATATAATATAAGTTATTAATACCAGGTGTATTTACATGCTAAAAATAGAAATGACGCAAATATCTTCATTTGTGTATCTCGAGTGTTAGTAATAGAAATGCTGGGAAAAGACGCTGAACATCAGAGTGCAAGGACAACGAAAGTGTATATTTGGTGTGTTACTTACAGCCACAGAAAGGAAACAATAATACAGATTAAAGTGAGAATAAAAACATAGTTTGTTCTTAAGTAGAGATGGAATGAATATATTCTTATGAAGATTATAAGTTTATAAAGAGACCTTTTTCTTTTTTGTGTCGCGTTTCTTCAGGACGTAGCCGATAATGGACCCACGAATCCTTCTCTTCCTTGTAGCTCTTATTAAGTTTTGCATGTTTGTTATATCTCCCAAATACTATGTCACCATCCATTTGACCCTCATGTGTGTTAAGCGCTGTTTTCCTCTCTTCCTCTCAATCTGTCCTGTGAGCATCCGATATTTAAAAACCCTCCTTCCTCACTACGTGGCCCCAAAATTTCATCCGCCTCTTCCTGATAAGTATACGTTTCCTTTTATTTCCATTTTCAGCAAAAACTCGTTTTTGTTCTGATGTTCGGTCTATGGTATCCTCATCATGTAAGGACTAATTAAAAAAAGAGCTGAATTGTAAACAGAAGGGAGAAGTTATAACTGGACAATTGTTAATGGTTAGATAGTGAGATTAAGAAGAAATAGAGACAGTAAAATGGACTATATCTAAGCAGTGATAAATAGCCTAAGACATTTATAAACATACAAAGAGGAAGTGACAGTTTCTGAGTAGCTGGGTACAGAGTGTCAATTGTATTGATAAAGGAAGAGGATTGAAGAGAAATTATCTTGAAACGTGGTTCCGGAGAGACCAAACAAGGCATTAATAGAAAAAGAATAAATCTGCACAGACACACACACATATATATATATATATATATATATATATATATATATATATATATATAAAGATAACCATAATTTATAGAAGACAAAAGGGAGGAAGGGAATTTCGAGACAAAGAAAGAAATAAGACTGAGGCACTAACAGTAAAATTTATAGAAACTTATTCATTCTTGATACAAGGTACTATCTACATCCCCTTCTGCAGACATTCAATTTGAATTATTAAAGAATATAATTAGTTTATCGGTTCTCACTACTTAAATTTAGCCCATTTGACCCGCTGGCTTTCATGATTATTCAACATGTTCAAAAAAAAAAAAAAAAAAAAAAAAAAATACATTCTTCACAAAACTTTAGTATAAAAACACGGCTTCCGCCTTTTTCTTGATTGTTTTAAATTTTACCTGAAGCAAACCGAAAGTAAAATGCTCTCAGGTGAGCAGCATTTACCCGGAACACTTCAGCACACCACGCCCAGTGATCTTTCTGAGAATAGACACGAGTATGCATCGATTACCTGAAATGGCCAAGCACTTCGATTTACCTGTCAATAAAGATAAGCAGCCACAGTCAATGCGTTCATGTTTTAAACATGAAGTATGTAGATTTCAATCAGGAGATGGAGAATGTAGTGTTAGTCACAGCGTTTTATTCCCCTGTATTTTTCCTTCCTTTCATTCGCCTCTCTCTCACGCTTATATATTCGTGTATCATTCAGTCACTGTATTTTTTCTTTCATTTCACAACATTAGTCCACATTTTCTTTTCTTTTTTTATGTAAAGTTTACACTTTCGTTTCTTTCAGTCTCTGGTTCACTTTTTACATTCTTATCTCATCGTTCTATTTGTAGCCACTCCCATTTTATTCTTATTCATTGGTCGATTTTATCGTTATTTCCTTAATTTTTTTTCTGCCATTACTTGGAATTTCTCGCGAACCCTACTGCTTTTTTATTTACTCATCATCTTCCGGCAATAGTAGTCAATTTCGTGATTTCTACAAAAGTTTTGTCAGTGGTTATAACTCTCTAAATACAGACATGCCACTTAAAGTTCAATACAAGTGATACAGTCCAAAGTAAAGCTGCCCAACTAATTTTACACCAAACCCGTTTGATGTTTGCTAGCCAGGAACATTTATTTAGGAAAAATTAAACGTTACACTGCGGTTAAAATTATTTTATAACAATATGCTGTATATACAGAGAGATGAGCAACAATTTAAACCGCGAAAAACAGAATATTAAAATTCTATTTAAATTCTATTTTGAAA
Source organism: Acanthosepion lycidas (assembly GCA_963932145.1). Lineage (NCBI taxonomy): Eukaryota > Metazoa > Mollusca > Cephalopoda > Sepiida > Sepiidae > Acanthosepion > Acanthosepion lycidas. Next base: position 112,611,263 of record OZ010571.1, read on the forward strand.
TTTACCGAACAATCATTTTCCGAATTCAACAAAATCTATAATTTTCATTCGTCATTCATGACAATCATGTTGACATTTGTTTTTTCATTAAATGATAGTGCAGTAGAACAACAGAAAAGTTTCTGCTCACTTCCTTCCACTAAATGTCAGATAATCTATTCGATTAATTGTAGAAAATCTTGATGTTTTATCCTCTGAACAGGAGGTTTTGAGGAGCGTGGAACCACCTCTTAATTGCTGGTGTTCCCAGGTCCACCCTGACCCAGGGTGGCAGCACCCGTTAGGGTCCGAGCTATTGGCAAATAGTTAACCCCGAACCTGGGGTCAACACGTATAAAAATAGGTTTTTACTGTCGTTTACTGGAATATGCTTACTTTGTTCGCCTTTACCAGCAATATATTTTTGTAAAAAAGTTATTACCAGCAACGAAGTTTTGAAGAAAAAAATTACCAGCATATACATTTAAAAAAAAAAAAAACTATTTCCAGCAATAAATTGTTGAAGGAGAAATATTACCAGCAATAAAAATCTTTTTGGCATTAAATAACCCATTGAGGTTGATATGCCGTAAAACAAAACAAACGAAACTGCTTTATCCAGTTTTACTTCTGACGCCCGAAAACGGAAATAGTAGATGCAATCTCTGAGGTTAACCCATAATTTTAATATATGTTAACTCTAGATTTTACGTAATCAATTACAATAACGCACAATCCCAATGATCTTAAATATGTCGAGTTAATTCCAAACATAAGTTAATGTATTTGTATCGTCCCTTAAGCCGTTCATTGCTTTCACAGTAATTTATCTTTTGATTTAAAATTCCCTTTGTATTTTTTTTTGTTTTCATATTTCTGATTGTTTCGAATTAATGCTTACCCTCATACATTTCTGCTATTTAGTTTCATTTTTCACTTCTCCGCTGCATTTTTCCCGTTTTTTTTATTTTATTCTGTCGTATATTGGAAAATATTTGCGTTGTTCGCCTTTACTTGCCATTGTTTCTCACTTTTGCTATTCATAATTGTTTAACCACGTCTTTATTTTTTGTCTTGAATGGTTAATGTTTTCGTTGCTTTTCTTTTTCAAACTGTTTTACTTTCTTATTTCTTCTTCATCACAACGTAAATTCTATTTGCTTTTTAGATTTTTCTTTATACTTTATATCTTTTTGCGTTTCATCTTGAGGCGGAATTCAATTTCTTTCCTTCGATTTAAGCAGCTTGTTCACGTCCTCCTCCTTTACAGAACAGTATTTCTGAAATCTATTTCGAGAAACAGTGTATCATACGTCGACTTAATTTGCAATGTCAGTGGTAGTCTATTTTGGAAATATCCTTCAAACGGACACCATTAATTAAATACAGATATTTGACGTTGATTCGTCTCCATTAAGCGTTTTCATTTACGTATTACGAAATCAAAAAAGAGTTGCTTTTGTTTCAATACATTATTGTTTTGACTACTACGAGATGGGAAAGAAAAGGGAAGCAAGGCCGATACAGAAAGTTGAATGAACAAAAGAAAGGGAAAGAAAGAGAAATTTAAGACAAGTCTGTTTTCATGCTGTCAAATAATTTGATTGTCTGAAGTTGTTGTCGGTGATGCGCTGCGGAGGAAAATTAGGAGAGTGAGCGCTGTCTGCTTTACGCGTTCTATTTTGGCTGGGATCATTGAGCATATTCTATGGTGATTTCCATATGCCTGGTTGTTAAATGATGTGCCAAAAAGCTATCGACATATATCTAATAATGTGAAGATATTCACCTTGCCTAAATAACGGCAGCTACGCGAAGTATCATATGTCCCCGTGGCGCTATACATCACGACATTATATCTACCTATGTAGATATCAGAACAGCCCATTTTTGATTGTTGAAGTTGGTTAACGATTATTTTGTGCGATTTGAAACCATAATTGCCCAGTAAAGTTTAAATCTGAATAATTTGGGGTAATGGAGAATCTGGATTCACCTTATTTCGTTTAATAAATCTTGTGTTACCCTCACATGACATTCTCTTGCGTTATCATGTATAACCAAACCATCACCACTGAGGAATATGGTGAGCATCAAAGTTTGTAAAGAATCAGCAACATTATATATATTTACAGAACATGTCAAAGTACACGCCAGTTTCAACAGTAAACGTGGTGGAATCTGACAGAGCACAAGCAATATCAGGAGACAACACATAGATATTTGCATAAATATAACTGAGAAGCCGGATGCATATTTTCGTGTTGTCTCCTCGTCATGGGAACTCAACAGTCTGCTCAAATGAGCTGGAAACATAAATATCTGAGAAAGCGATGCGGTACTTCACTGGTCTGTGTTCTGGCTCAGGTAAAGCACTCACTGATGCAATTGCGTTACTGTTTTATAGGTATTATTTTATTCAGTCTAAAATTCAAATTGAATATAATGCAGGCTGCAGAGTTTACTGAGTTCTGGGTTGAGCAACACAACATAAACTCTAAATTTTATGAAACCTTTCTCTTTGTTAGTGGAACAGTATAATCTTGGATGGTGATCCCAATCTTGCAAACATTATATACTTCGAGAGTGTTCGTATAGAGTTCACTTATTTAAATATATATATATATATATATATTTTTTGATACAGACACACGTTAGTATAAACGGTCTACAATATAGCTCCCCTTTTTCTAGAAACCTTAGATTTTTTTTGTTGTCTGCACTCAAACAAAGTTGAAGCCATTCCACAATTACACACATTCTTTAACTACTAAATCGCATATATACACATCTGGATGAGTCTATTTCCTTAAGTTAGGGACAACACAAAAATCAGCGAGTTCTATGAAGATTGTTGGCATATCAATTTATGAGACTTTTCATAATTTTGGTAGTACATGATTCTTTTTCGCCTTTGATTTCTTCATTGATTTTTAGTTTGTCCTTGATTTTATTCGCGTGATCTATTGTTAGATTTCTTTGCTGCTTTTATCCGATCTTTAGTTGCCCCGTTCACGTGAAGATCAATCATTGTCAGAATGGCTGTAAAGTTTCGTGTGGGTTTTATTTTTATTTAATTTGTGTAATTCGCAAACTCTTAAGCACCGCGATCTTCACTGCTTTTCCTTGTTCTCTGAGCAGTATTGACCTCTATTGAGAAACACTTAAACAGATATTTAATCAAATAAGATGATATTCTATCGATACTTCTCCATCAGGAATATCAAAGGAATCGTTCACTCTTTATATCGATCATTAAAGTTTTTGAATATTTTACAGCTGGACTTGGCAGTCAAAATTGTAGTTTGTTTCACTTAATGAAACATTATATACTCTTTAAAATCCTAAGCCTAATCTTATGAGGAAAATTTGTTATTTAACTGAAGATTAGCTTTACCTTGGCAACTATCACCGCGAAATAGTTTCGATTAGATGAATGAATAAATCGTGTATAAAAAAGATGATTATTTTATGGTGGCTAAAATTCAGGTAAGTAACCGTCCAAGGCTATAACGAATAAGAAACTTTGAAAGGAATTTTAGTTAGCAAACAATAATTGCCCATGGAACATCTATGTTAATCAATACAGAAAATTGTTACGTAAGTCATTTCTTCGAAAACAAACAATGGGGAAAAATACTATAAATGTAAAAAAGGAAAAAATGTTTGAATAATGATTTAAACACACACACACACACACACACACACACACACATATATATATATATATATGTGTGTGTGTGTGTGTGTAAAATTTGACGTCAAGGCTTAGAGGCGACAGGCTGTTTCATCCTAGAGGCAATCGTCTAGCATGAAACAGCTTGTCGTCTCTGAGTGTTGACTTCAATGTTCACCTTTATATTTACACACGCACTATCTTTAATATTGAACAATTTACACTTTATCCCATAAATATAGCACAATTTAAGAGTATATATATATATATATATATATATATATATATATATATCCGCATGCCTGAGTAGATAGAATGTTCGCTTTCTGAACAGGAGACTTCCTGATATTATCGGAATGGTTCGAGGTCGATCTCACCGTGCGGAACCTTTCGAAAGTGCCTGAAAACCATACCACGGTTGACCCAAGTCTTTTGAGTCACATTGAGTAGACGGAACTATTGAGGGTCGTCGATAGCTGTGTTAGCAAAAAGTCACAAGTCATCATGGCCGAGGTCTAGAGCGTGCTGGCTTTGTTCAAATTGTTGATCACGCTATGAGAGATATTTCTATATTTTCTTTTAATTAAAACTACTCCCTATCAATGACAGACAATTGCACGCACCTTTGAAAGCACTACTTTTATTCAATGAAGTTAATGTTATTCAGATTGTATCCACAATTTTAACGGGTCAGGATATCATCGACATCGAATATGCAATACCAGACACAGAGATATCTAGGTGACATAACACAATATTCCTCATCAAAGCTGTCATATTTTAGTGAACAAGTGCCAACGTCGCTAAATTCTGATGAAATATAATAACAAGCTTGCGCATAAACGTGCAGACATGCACCACTCACACAGATATTTGGTATATGGGGTGTACAACGCCCCGTAGTGAGACTGGCTACATGTCTCCAAGATATACTCACTTGTTCCTTCTCCCAAGTGAGTTGGAAAACCTAATTTGTCTAATCATGCAACATAGCATACTCCAGCAAGCGATTTGACACAGTCTCTATCAAGCATGACTTTCTTCAAAATATTCATTTGCCAAGTCAACATATTGATTTCTAAGTTGACAACCTATAGTGCTATACCCAATGCTCGATACAGCATAATTTTAGGCAATACAAACACACACACAACATATATAGGGGTGCAGTTATATATAGGTGTCATTTTCAGCAGAAATATCTCCCGTCAACGGGTCAAAATTATAGTGCAATAATAATAAATATTCAATAGTTGCCTATGACAAAAACAGAAAAAGATAATTTTCAGTTATTATATATATATATATATATATATATATATATATATATTAGGTTGGTGCAAAAATAATGACGTAATAATGTCGTTTGTTGACGTATATTTAACGTCAAAAAACGACATTATTACGTCATTATTTTTGCACCAATCATCCTAGCAAGAATGTCAAACATGCGATACCAAAAAAATAATATGATGTCAATATGGTCAAATTTTGAATCAAGATTTTTACATGTGCAAAAATCTGTTAAAATATTCTCTTAATTATTCGACACCAGAAAAGAATACATTTCTGTAACGAAAGAAAATGTTTGTTTTTTCTTTAAAATGCAATGATATATTAACGTCTATTTATCATGCTGACTAAAGTTGTCACATCCAGAGAGACAGCAGAGAAAATTGAAAATGCATCGATTGAAAGAAATATGCATAAAAATATAATAAATGTTCTGGGAAGTAATAAGCGAAAATATTAACAAGTATATAAACGTTGTAAAGTATACGATGAAGATTGCTTACATTCCTGATGTTTATGCAATATATATATATATATATTTATATATATATATATATATGTGTGTATAAATATATGTTTGTATATATGTATGCATATGTGTGAATGTGCATATATACATGTATGTGTCTATATATACATAATATATATATAAATTAAACATCAGGGATGTAAAAAAATTCATTATATATATATATATATATATATATATATATGATAGTTTTAAGGTATGCTGTACTTATGGGTTAAATTACTCTATATCAAGTGTAGAGCGTATGTAAATATAGAAGTGGACATTGAAATCAATTTCCTCCAATCGTCGGGCTATCGATTGCGTATAAGCATGAAACAAACTATCATCGAAGGGTGTTGACAATGTCCACTATTATATATATATATATATATATATATATATATATATATATATAATAAAAGGAGGACTTTGAATTCAAAACCTGCGGAGGGTTGTTTAAGCACAGTCACAGACGTACAAGCATACGTAAACTTATATATATATATATATATATATATATTGATGCATGTTTCATTAAATAATATAGACAAGTTTTTGCAAATTTACGTTATGCAAATTGTTTTCATATCGTCGGATAAGCTTAATAGCATTATCATTAAAAGAAGAAAAAAATCATAATATTGATATATATTTTTAATCCTGTCTAAGCTTTTGGCTTACATAAGCCATTATCAAAGATGACAGTTACATTACAATATATTAAACAATACACAGAAAAAACAATAATGATAGTTTGTTTTGTTTACATGGAAGATTTCCAAGCCACGACAAACTCGTGCATATGGGACACTGGAAACAAAAATCGCACCACTGCTCATGTCGCCACAAATTACCATGAGAGAGTAGAAAAAAGTATTGCAAGCCACTGACATAAATACTCACAATATATATATATATATATATATATATATATATATATATATATATATATATATATATGTGTGTGTGTGTGTGTGTGTATAAACCACACATTTACATATATCAATATGCACACACGTACATACACCGAAACGCGCATATATATATATATATATATATATATATATATATCTCAAAGTAACAAGTTTAACGTTAATAAATAGAGATGGCAGAGACAAATGTATTTTTTCTTTGTTTTGCCAGAAAAAAAAAATCTTTGCACAACTCGAATAAATGAAACTGTTAGAAACAAAAGAGCCAGGAACAGGTAATACAAACAGCAAGGCATAATGAAAATCAACGTCTATTATTCACTTATTGCATAAAGAGAAACAGAAGGCCTAAATTGGAATATATTTTTTTAAGAAGTTGTGTTTACTGCGGCGTTCATATTGATTTCAATTCGAATATTTCTTTTTCCCATTATCACTATCATCTTTCGAGTTATTATGGCACGAATGAATATGTTTTTGTCACGTATTCATTTTCATAGTCTTGATATTGTGTTTACCTTCCTCATGGGAAAAATGGAATATAGGGTGCCATATTGTTCATTTTCATTGTATGCACAAGATGACTTACCTGTTTTTATCTTTTTCTGCGCTTAGTATTATTTAATGGTATATATATATATATATATATATATATATATATATATATATATATGCCATTAAATATTATTAAGCGCCGTTTTTAACTACACGTGAAGATATTTAGTAATCGTGCACTATCGGTTCATCTGTTTACTTCAGACTTTTTTTCCAAACCAAATGGTCGTTGCAAAGTCAGAATATATGGCAAAATTGATCCGATTAATTTTAATCCGTTTTAATGTACTAAAAGATATCTAGTACGTACATATATATATATATATATATATATATATATATATATATATGTATATATATATATATATATAGATATATATATATATATATATATATATATATAGATAAGTGCGCAGGTATGCAGAAAATAGAAAATAACATAATTGGGTGCATAATCCGGAGTTCCTTAGTATTTTTGTTTTTATTTTTAAGATACAGTGCTCCATACAGAAGTAGAGCTTATATTATTATTTTTTGTATAAATATATGATTCCTTCGCTGCATAAGAGTTTTCATGTTTCAAAAACGAGAGCCGAAGCCATCCAAATAATTATTAAAATTAAGTTGAATTGAGGTGTTTAGTCCCGTTTCATCTTCAAGCGAAATTTTAGGAATAATCTATCTCTTGGTTTACGTATGTTTTTAGGCGCGCGCGCACACACACAAGTGTGTGTGTGTGTGTGTGTGTGTGTGTGCGCACGCGCAAAAATGAAACGCTAATTATTCCATTCAGATTGCCATTTTGTCACCGGGAGATTCTTCTGCGGAGAAAATGGCCGTCTGAATGGGGTAATTTGGGTTTCATTTTTGCATTTCACTTATATACTCCATAAAAATATATTGAGCTCTCTTTTGTGGATTAGTTTTAATATTTTATATTAATAGGATCTACTTGGATTATACACCCACGGATTTTTATATATATTTTATGGTGAAATTACTTTTAAAATGTTTCAATTTTTTTCCATATGCTCTTGCTTTGCAACGACCGTTAAATACTTTGGCTTGGAAAACAATCTGAAGTAAATAGATGCACTGATATTACATGATTACTGCATATCGTTAGGTTTAGTTAAAAACAGAAAGACTAAGAGGTTAAGTCATCGTCGTACTAAACACGCTGATCAGGAGCGATAGGTACCACCAAATTAAATATCTATCTATATTTCTGATATAAGGTATTATAATTATTTACACTATTGACATTGTTTGATCTGCTGTCCTCATCTTCGTTGCCATATTTACGACGCTTAGCCGTTACACACTCCGGCCGTCTTCAATTGATTTGAATTTCGAAGTGATACCCTTATTTCGTACACCGGGATAGGTTCTTCTAGTTCCACGTTCCACATCTCTTCCAGATGGTTCAGTAACAGTTATCTCCCTTTTAATACAAGGCTCTGATTTTATTTTATTGTTTTTTTTTTTTTTTTGTTCACATCTGCTGTAATCAGGTATTGAACTCGCAAGTCATTTTGTTAAGAGTTCATTTCGAAATGCCGACACCTGAAGAAGTCCTGAGGGTACAAAGACCGAAACGTCTGGAATATGACAATAAACATAAGAACAACTGCCCTAAAAATGTAAATTATTTAAGTACCCAAATGTTTAAAAATCCCTTGTGTTGTTCAGTTTTGGTCTTGGAAAAGGAATCTTGACAATTTACCGAATCAGTGACGCCTCCCCACAAAAATCCACTGACATTACCTATTGAAATATCTTAACCTTCGCCGTCATGTTTGCTAGAGGATTCATCATTGAATTAATCATGCAAAAGAGCAGAGGTGCGCTTTGTAGGCTACATTTATAAGGGCTTTGGAAATCCTTACTGCGAGGAAAACATGCCTCCAAGCTTTCAAATAATATGAACACCAGGAAAGAGATATAGAGCTACATCAAAATACACTCGTCTTCTTGCAGAAAAAAACTGTTCCACAGAGGATCAACAGAAAGTTTAATGACACTCTTAGTGAGAAAGAGTTAGGATAGAGAAAACGTCCATGTGACTAATCATTCTCAGCCACTATGTGCGTCTGACTGAATTTAGACAGAATAGTTTATCCAAACAGGTTTGGTTAAATACCAACGATAAGTACGGCTTGATTAATTCATATTCTTCTTTTCAATTTATTTTCTGATATTTGTGTGTATTGGGATAAAAACTGCGTCTAAAGTTTTCGAAATTAATATTTTGTGCTCTTTGTGTTTAAGTATTTTCGACAGCCTCAGCCACTTCCAAGAACTGGTTGTTATCAGAGCGGTAGAACATATTTCGTTCGCTCTATAACTAGCATATATTAGTTTGGTGCAAAAATAATGACATTAAAAATACGTCAAAAGCCGACATTATTTTTGCACCAACGTAATATTTAAGTGCTCGAATTAGAATTAGTCCGAGATGATATTGTGTAAATTCGTTTCCATGTGAAGAACTACAACAACAACAAAAAAAAAATAACAAATTTTTAATATTGTTGTTATTAGTTTGTCGGTATATTAAATATTTTGTATAGATTTTATATTGTCTAATGTGGTGAAACATTTCTATTGAATATGCCATTTTGACATACGACTAGATTCTAGAATATTCATTTATCCTTTGCGATATGTGGTTTATTTTAATTTTATATTAACTACTAGGACTCATTATGGTACCTTAAAATAAGCCTAAAAAATATTGAACATAAGAACTAGACTTTAAAGACTTTTAAAGAGACTCCAAACAACAAACGACCATATGTTCTATTTATATATAGAACATATAACTAGATAATACATTATTTCCGGTTCGGTTTAGGACCTTGTAACCGTGGCAAATTAAGATGCTTTTCATTAATTTGAATCCTAGCTCTCCTTAAAATTCCAGGATATACACAACAAATTATTTCCCTTTCATGGTGACATGTTTTAAATAATAATGACTAACCCGGTCTAAAACACATAAAGAGAAACAACACAAAACATTATTTTCGGATACTTTATTCACTATTGTAATACGGGTGAACGGCATGTTATTCGAAATTTTAACCGTTAAAATAAAGAATAAAATACAAATGATATGTTTGCTGAATTTAGCAAAACTTGTTCAAACACCCCCCGCACACACACGTGTGTGTGTGTGTGTGTGTGTGTGTCGATATGTTTTCACTGTTTAGTTTGTTTTAGATTCGGCTGTCGTCAACCATTATGGCTGTTGGTTTTGGTTCGAAGTAGATTGCTTATTGTTTCATTTTATAGATAATATTTTGGGTATTTAGGAAGAGTTGTTGGATTAGCACATTAGCAATTTGGAGGGGTTATTATTATTTGGAGGTGATATATATTATATGTTTCTGCCACTATTAGATGATATGTTATTTATGTTGGATATTTGGTTTTTAATTCTCATGGCTTCAAGTATGTTTTTGCATTTGTTTTTGTAGAGATATTCAGTAATGTTGATAGGATGTTTCTGATTTCGGAGGATTACAATCTGTTACTGGTGTGTTGTTACAAGGTGATTTTCTATGGAGCAGGTGTCATTAAAATGGTATATGTGTGCTTTCATGTCAAATTTACTCGTTATATTGTCCACAAAAGAGAAGCTTACACGTTTCTTTGTTTTTGTTTTTTTTTATCCAATATATTGTGTTGCGCGAACACGCACTTAAAACATTTTTGGTATGGAAATTGGCCTTTTGTATTTTTATGTAAATCAGAGCCATTAAAAAATTTCCTACACTATATTCTTCATGCTTACTTTATAGAAATATTGCATCAGTAACAAAGCAATGCTTCACTGAAGCCAGCATTAAAGATCTAACTAGTAATTCCTGTTAGGAAAAGTTTACAAAGTACAAAAGTGATGCTTTGTGTTAAAAGTCAAAGCTTTGTAAACCCCGGAAACCTGATGAATTAAAAGGACTTTTAAAGAGACTCCAAACAACAAACGACCATGCAAAATAATTAGGTGTGAATCAGTTGCCACAATCATTGATGCATTATAAAAGAGCTTTTCCTTGATTAAGGATGCCGAGTCGTGATTGCGATGCATGTCAACCGTTTTCATCTTATTAAAACTTCCACACAGCCAGAAACCATAAAGGTGGCATGGGAAGTCCTTTGCCATGCATCGTACTAGTTGGATCTTTTATCTTCCGATTAACTTTTGCTTTTCTTAGTGCAATAGAAATCACAATCTTAATATATTCAAAATATATAAGAATACAGAAAAGCAGAATTCAACTAATTACGAGCAGAATCATGATATTCTGAGGAATTACACAATCGATCTAAAAGTTTGCATCAAAAGACTAAACAAAGTGTTCGATGACATGTGTCACTAGTAGGTGGAAGCTAAATTTGCAGTGAAAGTGAATTTAGAAGTTACCGCCAAACATTGCAATAAATTATGTAAAATTATTTGAAAGACAGAAACTATATAGCTAAACGACTTTTTTTTAGAATTATCGTGGAAAGTATCTGCACAAAGAGAAAACGGTTGAAACAGTCGGATTATCTTCGTCCACAAATCGACTCTTAACACAATCGACAACATATTTGTTGACTTCCTGCGTTTTCTGCAATGAGAACAGACATATGTAGTTTTAGCCATTAAAAAAAAAGACTAGCGCTGAGGTCAACAACATGGAGAATCGTCACGTGTTCAAAACCAAATCCTCCAAGTACCCAAGAAAACCGATGCGTAAGATATCTGATGAAACAAAATTGACCCTGACAGCATGAAAATGTTTTGTGTCTAAAATCATATACGAGGTCGCTAGGAATTCTCGGAGAATCTATGAAGAAGAGAAGCATTGAAAGTGAATTTTACTGGTACGGTACCGCAAAAATCATAGACAAGAAAATAAGTGTCAATACTTACCCTGCTTGAAAACGCAGAAATATATCTTGAAGAATGCCTCAACGCGAACCAATGATAATTTCTTTTCACCTCAATATTAATATCCTTAAGACTGTCATAAGCAAAGTGTAGGTCTGAGGAAAATCTGGTTAGTAGTACAGATTTTTGATATAGTGTTCGGGCGTTATTTGAAAATAAATGAAATCACTTCGTTTTGATATCGTTTACGAGGGTATTAATATCGTTTTGTATTTATACACTAATTTATAGACAATACGCGAGATTAGAAGGTAAATGAATCTTTGCAAGTTATGTTTCCTTAAATTGATGTGGAATAAGTATTACCAGAAAATGCTGCGAAATGTACATGAATACTATTTCCGACTAGCAACATGGCCCGACGTCGCCCGTGCTTGATTCCAAAATCGTTCGACTCATACAGCAGTCGCTATCACTTGACTTAAAATATTTTTCTGCTTCCTTGCCTTTAAAGGAGTGCTCTTTTCCGTGCTGATGTTGCTACATGGCTTACTTCTTGCCTATCTCACACTGAGAATTTTTTTCTAAGCTCTATGCTAAACATTAAATCTGTTACGAAAAAAGAACTAAACAAAATGAACACAAAACGATCAGCTTTACAAAAGGACTCGTAACAGGAAAAACGGAATGAAAAAAGAATGTTAAATACTTTTTCACACCCATCCCAGTTCTGCGGAATCAGAATCAACATTGAGTTTAAGCAAGCGAATGAGCCAATTGAAGTAAAGTGTCATGCAGATTTAAATTGTTCCCACTTGTGACGAATGCAGCTATAGATCTTTGCATGCTAGCATGCTAGTTAACATTCCTGTCAGTTAGCTGTTGGCTATCACAAAATGGTCGCAAACTACATGAAAACTGCCGTAGAAGCATGAAAATATCGATTATTTCCACTATCGATGGGAGTTAGGAAATGCAAAGTCGGTCTTGGCCTTCCCACTAACTTGGAACATGTGCATGTAAATTTTGGTGCAAATCCGTCCAAAATTGCGGCCGTGCATTCGTTACACACACACACACACACACATACACACATCCTGACTTTTATGGATAGAGATAAAATTATTTCATCTTTCTAACTCTAATCTCGTTGGATTCAGATTAAAGCTGAGAAAACCGAATGACATTAGAATTATAAAAAAAATGTATTCGTAAGGAAGTTATATGTTTATCATAGTCTTTCAATTCACTATGTATAAAAGCAATCAACGCCTGAATGAATAAACCAACCTATCGATTCGCTTTAGTGTAAACTTGTTGATTTCATGTCACCTTTTTTTCTTGCTTTTAATACATTCCTAGACTTGTTTTTAGCCTATTTTGCTCTTTGCACATCTAATTCTTTTTCTTTGAATGACATTTTTTTTTGTTTCTATATTTTTTTTTAACCAGTACAGATTTATAGTTCCTTTCTTTTTCCCATATATTCTCTTGGTCTTTCATTCTAAATTAGAATTATTTTTCTTTTTTCGTTCTTTTTATTTTTTTTTTATTTTTCTCTTTCATTACTTGTTTTCTTTTTTATCGTTTTCTTTCACGCTTTGATTCTAGTTTTTTCATTCCTTCCTTTAATATTTCCTTTCTTTTTACTATTTGTTTCTTTTCTTTATATTTCCTTTTCTTTTTTAATTGTGTTTATTTATTTTTTTTTATTTTTTTCTCACTATGCATTTCCTTCCCTTTGTCCTTTTCACTCTTTCTTTGCGTAACCTTTCAATTTTCTCTTTTTTCGACCTATTCCCTCCCCTTTTCTTTTAAGTTTAATTTATTTTCTCTCTCTTTCGCCTACATTTGTTTCCATGTTTTTCTCTTTAATCTTTCCTATTTCTTTATATTGTTCTTTTGTTTTATTCCATATTATCCGACGTTCTTGCATTATATTTCCTTTTTTTATTCGCTATTTTCCTTTCTTTTTCGCATTTTCCTTTCTTCCACTTTTATTTTCTTTTTTCCTGCCTTTATTTTGTTTTTCTATGTTTTTTTTTCGTTACTTTTATTTTTCCTATTTTCTTTCGCGCTCTTTCTCCCTATTTACTGTCGTTCATTCTGTATTTTCCTTTCATTTCCCCGTATTAACTTGTGTTCATTATTTACTTCCCTTTTCTTTACTTTTTACCTCATATTTCTTTCCTTTTTTTAAGCTTTTTACTCCTTTTCCCTTGTTTTTTTCTCTCTCACGTTTTTTTCCATATATTTTCTTTTCTCTTTCATTTTCTACTTTTCCTTTTTCATGCATTCATTCTTTCTTCGTTAAATTATTACCGTTTTTCTGTCTTTCTTTTGTATGTGATTTTTCAGGTTTTAGACTTTCCATCTACTTTATTTGGTTCAAACAATTATCAATAACTTCATAATTTTATATTATTTTTAATTCTTTTCCATGTTATTATTTATTGGTTATTTTTCTGTTATTCTCTCTTCATAAATTTATTTTTTTCTCACCTCATAATCTGAGAGTTACTTTCTTCAACGGATTCATTTTTGTTTGTTTTTTTCTCCTATCATTCAATATATTTGCATCATTTTTTTTTTTGGTTTTATTTCTATTACACTCTCTTCAATTTCCTGTTCACTTTTCTATTAACTTTTCTATTTTCTCTTTTGTTTTCTATTTTTATGCACAATCCTATGCATCTTTCTTCACATTTCCATTCCGCTATTGTTTACCTTTTGATGTCGACACTAGGCTTCAATATCGTTTCATACCCTAGTGAAAAGAGCCTGCTGCTAGAATTACGCTGATTGACGCGTTGCAGTCTTTCGCAGGATGCGCGTTATGGCTTTTTCATCATAGCTTGTGTTTTATTTTATTTGTATTTCAATAGCTTTTATGAACAAACCGGCATATCTCATGTAATAAAAGAGAAATGCCTGCCTGTGGAGAGACATCGAATGCAGCAAGAACTCTTTGCTGAAAAGTGTCAAAAATTAGCGAATAAATGTCTCTACAACTCAATATCATTAGAGGATTTGATACGAGCTGTCTACATGAAATTCATGCAGTGAAGGAAAAAATAAAGAAAAGCGTTCAATAATAATGATCCAGACACCTGACGTTAGAAAATTTAGGCATAAAACTTTTATTTATATCTTCCATACATCGCGATATTTTTGTGAATGGAACAAATATCAAAAGCATAGAGACTTGAACATTTCACAGAAGGTAACGAAAGGCATTACCCAACACTTCGTAATTTTATGCTGTTGATATTTTAGTGTATTTTTATAAACTGTATTAGATATTATAAGAGAACATTTGTCAAATTATTTAAATAGATCAAAATGTTATATTTTTACATAGAATTTATTATATAATTATATTTTTTATCATTCCACAATAAAATAATGCTAAAATTATAGAAATCATTCAGTTTTACATGTAAATTATGAAAACATGGCCGCATGACTGAGTCGACAGAACTTTAACTTTTTGAACTTCTGAGCTGGGTTCAAATTTCACGATTTTCGATTTAACAGGGACATGATTTCTTGATCCTACGCTACCGGGTAAACAATGCCAGCATGCTTCAAAGTTGGCAAGTGCTGGAAAAATTCCAGGTTTTCGGTCCAATCTTTCGGATGTTTGTCAGACGAGACCTTTCAAGTGAGCACGAAGTCACAAATATAGGACTGGAATATCTTCTTTCATACGCCGTGACCCTTCAGGACGTAAGCGATCATCGCCCTCCACCTTAATAAGTTTTATCTTTTTGTTATTTCTCCCAGAAACTGTTCTTCCATCCACTTCCTCAAGCCCATTAAGTGTGTTACGCGTTGCTTCCCCCACTTTCCAGTTATCCGTCCTGTGTGTATCAGATTTCCCAAGTCCTCTTTTCTCGTTATATATCCTAGATAACATCAGGAAGAAACAAGTGAATTAAGTAAATTTTCCTCTTTGTTTCCATTGTCTACAAAAGCTCATCTTTGCTTATATGTCCAGCCCATGGAATTCTTAGTGCCCTTCTCTAGAACCACTTTTCTGATGGTTCTACTCTCCTTCTTTATCTTTGAGATTTTCCAACATTCACTGCCATACAGGAGGACAGATATCAATTATTAGGTTGGTGCGAAAGTAATGACGTAATAATGACGTATTTTAAACGTCAAAAAACGACATTGTTACGTCATTATTTTGCACCAACCTAATAAAAAGAGTTCTGTACTCAAAGAAAAGAGTACTGAACTGTTAGGTGATATATATATATATATATATATATATATATATATATATATATATATATATATATATATATATACCCCTGTATGGATTCAGTTCTTTCATTTTCATTGATACTATCAAATGTCGAGAAGGTCTGTATGAAAACCATCATTTTCGTGGTACAAAATGATGCGACGCCATGTCCTGTTATTGTATACTCTTCATGGAGCGAGGGCGTGTTTGGTTGGTCTCATCTCGTCTAGCCGGTGATCGCTGGTCGTTTCACTTCAATCCACTTCTTCTCTTGATCGGTGTCCTGAGATGTTCTTTGGGTTCAGTGAAGGAAAGCATCAACAAAGGGAACTTTTTACTTGAATATTAATTTATTAACTCCGTCGATGCGTACATCATCTCAAGTGGGGGTTACTACACGTCCTAATAGGGAGCAGCCTCCAAACACAAAAAATTCACACGTTCATTTACTTTGACGTGTAACAACCAAATCTCGAAAGACCTTTCCCCACTGGGGTGGAGTGGGTTTACACAAACGCAATCTATCAAGTCTACTTGGCCTAACGTCTGAACAGTAACTCCTGTAAAACATTAATCTATAAATCTTTCCCACGTCTGTCTCAGCTAATCAAACTCGACATCCGTATTCTGTCTGCCATCTGACCGTAAAGGTCAGCTGCAGAAGGTCTGAACAAAATACACTGCTACTAAAAAATAATAGTATGAAAGTATTATTTAACATTAACAATTATTTTACGAAGCTGATTGTTTCAAAAAAATCTCCGAACGGCCTCCTTGAAGTTAATAATATGCAACAGAGCTTTGAAATAGAAAATTGTATTATATACGGGTGACAAGACTTTCGGACCGCAGTGTATATCGAAACATATTATTCTTCTATTTGAGTCTCTCTTAACGTAAAAAAACTATGATATAAATATATTTTTTTTTAAGAGAGGGTTAAAAATAATTGGAAGATTTAATCTGAAATGGATACAAAATGAAATAAATTATTACATTTCTATCAGCACTTATAGTTTTACTCGTGCAATGGAATGGATGTCCATTGGCGCCCTGACGAGTGGAGTTATATTCAAATTTCTGTCGACGAATTGGACATTTGCCAATAACCTCTTCACTATTTTAATGCATGTGAATTACATAATACCAATAGAAGTAGAAATCATTCAGCTGACGATGAAACACCAAACTTTATGTGGTCCCGGAGATTCGACTGGTGATAAGGCGCTAGTTTAGGAGAATTTTATTTCTATATTACAAAAGAGAGGTAGTGGAAGATTAATATGAATAATGTCAATCAGAAATCGAACTTGAACTTGACACATTGATTCAGATTCTTTTTCAGAAAGAGAACTGTAAGTTCGTTTTACATTTGCGCAAATTTCCGTAAGAGTAAAATTCTGTAAAACGGAAAGAATTGAAAGGAAAATAAAAACCAAAGATCTAATATAATAAAAGTGTTATAATGTATATTTAGTCGATCTTAAACTCATAATAAAGACGTTTCAATAGGAAAATAAAAATAAAAATATAAACGAAACATTGATATACTGAATCTAATAGGAAATAAATACAGGTCACGTGAACTAAGAAATTGAAATCAATCACAAAATTTATTTTAATTGTTAATTCTTGTTCAGTATTGAGAGTAATTAGATTAGTTCCATATTTGTACATTTTCCCTCTCATATTCTGTTTTAATTACGAGTTGGATTAAAATGATTACGCTTTTTATTGGATTTAAAGTACATTAATAAAATCGTTTTCCACAAATAGAAACCACCTACGAATTTTTTGACAACTGGTCAATAATTATTTTGGGATCATCTTTATGTTTTTTGTTATTTCTAAAACCGAATAAAAATATATATTTACTATTCATTTGAAAATCTTTTTTTTAATAGCTGGTTATTTAATAAATTTACTCAAATATATGATCATCATAATTTATCAGTAATATATTGTATGAAAACATAGCATTGGCAATGTGATGGAATTTGTAGAATATTTAAACAACACATGTCATTTGTGTTCTATGGAACATGCTTTCCTATGTCTGGTTAGGAAGAATGCTCATTTTCTATAGAGAAACTGCTGCTCAAAGAAGGTTTTAAAATATATAGTTTTACTTTAAATTGTTATATAGGAATAAAATGTTGCTGCAGGCACTTGAGTTTGAACACAGATGACGAGAGAGCAAACACAGGCAATCCCATTTTGAATAAATAGATCACTATTCAGTAGTTACTTTTGGAGCGAGTATTCTCGATGAAATACTATCTGTGCGAGTGTTATTCAAAGGCGTATGGCACCAATATTGTTCAACGGCGTTACTATAGCGGTATCTGCGATTAAAAAGTCTCTACTACATAAGGAAATGGAATCGCCAATCCATGTCTTAATATCTTTGTCCGACTTCATGTTGTTGTGTATGTTTTTGCTATAGCGAGTATCATGCTAGAACATAAGATTTCCCTTTTAAGGTACTTGATCGAAATAATGACTACAGAGACCAGTTTGATTTGCTAATTTTTCCATATTTTTAGGGATTAGATGTCGACTCTCCCATTTAACAAGCGTATTAGTTCGAAACTGAATGCGGTGACCTCGACTGGAATTCGATCTCGGATTTCCATCTCTTATTCTAAGAAGCTCTCACTACTTGCAGATAAATGCAAAATCGGCTTCATGTATGTGCCGACAATGTCTTTTCAATTTAGTTTTTGTTAACATAATTAGCAATAAACGGATTAAAATGTTGGCAATAAAATCTTCATTGCTAATTTGCAACGGAACATTTCAAAGAAGTTGAATAGATTTGTTCAACTAACAGAATCTCGCCAGATATTTTACTTATGTTCAAAATTATTTCCCTGATAATTAAAGATCCTTGATTTCTACTAAGGTTTCTTTCTTTGAGGCAGTCAGTGTGCATCTTAAATTACCTGAAACTTTATGTAGCATTTCTCTTGATTAAAATGCTTCTAACAATTACCTAATGTACTCTAGTGTTACATCCGATAAAAGCTTTCCGCCTTCTTGAAAATAATTTATTTTTCTATTAGTCAGGATCATTAGTAAACTATGCCTATTATCATATGAATGTAAAAAGGAAATGTGCGTAGATGGTTTAGCGCCAATTCATTAAGAGCAATGATTTTTTAGCCTGTCTTCGAAATCAAGATTTGAATTACTGGCGTTTCAGTTTGATGTGAATAAAATCCCAAATCAAAGTGGGAACGTTACAGATACTCACTTATTTCAATTCAGTGTCTTTGTACCGTTTTTCTTAAGCACGACTTAATTACCTGCTTAAAATCGCATGAAATATTAATGGATATTAATTTATATATATATATATATATATATATATATATATATATATATATATATATATATATATATGTGTGTGTGTGTGTGTGTGTGTACATAAGTCGAAGTGTTATAAAAATATTTCAAAACTGATTATGTAAGTCTGACCGTAAAATAATAAGCACAATTCAATTTTAAAATCTTCTTTCATTTGTATAAGTATGTGACCATATACAGAAGGAAATTTACAACGCGTATAGAATTTTAAAGAAACTTCTAATAATTTCTGTAAATTAGCCTAAAACATGAGCTGTGTATTTGAAAATACTCATGATATATGATGTATAGATAAGAGGAAAATAAAAATATATGTCTACACAGAAGTTCACTGAAAAATATATCATACGGTAACAGGTTTGGTTTAGCTCTTTTAGTTTACCAGAATATGCGCTATTTATTTCGGACAAGCACAATCATTTGAAACCCAGATGATGATGTTGGCAAATATCGAAATCACCGGGAAAAATATAAATGAATAAAGTAACCAGAGTACTTTTCTTGCTGTCTTTTATCGTGAAACACGAAAGCTTATACGTGATTACTAAAGTACTTTATTGAAAATAAATAAACACAGCATGTCTAAACTGTTTATTCTGACATATGAATCTATTAGGTTGGTGCAAAAATAATGTTTTCTCACATAGTAACATATATGAGAAAACAATATTATTTTTGCACCAACCTTATATATATATATATATATATATATATACCATATATTGCATGCTGGTGAAAATAAAATAGTGCTAGATGGATATTAATAGAGATAAAATTTATATTAATAATAAATATAATTTTCCCTCAGTCGTAGCACATCTCAGTTTCATAGCCAACGGAATTGTCAGGTGTTCATTGAAATTTTGAATGAGCACCTGACTATTAGGCTGTGAATGAAAATCAAAGGTGTGCTACCATTTATATATATATATATATATAGAGAGAGAGAGAGAAAGAGAGGGGGAGGGAGGGAGAATCGCTAGAACGTGTTCTAAGATATTCGATTATCCATAATAATATATATCCAATCATAATGTCGATATTTCATATCAGCCAATTTGTATTCAAAATTATAAACTTTTTTCCTATCGAGTATCGATTTTTTCGTTGCGCTGTAACCACGCAGTACTCTATCATGAATTCCAAAATATCACATCCGTCTTCATCAACAATAGAGATATTAATATGTTTCTTAGGAAGAATCAATTCATTTCTGTGTCCTTTATTGATTTCAATGCTACAAGGAAGTCGATCATATTGCTGACACATGGGCCCGGGCCAGAGCCAAATTCCGTAATATAATGTGGTCTCGTTTGGCAAGCTAAAATGCCAACTATGGCGGCCTATATTTTTTGCAACGGAGAATTATAGGACTAGTTAGGTTATTCATGTCGTTATTTAGTTTGCTGAAAACATATAGAAATTTTTGTGGGATGTATGCCCAGCAGTAAAAAGTGGCTCACAAATATTTTTATTTATTGCATAATCATTACTTTTTATTTATTCTTTTCAATACGGTCATTCGTTTTGATCAATTCATACATAGCGCCCAGTTATTTTTTTTATTTGATTCAAAACATTATTTTTCATTTGTCATTTTTCTTTTCCTTTTACTTGTT
This sequence comes from Acanthosepion lycidas, assembly GCA_963932145.1. Lineage (NCBI taxonomy): Eukaryota > Metazoa > Mollusca > Cephalopoda > Sepiida > Sepiidae > Acanthosepion > Acanthosepion lycidas. The sequence goes on from OZ010571.1 coordinate 112,632,331, forward strand.
CCTTTTCTTTCTTCTTTATTTCTCGATCACATTTTCATCCTCCTATTTCTTTTTCATTCTCTTCCCCTCCTTTCTTATTCTACCTCCTCTTTTTTTATCTCACTGTTCTTTGATCCTATATTTTGGATGCTTATTTCTGCTTTTACATTATTTCTTCCTTCATATCGTATTTACTGTTGATACTGTAAAATTTTATTCACACATCTCTAATATTTATACTCCTGTTCATTTTTTACTCATTTGAATATGTTTAATGATGACTTTGTCTTCTTTACAGCTTTCTTTCTTATTTGGTAATTTTTTTTGCTTGCTTGTATACTATTCTTTTAAACATTATTTCCATCCTTCCATCCTCACTTCCATCCACCCATCCGTTTTCTCCCCTTCTATAATTGATACTCTCTTTCTTATATTATTTATCTTTTGCTTTAATATATTTCAAATAGATTTAACTATTGCCAATGGGAATCATCACACGTGTGTGTGTGTGTGTGTGCATGTGATTATTAGCAAGACTTATATATGTATATATATGTCTTGTAGAACCAGTGGATTAAAAATAAACAAAAAAAACAAAAAAAAACAGCGACATTCAAGTGAAACTTGCATGCTTACAACGATCAATTATATATTTATATAGGATCTTACAACAAATAAACAGAAAAAGAATCTTGAAATATAAAATAAACCGAGAACTCAATGCTAAAATCGACAAAATTAAATATCATATAATAACGAAAAATCCGCTCCTCAGTGTTTTAATAACAATCATCCGACAGTGTTCCGCCTAATAACTGCAATTGCATGTAACACGTAGTACTAGATTTGATATATATATATATATATATATATATATATATATATATGTGTGTGTGTGTGTGTGTACAGAGCAAACTAGGTGTTTTAGAATAAACATTATTAGTTGGGTTATGGACACAAGAGAGCCTATCGTATGGTCACGAAACGGACGACGTACGTTAAAAAAATTAACATACTGATTTTTCATAGCTTTTCATCAAGATAATCAAAATGGTAGCAATCAAACGAAAATGAAAAGTTGAGTCCGTGGAACCAACCGTCAATCACAACTATTCGGCGATAATAAAGATCTGTTCGTAGTCCTGAGCGTGTATGTTTTTCATATCATTCTATCTTTTCATGTCTGTAGATCGACCTTTTCCTATCTATCATCTTATATCTAACCATTTTTTCATATATTTCTCAGCCTGGTATTCCAGATACTAATAAATTTCACATTTTGAAGACATTAATTCTTAAACCTTACCCCAAAAATAATTCTTAATATGCAAAGTTTCTGTGCGAAAACCAATGCTATCTGTAGGTTTAACACCACGAACTCTTGCTGATCAGCTTCATTCGTTGGTTTTTAAATCTATTCACTAAAGGTTAATCTATAAATATTTGATAGCATATATATATATATATATATATAAGCTGATCAAATGATCTCCCATTAAAGTTTTACGATTTCGTGATGCATGAAATAGGTCAATAACATGTCAGTTAAACGTGTGTGTGTGTATATGTATATATATATATATATATATATAATAAAAAACACGATCGCTTAAAAAAACTTTCGAAATCATCAGATTTTTAATCGCTATAAAAGTAAATAAAAATAGTAAATCTATTCAATGTAAAGAACGGATCCTAAAAACCATAAAGACATCCAAACAACAACCCAATATATATTAACAAAAATGCTAACCATCTTAATATATTAAAACATATGGCTATATCTATAAAGAAAAGAATAGCAGCAAATTCTTGTAGCCTAACATATTCAAGGAAAATTAAAAACAACAAAAAAGATGAGTCATGCTTACGAAACAGCTGATATTCAAACTACAATGCAAAAACTAGAATAATTCCGACTAAAACAACAGAAAAAATGTAATTTGGTTCACCCCCCCTGCAACAATAATATAAAAAAATAGGAAAATATTCTTTAAAATAAATTACAAACACTTCCGTACAAACAACAATTATCAAATATTATCAAGACAAATGCAATCAATATTAGTTACAGCTGCATGGATAATACGGAGAAAATAATAACTAAGCATAAAACCAACAACAATAAGGTATAGCAAATTACTACAGCTAAATATAATTGCAGAAACAAAGAAAATTACCCACTTAACAGTAAATGCTTAAATAATAACATAATATATAAAACCATCAGAAATAATAACCTTAACACAGACTACAAATAAAAATATGTGAAGAAAGATATAACCTAAATATGTCATTTGAATGAAAAAAATAAAAAACAATTCAACCCTACCGAAATACCAAGGGATACCAAAAGATTACAATATCCCCACCAAAATCTAATGGGAAATTATAAAATAGAAGTCCTCTGCAGTATTACCAGCCAAAATTGTAAATTATGCTTAGAGCAATAATTAACAATAACTAGTTTTAAAAAACAAACTTTAAAAAAAGAAAACGAAAATAATGGATAAATGTAGGAATATAAATAAGTATTTACTTTGCGATCCAAGCACTAATTAAAAGTAAACAAATAAATATAAATAAAATAAATATTAACTTTAAATATATAAACAATTAAGTAAATAAAAAATATAATAAAATTTTTAAAAGAATAAGCAAATAAAGACAACATTTAGGTTGATCTTAATTTATTAATAAACATTCAAACGAATAAATAATGTACGAGTGTATACATGTACACACACACAAAGGCACCAAAAAATGAGCAAAACTAACATCCCATAGGTAATACCTCAATAAATAACATCAATGCAAAAACAAATAAATTTTTAACCATTAAATAAAAATAAAAAAAACAACAAATTATCTAATACTATCTAACAATACGTACCTCTGTGCTGCGTGAGTGCGTACATGCATTGGGAGTAATATATATATATATATATATATATATATATATATATATATATGTGTGTGTGTGTGTGTGTGTGTGTTTGTAAAAATGATGTTTAAAAAATTAAATAACTTCATTTTTGCACTAGTTTATGACTGCCAAAGCACAGACTTAAGTGTACATTTACCCGTGTACGCATGCGTACACATAAGCGTATAATTACTGACATATGCACATAAATTCTAACAATAATAAATAAATTTAATTATCAATCTAACCTCCGACATTTAATACTTATGATGTCAACAAATCTAATTAAAAAACGAAATAATAGCCTAGTGAACATAGATATTTACATATGTACATGTATGAATATATGTAGATGTCTACGTATATATAAGTATTTACTATTTAAGCATTAATGGCATTAGTATCCTATATATATATTTAAAAAAAAAATATTTATTCCCTAAGCATTAATAACATTTATTTATATAAATACGTAAATAAACAAAATTTAACTTCCCTAGCAAAGAAGAAAAAAGCAAAATGGGCTTAAATAAAAATAAATAAATATCGCCAGATTAAGTCCAAACAATGTCAGCTACAGATGAAAAAAATAGAAAAATGGCTAAGGATGTCTAAAAAAAAAAAAAAAAAAAAAAAAAAAAAAAGAGAAAAAGGGCAGAATGATCACGACACATATCCGTGCAGAAGGGCGCTTAGATTTTTCGATTGCATAATTGCTGCGAATAAGAAATCGGAGAGTCGAATTTGTTAAATTGACGTACGCGTACATTGCCTTCGGAAGCTCTCTTCCCTTCCACCAGTTATCGGTAAATAGTAGGGCATTCTGAGATATAGAGCCTTCTTTTGTAACCACACTAGGTGAATAATATACTGATGAAAAACAGCATTAATACTGTTAGCAAAGATCAGAAGAGAGTATTAGAGGCGCCAGACTCCAACATCCAGTTAAGAAATGGAAAACTTCTAGTAAATACGCCTGATATTGTAGCTTTATCTGAGATGACATAACAGTGCAGACTTGCAGAACATAGTGCTAAGATATAGAGTGTGCAATGCAGAGTATATGCATCTGAGGACTATAAAGAATTCTCTTGTGCATATTGTTTATTCGTATAAGTTAATGAATACTTATACGTCGTTATCGATGGAATAATCCTTTCATTATACAGTGCAACCCGGATATAAGAGAGTTGTCTGGACCGGAGAAGAAGTCTCTTATATCCGGGTTTGGTCTATTTTATGTACATTAGCCCAGGCTCTAATTTAGGACCAGAGAAAATCTCTCTTATATCCAGGTTTCTCTTATATCCGAGTTACACTGTATATAGGGGCGCAAAAGTACGGATACAGTAATGAAAACCAAAATATGTGCACAAAACTTCTTGCATTGATTATGCAAACTTATCAATAACAAACATATCAATCACTAATTTTTCAAACTGTTTGCTCCAACGTTTACACAAGCCCCTTTCCCGGTAAAACATGTTTTCATTATTATTATTATTTATTAATAAATAAAAATTATTACAATTGTATTATATTATGTATAGTATATATTATGAAAATAAAAAGGATAAAAATGAATTAAATGAATTTGAGTATTAAATTTATTCTAGAACAGTTGTCATAATAATACGTACATTTCAGTAACCTATATATATATATATATATATATATATATATATATATATATATATATATATATATATATGTGGGTGTTGTGTGTGTGTATGTATAAGCTATTTTTCATTCATAGAGGTTTTTCTTTTGACATCACATCAAGTTCTTTGTTAAACATTTTTCTTTTGCAATTCAGGCAATTTTTCTGGTTTCAAGCGAAAATGTGATCTGATTCGACATTAGATTTTTTATCGCCGAAAAGCACAGACTTCGTACAGATAGTAGACACATAAAATAAACTCACACACACCTATATATATATATATATATATATATATATATATATATGTGTGTGTGTGTGTGTGTTTGTAAAGAATGCTTTTTATTCGTATTCTTCATTAAATATCTCTTAAATTCATCTCTCTCAACGTAGCTGCCATTTTTTCTTTCTTTTTCTAAACTTTTACAACAGTCAGCACATGAAATCCAAACTCTAACACTGTTATATCGGTTGCAAGAACGATTATTTTCGCAGCATTTTCTAAACATTGAAATACAAATCAATTTTTCAGCCTCCGTTCCTGTTTAATATGGATCACAGCATTGCACACGACAATCGTAAATTATATCGCCGCGGACACCTTTCACTTTTCTCCCTTTCCATTTGACAGGTAATTATTGCAAACGCTTACTTACGGCCATTTCTGCCTTTCTGATCTGTAGACTAACTCATTTCAGGATGTTTTATTTGGTTTATGCAAAAACCTGTGTCCGATTATAATTAAAGTACGATGTTGAATCTTATTTCACTCTTTTTATTTTCTTATGTTTTCACACGAAAATAATTATTTTTCGTCCATGTTTTAAAATATTTTAATCATATTTGCCTGAAATAGCCAGCTTTTTAATCTACATTCAGTACCCGCTGTCGTTGTATTTCGCTATATATTGATAATTGGTTTTATAATTCACACTTTTAATTTTCGCATAACAGATTTTATCCAATTTATTTTCCGTGATTCAGATATTTCTTCATATATGTAGCCATTGAGTTAATTTGCATTTATAATACGCTGAAAGTTTTAGTTGGATAAATGCTGTTAGAAATAATATTATTGAATATTTAGATAAAATACATGGTAGAAGACATTTATATAACATTTATTACTCACACACACACAATATATATATATATATATATATATATATATATATATATATATATTTTATTCAGAGAAACATAACTAATAGATGTATTAGTTATTTTTCTTCGAGAAATTTTAATGCTTTCAGAACTGTTGTATTTTTGTTGCAAGATATCAATCTCTTGCAGATAATTATCCAAAATATTGAATCTTTCATCAAAGACATGATAGGTTTTGCTATTCGGTTTACTATGCTCAAATTTGTCGTTATAATCTCAATTTTCCAGTTCTTTCGTCTTCGATTGGCTTTCTTAAGACGTATTCTGTAATCTCGGAATTTTAAGAAAACGTTTTTTTTCAAACCGCAAGAGTATATTTTAATCTTTCTATTCCCAGGGTCTTGGACTTTTTCAACGTTTCAAGTATTTCATCATCTAATATTCACTAATCGCTTCTCCTTTATGCCGCTTTTGACTCATGTGACATTTCAACATCATGCACAAGGAAAAGTGTATGATTTGTAATATTCAACCGACAATGATTAATATTTTACTGCTTTTTTTTGCGAGCTTCCGAAAAAGATTCATATTGGATTCAATATTTTGGATGAACTCTACACTTCCTTCTCTTCTGTACTTTTCGAACGCCGCAATCTTTATCAAGAACTGACTATTTCTAGTGTGCCAAAAAATGTTGTATTTGCTGTATCTTAGATACACACACACAGATTATATATATATATATATATATATATATATATATATATATATATATATATATATATATATATATAATGTGCTTGTGTGTGTAGTGAGAACGAAAATATATATAAATTCTAACGTTCAGAGAATTAATTCAAAAGAGGGCTCAATACCAAGAGTAGAGCAATAATTATTTACAAAAACAATTACTCAATACAAACTTTTGTGGTGTGTAATTATTTTTGTCCGCATCTAAAAATCTATAATAAATAAAATATACACACACACGCATATTATATATATATATATATATATATATATATATATATGCGCGTGTCTGTTTATATTTTATTTATTATAGATTTGGTGTATATTTTGTTAATCATGGATTTTTACTTGCGGACAGAAACAATTACTCACTACAAAGGTTTTTTATTGAATAATTGTTTTTGTAAATAATTATTGCTCTACTCTTGGTATTGAGCCCTCTTTTGAATTTATATATATTTTCGTTCTCACTACACACACACACGCATATATATATATATATATATTTATATATATTAATGAGAAAACATACAAATTATCATTCCTCAATTATTTCACGTAGACCAAAATGGTAAGAAGAAACTAATATACAAGCAGTGATATTCAATGACAACACTTAAATTTCAAAATATTTACTCTTATCAACGATTCATTTTTCTATCAATGAACAACAAAAAATAAATGGTCTTGACGGCATTGGTCTAACATACAGACATACACAAAACGCTTAAAACTATAGCCCACAGCATGTGTTCACATTCATTATTTACTCTCTGAAATCGATGAATATTAAATCATGCAAAATTCTACGTTGCAGAATTCACTCAAATAGGACATTTTATGTATATTTTCAAGTCAGGCCCCATTATGTTTGGCTGACGCGAAGATTCTACTCGATAAAAACTCTAAATATTTTTCTTACAGAAAATGCAACCCCACGTATCATTCAAGCAAGCAAAGCTGTTAGCTAACATAATAATAATAAAGATAACATAATATAAATAGTGCAAATATTTACAATATCGCATCTCAGAAATACAGACATAAGAAAAATCTTATCTATAAAACAAAGGCAATTCAAGTTCAAGCAATTGGTATAATGTCCTAAATCAAGATAAGCCATAAATTTTATCAGGGGAACAGTAACACTATCGAAGTAATAGACTCAACCACCATAAATTCTAATTTCATTTATTGCAATAACATCTGATTAATTCATACGCTAATCTTCGGCGAATATATGAATGTGTCAAATAATTCCGGATGCTAGTTTGAACGAGTTGTACACCCAGCCAATATCTAAAAAATAATATAATGTTCAGTCTTGATTGTAAGGAAAGACAAAACCGACATTAGAAAGTCTACTTGGTTTCAATTGAAGATAGAGAAGACATTAATTCTCTCATGTGTTTAACACCTGCTTCAATGAAGTTAAAAACAATATATATAAAATTAAATGATAATAAATAAGGTAATGATATCGTTTACAATAAAATATAAATCAAGGAATGGGACACAATAATATTTAGCAATTCATTTAAAATATTTGTAAAATTTAAAATCTACTAAACATAACTGTCTCGTTTTCCACGGCTTAACACTCCTCTGCAATTTATTTTTTTTATAGTTAATAATTGTTTAGTGATACAAGTCTTACTTAATGAACCTTGGACGGGGAGAGAAAAGGTGGATGCATACTTTTCCCAAGGGTATTTGTGCCTAAGTCAGTACAACATGACTAACGGGAATTGGATTCATAATTCCAAGCCATTTGACACATTACACCACATGCCCATCGAAGCTTACAGCAGGTAGCATTCTCAAGCGGTCACACATTCATTTATTGATCAGGCTCGGCGTTGCTTAACTTCGGTGATTGTACGGGAACAAGTGTTTCAACGTGATATGACCTACTAAGTATGAGATCAATTTTCAATAGGATAATATTTTTAATTATTAAAACACAAAGCAAATATTCATGAGTCGTTTTAGTTTTATTACCCTTTTTCTTTCTGTCCAGGGTAAGACGTTAAACTACGCCCAGCAGCAAAGCCTCTGATCAGGAGGTTTTGAGTAGCATGGAACCACCTCCTAATTGCTGGTGTTTCCAGGTCCACCTTGACCCGGGATGGTAGCAACTGTTAGGGTCCCAGCTATGGGAAAATAGTTAACTATTACCAGCAATTATTTTATTGAAAAAATTATTACCAGCAATAAAGAAATATATTAGCAGAAACAGATTTTTGGCAAAATAAAATATTACTATTAGGTTGGTGCAAAAATAATGACGTAATAATATCGTTTTTTGACGTTAAAAATACGTCAAAAAACGACATTATTACGTCATTATTTTTGCACCAACCTTATATCAATAAAAAATTGTGTCGGCATTAAATAACCCATTGAAGTCGATATGCCGTAAAACAAAATAAACCAAGCCAACCTTTTTTTTCTTTTGTTATGGTTAAATTGCGCTATATCCTAATTTTTAATGTGTCTTTATTGAAGCTTTCACTTGTATGGTTCGATCTATGAGTTACGATCTTCTATACACTTTTCTATTGCTTAAGCTACCTGATCTAGACGAATATTAATTGCGAATGATGAAACATTTTCGTTATTTTGGTAAGGAACCAGTCGACTGGAATAATTTAATTAGTCTTTTTTGCTTTTCCATTCTGTGCTCTTATAAACAAATGAATGTCTTGAGATCAATTACAAAGTCATTAACTTTGAAGGATTTGATGGTGACTGGACTTCATTTATCTTATTCCGCGTCAGATTATTGTTTATAATTAAATGATTCGTTTCTCATTAAGAGAAATGAACAGCTTGTTCGTTTGCGTCTCCGATAAGAACGAGAGGTGTTTTGAAATATAAGAAATATTTACATTTCCGACAAAGATAAGAGACATTAAATGCTTACGAAAGAACGTTATGTGGGCTTTAATCGGAAAAGCTTGACCAAAGTACACAAAGTTATTATCAGAGATGGCAGGCGGAAAAATCAATTTTCATTTGCTTTCCCGTTGTCGATGTTTTGAAAATAGACAATTAACGCAGAGAAACCGTCTACAGTTTCGAGACAGGTGAAGTTTTGATTCTTATTTTTATATAGAGATATTACGGAATATATTATGCTAATATTGTTGCCTTTGCATTATTGTATAAGATGTATTCTGTAGAGTAAGCTAAATTTAATCTTAAATTACTTGCATTATGGAAAGGTGTTTTGTTGCGAGTATGTTACAATTGTTAAGAGAACAAAAAATGTGTAAGTGTGGATAGTTAAGCAATTTTCACTTCTAAATCTACATTAATTGCAAAATTTTGTTACACTCATTTTGATAATTCCTAAAGCTTATTTCATGTCAATAACGCAGTAAACGTTTTCCAGGTGTGTCTTAATAAAACTGCGTTCAATAACACACAGCCGCACATGCTCATCTTGCAAAACGAAACACAATTTTGGGTATCTTAGCGATTGTAAAATGCAATATCTGCAATTTAACTGCAGTGAAACCATTCCCGTTGTACAAACAGAAGATGATCATCTGTTTATCGAAGCTGGCTTTATTCCCATCGGGTGTCTAGTATGAATTAATATTTCCTGACAAAACAAAAGGTAGATATGATTACTTGACACGATTAAATATCGTTTCAAGAAAGAGATATGTTAACACCAAGATTCGTTGCAGTTTGCAAAATTATAAAATAACTCTGTTTACATTTGCAGCTTCGAGCTATAAAGGAAATATTTCTTAAGCCGAACATTGCAGGATATTTACTAAATTCTGGGATGGTTTCATTTTATCGGTCCTGATCTGGTGGCTCAGCTTCAGTCATTTTCTCACTGCCGTAAGATTGCCTTCCTATATCTTTTTTTATAAATAATTTCATGTTAATTGTTTTATGAACTCTTCGCCATGGCACTTAACTTTTTTGGCATCCAGATATCGTCAATTTACATATGAGCTAGCTTGTTACCTTCGTAAATTCTATGCTAACAGTTTTTTTTTTACTCACAATTCCGGCTTTTGGAACTTAAAGTGGGCTTCATGCTTTCAAGCCAACTTTAGTCCGCAAAAATTTTAATGCAATGTCAATCGCCATCTGATTATTATTTTGTCTTCCACAGCAAGCAATCCCTTTTATCTTAGTGGCTTTACTGCTTTGGATGAGGTAGAACCGATTAAATAAGTCTATAGACTGCTACCCATATAGACCAAATGCGCTGAACAATAGGTCTTCGATAAATTAAGATCGAGTTCAGATTCATAATTTTATTTAGAGATATTTTGTGAAATATTATGCTGTAATGTTTCTTTTATAATATTCTAGAATGTTTTATTCTGTAGCGTAAGCGAAGTTTAAGTATAGATTAGATATTCACCGTGTTATCAAATTGTAAATAATATCGCTGACGAAGCTACGAATAATGTTCTGAGGAATGTGGTGTGTTTGTTGGTGTTAAGTCAGAAAAATACAATATATTTGACAGTACTTATTTGACACATTCAGTCATTTGAATACTTTGCATAGAATTGTATCGATTTTCCGCCTTTTTTTTTTGTTTCGGGTAATCTGCATTCAGATACGGCACTCATTTTGTCTTGTTCTAACTTTGTTGGCAAATGCACCAGGAATGAAATGACTCCGAGTAAGTAGCAACTTTGTGAATCCTAGTGTAGTCAATTAGTTATTTTACTTCATATCATAAAAGAATGGTATCGTTGAAGAAATATTAATTAGTCAACTGATATCTGTTGACTTTTTTTTTATTAATAACTATTGATAGTACACGTTGTTTAGGGAGTACATTTGTTATTTCAATACCAACAAAATATTAGGTTGATGACGTAATAATGTCGGTTTTTGACGTATTTTTAACGTAAAAAAACGACATTATTACGTCATTATTTTTGCACCAACCTAATAGTAAATTCTTAAGAGCGTGAATATAAAGTATTTCATTGTGTAATGAGAAAAAGATCTGTTTCAGTAGAAAATTAATTTAGAGAAGGAAATATTGAAGCTTGTTTTTAATTGGATAAATGTTTCATTCCTGTGTTGCATTCATGCATTGGCTATTTGAATGTCTTGTTAGATTACTTAATAAACATAATTTTGAAAACTATTTACTCCAGGCTTAAATGCAATCAATAATTTTAAAATTGTTGCAGCTGAGTTGCAGGAGTAAATAATTTCAAATTCATCGAATTGGTTATGACTGATATCGATCTGCTTGGAGATAAATCATAGAACTTTTAAAAATCAAAACGGTAAAATTTTGCAATAGTGGATTCTGTTTTGTAAAATTTTGTAAACCTGGAAAATTTCACTCTTCTTTTTATAATTTGATATTGCAAATATTTCCTGCAGAAATGATATCAAATATTTAGCAATTATAGCTTATTTCTAGCCTAAGAGCTTAGAATAATTATAATGGCCTCACCAAATTTCGATAAAAATGATTGCTCATGTGACTAAATATTTATTCACGAAATTAGAAAAAGAGAAAACAATGTAGGCAGAATAAATTATCCATAATTCCTAGTTGGTCAGCAATAGTGTCATAGCATCAATCCCATTAAAACATGCATACCGTGAAAGTGTCCGTAATGGATAATATATTAGGTTGGTGCAAAAATAATGTCGTTTTTTGACGTATTTTTTAACGTTAAAAATTACGTTATTTTTGCATAGAACTAATAGAACTAGAATTGTTCTTATACTTTCTGAAGAAGCGTCGAATTAATTTACACATAAATTAATTTTGGATTGAGCCAACGTTTATCCCATTTGTTGTTGCCAATAGAAAGACAAAAATATATTTACGTTAATTTTAATAACGTTTTATATTTAAATATTATATCAGAAAGCGTATGCGCAAGGCTGAATGTTGCAAAAGTGATATCGACATTGTAGAAAAAAATCAGTAATTCAAGCATCTAATGGTTCTATATCTTTTACAAATTCAAAATTAACTTGGAATGTTGCGAGAACCACAAAGAATTAAAAAGGAATACACAGAACAATTGACAAGTGTGTGCGTTGTGGACACTATTGTTTAAATGCATATATTGCCAAATTCATTAGCGAGAAACAGTAAGCTTACAAGGACTTAAACTAGTGGAAGTAACTGAACCTGTGCTTTTTAATATCTGACATCTGAACATTACAAGTAAATGAAACAAAACTTTAAAATATATTAACTTTTTGAGAGAAAAATCGGAAGCGCTTAATTTAAGTAGTCGATAACTAAAACCAGTTTTTAATGCCTCCTTTTTGTAACAATATTGGAATCCATTATTTCGGAAGCGGAATCAAGGTTTCACTTTCAAAGGTTTATGTATAATCGACGTGAAATTTAGAGAAATGCATCAACATCCGCTAATGCATTATATACTACAATAGTTTTTGAATTTTGCCAAACGATGCACCACTATAAAACTCCCATGGTTTAGATATATTAGCACGCAACTCAGGTTATCTGCTTCTTCCAAATTTCCACATTTATTATTTGCTGACAGCATCATCTTTCCACCTGTTTGGTTACAGCAAATAATATCTGATAGAAAGCAGTTCCTGCATGAAGGCACACAGTTTAAAGAGGTTCAGCCTTGTAGAAACTGCATAAATAAAACAACGCGGGAAGCACGTGATACTAAATATAATACAAATAGGAAAAGTATAAGCCTGCGTCGATGTATAAACCGATAGATAGATACAAATATCTGGCAAGCTTAATCCTTATCTATCTATATTATATTTACGACCACATATAAGAGAGCATTTTAATTAAAATATCACGTAACTCTCTCTGTTTGTCTGTTTTTTTTGTTTGTTGGTTTTTTATGTAAAAAACAAAACAAAACAAAAAAATCAGACAGAGAAATTTACGTGATATTTTAATTAAAATGCTCTCTTATATGTGGTTGTAAATATAATAAATATAATATGTATATGTGGTCGTAAATATAATATATATTAAATATAATATATATATATATATATATATATATATATATATATATTATCAAATTCCAAAGTCCTTGCCTATGTATTATCAATGAACAAATCAGTGAAATAATCCATCATCTAATTGCTTTGACTTCATTGACATTTTAACCACGTGTTCCGATTTTAAACTAATGAAGATTGTTCTTTAGAAAGTGAACACATGTTGATAGGTCTTTCGAACTTTGGCACAATGATCTCATTTAAACGGAATTCTCAGATGATTGATTAAGATCTAGATTCTTATGCGGAGATTATTTGTAAGAATTGAACACAATAAATTAATAAATTTCATCGTTAAAAAGCTTCATGACAATTTCTGTTATAGGCACAAAAGCAACGATATTTGGAAATGCGGCATACAAGAAAAAATAATGTTGATTAATAACAATTAAGCGATTTTTAACGATAAACAGATTCCCAAAAGAGCGTACAATTGTAGGAGCAACGGTTAGTAAAATTTTCTGATTAATCATTATTATTAGATGATGGGTTCGATTCCGACTGTGTATCCCTGACATTTTACCACAGGAAAATAGCATAATCGGCAAACAATACTCAGTAATCTTGTTTCTGTTCGCATCGCTCTTTAAGCCCTCATGAAATGATTAATGCTCCTTACCCCGCATCCAGATATCTCCCGATGTCTTGGCGTAAATACATGCGTTAAGAGAATGCTACAAGTCTTAAGATAAAAGAGAATTTCAAATTGGTCAATCATCTAAATCTGTATTAATTGTCCAGATAATAGCAACCAAATTCTGTCAAGACTATTGTGATTCTTCATAAATCTTTGTTTACTTCATGTCAGTAGCGCAGAAAAAACTTATCCAGAGCTACCATTTAAGAAAACTGCGTTCAAGAACACGGAGCTGCACATCTTGCAAACTGAGACATGATTGTTGGTATCTTAGTGTTTCCATAAGTGCCATCACAGGAAAGAGAACGATGTAACTGCAATGAAGACATTTCCGTTCTAAAAACAGAAGATAAACATTTGCTTATTGAATCTGACTTTCTCCTTCTCACGAGACTAATATGAATTAATATTACCTGATAAAACAAAAGGAAGAAATGATTACTTGACACCTTTAAATGCTTTTCAAGAAAGAGATATATTAAACATCAAGATACCTAACGGTTTACAAAATTATAAAATAAAACAACTCCAGTTTGTTGATATAAACAGCTTCGAACTATGAAGGAAATAATTGAGGTCTTTTGAAACCAAACACTACAGGACATTGAAGAAAATCTCGAATGGTTTCGTTTTACATCTGACTATAGCATAGACTATGTAAAACAAATATACTAAACAACTGGTCTTCGATAAATTTCATGTTTCATTCTTTTTCTAAGATAAGAGCTCGATATATGTTGAGTTAATCTTAGTCATTCTAATACGAACCAATAATAAGTGGATAGACTGTTATCAGCTCGAAAAGAGGATCTGAGTGTTCAGTTTGAATTTCAGCCCAGATCGCTACGTCCACTTCCGCACAAAGACCCTTGGGAAAGCTATAAATCCATTTTATTCTCCATATAAATATGGATGATATAGCGGAGCAAACTAAGATCTCTAGATTTAGTTGAAAATCAGCCACGGAGAAGGAAAACTCTAAATTTACAACCGGATGTTGTGGTAGTAGGATAATCGTACATCTTCAACCTTGCTTGGTTGTCTTTAAAGGGATAGTGACTATAAAACTCATAGCACTCGCAAAGTTGTGTCTCGAAAAATAACACTCACAAACAATCACTGAACTTCTTAATTCACACTAGCTACACGATCTGCCGCACGCAGAAATAAAATCTAGTTTTTCATTCTACTAAAATACATATCTGGCATCATTTTGTTAATTTTCAGTCGGTGATGTGTGGTCAAATAATTGTTTATGTATTTTTTATGTATGAATAGGTGCTAAGATATTCTTGGTTTGGTGAAGAAGGGAATCGTCAGATAAATACTTATCTTTGATAATTTTTTTCACATTATGAAAGGTTGGCAGTTAGTTTTCCATCACAGTCCCATAGAGAAACAGAATTGACGGAAAAATAAAAACAAAATTTTAGTATGCGTATTAACCTCCAAAACACTAAAACACCAGATTTTAAAGAATAATTATTCCAATAAACTGTGGAATTATCTTTACGATATGTATTGATAATATTATCATTTTGTCACTTCTGGGTGATAATTTATTTCTGACCTTCCGCTTCACCTGTCACAACAAAGTAATAAAAAAACGTAGAACTTTGTTTTATTAGTAATCGACATTTGTTAATCGAGAAATTAGACATATTCTGGCTCAACTATTTCTTATGGCATTCCATCTATTTTTATCTGAATTTCTTTTTATTTACTAATTTCGATTTGAAGACATTGCTGGTGAAGCGGAAGTTATCCGGGATTTGACCATGGATTGCCAAGAGGAGACACAGTTTGTGGTCGGTAGGATGGAAAAAAAAATGTAGCTAACGGAAGGTACACAAGTCGATACCCAATCAATATCGGCTGGGTCAACGTGGAGATGGGGTATGATTTTAAAAGACCCGAAACCCCTAATGAACCTCGGCTAGAAACATCACTGATGAGGTGTACCAAAGCATCTAATAGAGGTATTTTACGAAAAGATCGCTGATCATTCTCGTTTTTTTCCTGATATTTTTTCGAATTCTGTAAACTACAAGCAATGAGGAACGAAACCACAGCTTGGATGAAGAATTCAAGGGAGTATTAGAGAATAGAAGACAAAAAGAAAACTTTTAAATATGCTTGATGATATTTACCAAATTTTCGCTTCGCTTGTTTCAAAAAACAACTTATTTTACAGTTACATCACGTACGATTACCGAAGTTAAGTAACGTTGTGGCTAGTCAATACCTATTTAAATGACTGATTAGGAATTCCAGATGATATAAGCTTTGATGTCCCGGTGGTGCAAGGGATAAAAGCTCGGAATTGTTATAATTCCAAATGGGTTCTTTATATTGACTTATGCGCAAATACCATTGGGATAGATATGAATCTACTTATTCTCCCCCCAGCTATGGGTTAATTAGTAAAACTTTTATCACTAAAACATTATGGTCTCCTCCCGAAAAATTCTAACAATAGAAAATTAATTTCTGGCTTTAAATATACAGATAAAAACAGATAGAAAACGGATCAACCTAGCAATCGATAAACACACAAATTATAATATGACTTTTCTAAATAACAATTCTGACATAACGTTGCTATTAGTTAACGGCGCGAAAAGAAAGAGAAATTATGTAAGTATCAGCACTCATGTCAGCGAAAACCAGAACAAAATTTCAAATATAATGTTGTGAACTGTTAGACGTACATAATGACAAATACTTTTTCATGCTATCTTCTTTCAAAACAGAATTGATCATAGTTCTTTTCATATTCATATTAGTTTATCATTTTTGAATTGCCAAGCTTTCTTGGGATAGACAACTGAGTGATTCTAATTGCTTTCTTCAAGCTTTGCATTTCAGGTTTTTCCTTCTCTCAGAATGGAAGCCACTCGAGGCCAGTGAGGCCGGCCTCTACTGCTATTATACACATTACTTGCAGCGGTGAGAAAAGGATTTATATTTTTCCCGAATGGCATTTATAGACAGGCCAGAATTTCAATTTCACGCCGATACCCTTTACTACCGGTATAAACAGAAACATACAGTATATGATATCTAAAATATTTATAACTTTTTTCAACTTTAACTTATAGAATCTAATATAGAGAATATCGGTTTATGAATAACAAGTTGAAAACGATGACTAATAATACGACCAAACATTAAAACATAATTTTGATCCTCATATCAAAACTATGGAAACATTAAATAGTAAGGAAATTGTAAAAAAAATTAACTTATATGGAATTCATTTACTGTAATAGTTTCTGGCTAACGTTTATGGCTGACATGAAGTTGATACACAACATTGAATCAATTTTAGGTCAGCTGCCAAGTCGATTGATTAACGGTGTCATGCTAGAGGATTTTTCTCTCCACAATCTATCTTACATATCTTTGTCTACGATTTCTTCATGCTTATAATATTACTGCCACATATGGTCTACTACTCCTGCTAGGTAGAGCTCCTTGATAAAATTGAAAGAAAAATCAGTAATATTGTTGGGCCGGATATGGTGTCTTGGCATCAGTCCCTTTCTCGCCGCCGTAAGGTTGACAACTTTTGCCTTTTCTATAAATACTTTCATGGTAAATATTCGGATGTGTTCCACGCTATGGTATCTAGACGCTTCAAATTTAAACACAGTACTAGACTGGCGAGTTCTTACCAATTTACAGTTGAGTTGTCTAGACGTAACCGTAAATCCTACGCTGATAGTTTCGCTTCTCGCACTTCTGGTTTTTGGAACTCTCTTCCGCCTCCATTCATCCAAGTCAAATTTAATCTGCAAAAAAATTATATGCAATGCCAATCGTTATCTGCTGTCTTCCTGTCAATTCTTCCTCTGTTCAAGCTCATTAGTATTATTCCTGTTGCTAACTCTTCTGCGCCCTGTAGTACCTTGCGTCATCTGTGGCTTTACTGCCTTGGTCAAGGTGGACTCAACTAAAAAGCCATGAAGCACGCTTGTAAACTGTTATATAATAATAAACAGTCGCTGCTGACACTTGAGTTTGAACATAGATCGCCAGTGAGCAAACACAAGCGACCCCATTATTGAATTAAGTAAGCCGCGTGACCATAGAGTAAACGCATAAGTAGGATGTCGCGTGAAGTTCACTTGATCACATTTCTAGTCTATCCTCTATTACTATTCGGGTCATTATTTCTACTCTATCCTCTATACTATACGGACCGCTATTCTCTACACTATTCACTATACGGATTACTATTCGAGCAAGTATTATCGAGCAAGTACTATTAGTGCGAGTGCTATTCGATGGCGTCTGACACCATCATTGATCAGCGGCGTAATACAGTTGTATCTACGATTACAAAGTCTCTACTACAACTAGCATTACAAAAGTGGCAACGAGTTTTCGTTAACGTCGCAAAAGAACCAGAAGACTAATTCTTAAGGAAAAGATCACATGAAGAATTGTAATCAATTCTATTATATCTCCATCAGATCGTATTGAAATAAATTATAACTGGAAACAATAATTTTGCACTGTCATCAATAAACGAAAAAAGTAACACTTAAAATAAGATCGCACAAAACAGAGGACTGAACTTGTTATATGACAACACAAGACATATTGTCAATTTCATAAGGAAGCACTGTAACCTTGCTAATTAGAAATATCCTACGGAGGAAGTTACTTAACGGAATTGTAAATAAATGTTCATAATAATTATGATATTAATAAACTATATATTAAATGATAAATGTCCATATAGAAACCTGGTATTAATTATATAAAATGAAATAAAAATTGTATTAATTTTAGTTTTTTTTAATTTCCTCTATTTATTATAGATTTGTACACATCCAGTATTAATTATATTTTATTGTATAACCCACTAATAGCCACCGTCATTCCTTTCTCGAAGGTGGACATTAATGAATTCAAAAATACTAACATGATTACCGCTTGACAAACTGATCTGAAAAGCCTAATCAGCTCATCTATTGGGCTGGCAATGAAAGTTGCACAGAATTAAAAAAGAACTTGGAGCTTACATATCAAGGGTCGGGATCCTGAGCCATTTTAGATAAATTTAAATGGATACTGGGCATACTGAATAGGTTGCATTGGTTTTGAGAATATTGATTGTCAATTAAATGAGTCTTGTGAAATAGAAATAGGAGAAATTATCTCTATGGGAATAAATGCAAAATGAGGTTAAAGAGAATTAAAATGTAGAAGGAATTTTACAGTGTGATACACTGTTAATCTTGTGAACATGTTTCGAAAACATAAATTAATAATATATGAGGAAACCAGAAGAATAACTTAACTTTGTTCGGTATTGACATTTCGACGTGTCTTCCCAGACAGTCGCCGTAAATAATCGTCAATATTCTTTTAAATTTTAGATATCGGTTTACTAGGCCAGCAAGTGGAAATTAAATATAAATACAGTGTAAGAAGCTAAATTATCAGAAGGTGGACATATAGCAGATTAAAAACAGTAGCTCAGATTTATAGAAAAATAAATTTTGATAATGAAATATCGGTACATTTAATTTCAACACAAATAGTGAAGAGAATCTTGCAAATTTGTGAAGATATTCCGTTACTTGATCGTCATCAGTTGCCATAAAGATACATTAGCAAGAAAAGAAGAAACACAGATATGAAAAAGTGATGACTTTATAATCATTAGATTACTCAAAAAGATACCGTGTTTTCTCAGAAAAAAAAAGTTCAAGCTGGAAAGCATCCAAGGATCTTGGAAAGTCTATTCATAACAGTAAAAAAAAAAAAAAAACGTTGATGATAAATGCATCAGTAGTGATAGTATCAGTCGTCGAAACAATAATCGTTAAATCCAAAGGCTTAAGTGCACTGAAAAGAACATGCATATCAGTTGTAATTGGAATTATTTTTTTTTCAAGGAGCTCTCTACTTAAGGAGATAAAATAAGGTAATTCAGGGTAAAAAAAGAACTATTCACAAAGATATTCTAATAACATTGCTTTCAAGAGAAAATGTCAATACAAAAATAAAGTAAAATAAAAATATTGTTCAGGAAGAGGAGATTACGTGATCCCCTAGGAAATCATTCTGGACTGATAAAGGAATGAAATGTATGGCTAGCGTTTCAAAGAAAACATGATAATATTGATAACATTGAGGATAATATTTCCGTAACATAACAAATAAAAGAAATATTCTGTTAGAGTGAAAAATCAAAATGAAAAAAAAAAAAATTCTCATGAAAACTTATGATCAGAAATAAGAGGATTTTAGAATGAATGTAAATATTCAGAAATCAAATGATTATTGAATTGAAAAAGCCTGGCATTTTTAATCTATGTGGCTTCAGAACGTTAGGATCATGGCTCTCCACAGATTCTTTTTATTTATCATCTGTGAATTGTAATGACATATTGAGAAAAATGGTGTAGTGTTTTCACAATTCTGTTTCCATGATTTATTTTTTGTTTTTCTTGACTGAATGCATACGTATGCTAAAAAGCCCAGTCTACGCAGCCATTTAACACACAGCCGTTCATAAAAGAGACGTCTTCATGCCTTTAAAAAAAACTTTTGCGCGAAGTGAACGAAATATTAGGTTGGTGCAAAAATAATGACGTAATAATGTCGTTTTCTGTCGTAAAAAATACGTCGAAAAACGACATTATTACGTCATTATTATTGCACCAACCTAATAGATTAGACAGAATTGAAACTTGAATTTTCGCGCTGAAAATTGAGGCTACTGCCCCAGAATTTTAAAATAAGTGTAAAATTTAGATATCTTATTCCATATAAATAAAAATGTATATATATGAGATATATAAATAAAATGTATATATGAGAGACATGGGCTAATCAGAATTTTGAAAAAAAGAATATTAGTTTTGAAAATGTCGTCATCCAGATGAAACCTTACAAGCCTCTCGCTACTCTATCTGACTTTTTATGTCAAATGATCTGAGGAGCTCCATTCCATCATTCCACCAGCACTGATGTTCACCTCTAAGATCCGGATTACCATGTACATCATTTCCATTCCCGTTGTATTCCGTCAGATTTTTTAAAATGCCCTATTCAGACAAATTCTGAAAAAACGCCGATCCGTGGATCAGACTCTAGAGAGGATACGTCTGCCACATCTACAGGGGTAATCACTTTAAGTCTGGGGTTAAAGGTTATATTTCAAAAATCATTTTAAACCATTTTTACTCCTACATTTAGTTGAAGCAACGTCAATCACTTATCGTCTATTATGACCTGTCCATGGGCTTTGCATTGAATGAACAATTAGTAAAAGACAAGAAAAGGAACAAAAATGAAAAAAAGGAATGAAAAAGAAAAGGAAAGAAAAAGAAAAGGAAAGAAAAAGAAAAGGAAAGAAAAAGAAAAGGAAAGAAAAAGAAAAGGAAAGAAAAAGAAAAGGAAAGAAAAAGAAAAGGAAAGAAAAAGAAAAGGAAAGAAAAAGAAAAGGAAAGAAAAAGAAAAGGAAAGAAAAAGAAAAGGAAAGAAAAAGAAAAGGAAAAATGGGAAAGGAAAAAAAAGGAAAGGAAAAAAAGGAAAGGAAAAAAAGGAAAGGAAAAAAAGGAAAGGAAAAAAGGAAAGAAAAAAAAGGAAAGTGAAAAAAAGGAAAGGAAAAAAGAGAGATAGATAGATAGATAGATAGAGATACATTCTTTGAGTGTGTGCATGCTATAAATTTGGGTACATAATCCCCAAAAGTTAAATGTTATGGGAAAACGTTCATGAAATTATGTTTCGAAAATAGTACGCAACTATGCATTCCGACCATTTGGCTTCTTCAGATCGAAGACAAAAAAAGTGGTACGTGTGTATGCATTTGCGTGTGATTAAAATAATGAAATCTAATATTTTTCCCAAGCCGGCGTTGCTCGCGGCCCAAAAAGAGAAAGACAATGAGTGACTTTGTAACAAATCGTTTAACATTTTTAAGTGTCATAATTTTGAGATAGAAATACTTCAGAATGTGTAGGAATTAATTGAAAGAAGAAAGAATTGCTTTCATCCATGTGTTCTCCATGTCGACAGTATGCTATAAATTTGGGTATATAATCCCGACAGTATATATATATTTGCACGTGTTTGTTTCTATCTGGAGATATATATATATATATATATATATATATATATATATATATATATATATATGCACCAAAATGAATTTGGCAGTAATCCAGTTGACACCTGCTACAAACACAAACACACACATTATATATATATATATATATATATATATATATATATACATACACACACACACACACCATATTTCAGTTATTCGTAAAAAGATTTTCTCTTTTCACTGCCAGATAGAATTCTCTCAGCCATTTCAAATGATTGCATATATATTTGATTTACATTTAGTGATTTGGGGAGCGTTGTCTATGTGCCTACTTTCCAGAAATCTATATCTCATAATACAACTATTTGGGAGGTTATCCGCTAAACTCTGGCTACTTATTTTTCTCATTTTCATTCTGTTTAGTGCTGCAAAACTACAGGTGCAAAATCACTTACATTTACATGTCTACCCTCAGGATCGAGACAGAGCGATTAAGTTGTATTTCATTGGTCGGATGTATCTTATCCTTAAGATAAACGCGAAATAAGTAAAACCATGAAATTTTGTCAGATTAATATATCCTCTTCCTGAGCGTGATTTATTTCTGAAATATTCAAGGAATGAAGTTTGATCACCACGAAATATAAGAAATCTCGCATTGATAATGATGATAATGCTTAATGTTTATTCGGAAAAATAATACGATTTTAACATTAATAATCCATTTATTGATTAATGATCTATATCTGTGTATAATTTTGCTGTCTTGGTTTCCACTAGAAATGAAAAATTTCGCACTTAATACCAATGCAAACAAAACTATATATGTTTTGTACTATTGGAAAGACGTTATTATCAGCGTATCTAACAGTGGTTAGGGCGAATGCATTTCATTGATCTTAACTAAAATATAAAATTAGTCATTATATTTTGCGTGTTTATTTACTGTCTTTAGTAAATTGCTAAACCCCATGTTTCATGAGAATGATAAAAAGCAATATCTCCCAGCTAATATATTAGAATTTTAGTTATATGTTAGGCTAACTCTTAAACAAACAAGTTGTAGAGGATCAGAACTATGCCTCACCTCCATAATAGTTTAATATAAAATATCAACGGGAAGCCTTAGATAACATGAGATACGACATTTTATTTTATTATTGTTCCTTCAGCATAGTTTTTGTTACACGGTGATTTAAAATCACAGAAAAATCGTAAGGTCTCTGATTTTCTTTATGGTCATCTTTTTTTTCTTTGTATATTACTGAATAACAACGACATTCAGTGACGGTAAATAAAAAAAAAAATCAACACACAATAGATTTTCCATTTCAAAGTACAATTAATATAGTTGGAGTTCAGTAGGTTTAATTCATGTCAAAAGTATATTTGAAACTGAGGTCCAAATAATACATTATATATATATATATATATATATATATATATATATATATATATATATATATATATATATATAAATGAAGCTTTGCTACCTCGGAAGTGGATAGGAAAATCGATTTATCCTACAATCAATTCATGATCAAATGATATTAATTTGTCTTCTGTCTCAAGTGCCACTTTCCAAATTGATCAATGTATTGGATGGAGTATTTTATTTGTTGGCAGTTCATATTATATGCACACCTCTCCCTCTCTCCATATACATATACATATACATTATATATATTATATATATATACTTCTATTACTTCAAGCATTATGTATAGTTGAAACCTCTATTTCACTGGACACGTTGTTTATTTTAAACAGTAATTATTTGCCTACAAGACTGCGTACTTGTGTAAACATAATAACGAATTTATTAAAATATCTCCTCGAGAACGTAAGCGGCTAGGAGAATTTTAAAACAAAAAACGAATAAACGGAGCGTCTACTCAAAAATAGAGAACGATAAGGATTTAACAGTATTTGTGTTTGATTAGGATGCAACACCATTCGAAGCCGAGTCAGATCTAAAGAAGGTTTTCTCCTGCAGAACTGGACACAGATTTGAATATTGCTAGAGAGTGTATTTTTTCATTTAATATGATTTCAAAAATGTTCGGGCAGGTGGACGAAAAAAAATATTGTGTTTGAAATAAACGGAGGTGTACTCAAATAAATCTATCCAGTAAATAACTTTTAAGGAGATCATTCATATATATATATATATATATATATATATATATATATAATAATTTTTACCTATCATAATTTCACACAAACCCCACCACACGTATATACATACACGCGAGGAAATATTATTCACCGGAAAAAAAATGACATGCATACATTCACGTGACATTCACGAGACATTTCCGCCACACTTCCAATCTTGAAATTTCAACATACAAATGCGTATGTATAGACAACTCCACCCGTATACATACATATGTCATATCCAAAACTGCCAACATATGTTTATATATGTATGAGTCCCGACGGACGACCAAGTATGTATATGCGTCTGCACACATCGATGTTTGCGTCAGTACGATGAAAAAACGACGAAGTTTCCCCCACCACTTCCACAATAACACCAATACACGCAATCTACATAAAACCAAAATTTAAAAAAAATAATCAGTTTGTCTGACGATCGCTAAACCCAGGGTCACAAGCTCACATCTATCCAACCATATATATATATATATATATATATATATATATATATATATATATTTGTGTGTGTGTATGTACGTTAATATACCTAATTAATATGCAAGATGATACCTGTAACTCTTGACAAGTATATTTTCACTTTTTTTGCTCATATTGTTCTGCATTTTTCATTATCATCTGTGTCATTGCTTGGATGAAGATTTTTTAAAAAGATTCCCAATGCTGATTTCGAAGGAATTTAGACATTATTTTTAAGAATATTTAAAAATTTTAATGCTAATTTTGTTTTCTACAGTTTAACTTGAAGAATATATGTAACAGTTTGGAATAAAAAAAAATCAAGATATTACTATTAAAATTATTGAAATAGAACCTGAATTTAGTATCCTATTTGATACTTGAACACTTTGACTGGTTTATCAGAGAGGTTTCTTTTATAACATTTATTTCTATAAGAATAGAAACACATTTCAACACAATTCCTTCTGTTTTGAATATCAGTCTTTCTTGTCTTTTCACAATATTTCCTGACAATATTTCTTAAAAGAAGGAATTTGGCTAACTGAATTATAAAATCATGTAATCATTTTGCTGCAAGTTGTTTCTACGTTTTATTAAATTAATGATTAGCTTTATACTGAAAATATATTACCCTGAACGATCTGGATTTAGAACTACACGTAACCTCGGGCTTAGTTGCATAATTCAGTATGATAACCCTATACATAGAATTTCCCAGCGCGCTTAATCCTCAACTAGCGGGATAAATGTATTTTCCTATACTCGATAGAAACCAGGTACCCACTTATGGATACAGAAACTACAGAGAGCCTGCCGAAGAAGCTGGAAAGAGAATCATAATCTTATATTAGATCGAGCCAGGAATGCGACACATAGCACATAGCGGAAATTTAAAATTAGCTGAATCTGTAAACGATAAATGACAATCCCCTTGTTTATTCAGCATCTTTTCGAAATGTATGGAGAAATTGATGAATGGAATTACTGTGTAAGGTAAAATAAAGTTTAATCAGTAAGTAGTGCATACCCACCATTTCTTTTAGCGAATAAGACAAGATTAACATCTGTGGTTCAAAGTTCCTTGTGTCAAGGGTTAAATCAATGTTCCTTGAAATTATCATGTAAATATGAGTATGCCGTCATATTTTGCGCATTACGTTAAAATGCTTTATGCGTTCTGGCAGAAATGTCTGAAAAAATAAGGATATTTTAAATTCCAAAACGTCCGTCAGTGTCATTCTGGCCGTGTTAAATGATGCCAGTGAAGTCATATGATATGTGAGAGACAAATGCTTTATACGGCGGTTGATTTTAAAGATTATTGAACCGCACACATTGAAATAAATATGCACAAATCCTAAGAATTACTAGAAGTTAAATTACATCTGGTGACGAAATAATGGAAAAATAATCTTTTTGTCACTTACTTGGGTAGCATTTCTGAAAGAAATATCAGTTGCCAAAGCTGCGTATCATACCTAACACAGAAATAGACGAAGCAGCTGAAATTACTATGCTTGAAAAAAAGTATCTGATGAAAATGCTGAGTCCATAAAATTATGAGCATCTTGCTATTTGATGTGTCATTATAATTTTCTTTTTTTTCCCCATTTTCTCACATTTTTAAAAAATCTTTCCACAATACAAGCCTCACGAGCCTCTAAGTTGAACTGAACAAGGTTTGTCATATACTATAAGTGAAGGTCATACGAAGTGAAGATTGTGCTGATAAAGATTGAATCTTCACATAAACAGATTAAGTGTAATTTTTGTTCCACAAAGTAGCATTTTCTATATGAATTTCTGCGACGAGGAGTTACCATTATTTAGATTAGTTACACGCGGTCAATTGCTCTGTTCTTTGTTGGTGTTATCAACTCGTTTCGGCCGTATTAGTTTTAGAATAAAAAACCCTAACTGAATGGATCTTGATCCTTACAATTGAAATATGAAGGAAAGGTTGGTGATTCGACTGAGTACATAATATGGCGAGTTCTAGCTGTAAACCTCTGAACACGTGACACTAAAAAAAGCCTCATATGGAACAGTTATCATTGCAATAGCAAATGATTAGCAGTTTTCCTATGATATTATGTCAGAGTGAAAGAGTCGGCAGAGTGCAAAATATGTATATAAAACCGGGTAAAAGTTTATCAAAGCTAAAGATTAAGACGGTAATTTCTTCACGCGCATTTGAAGTTTGTCTCATTTTACGATGCAAAAAACAGAAAAAAAAAGAAGAAGCGATTTGAGATTTATAAATAAATAATATATTCATTTCATATAAAATAAGACAAAAGTCTTTATCGTTTTATGACGAAATTATCAATTGTCGTAATTTGCTAAACCAAATATTCAAAATATTGCCGATGCTCAAGTTTACCACTAGGTGGTCTTTTTCTGTGGCCGAACAGGTGACTCGTCAGTCAGGAAAATGAAGGAAATTTGGCAAAAGCCAGGCGAGAAAAGTCAAATATCAAAAGGTAACTTCCTGTGTATATTCTCATTACGAACGGAAATAGAGACACACAAAAATGATACAAAAATCTTTCGAACAAAATATACAAAACAAATTAAAAATAATAACTGTTCAGTATTTAATTTCATTATTAGCAACACACATGACCAGAAAAAACAAAAACAAAAACAAAAAATCAAAACTATAATACATGCTTAATTAAGTAGCGCACCTGTAATAACAGCTCTTGTGGGCGTTGGTGACACAATAACGAACTGTATAAAGAAAAACGAAATGTCCGGAAGCACTTGGTAAACTCAATGCTACCATTCAAGAATAAAGTCACTTAGAGAAGCAGGCTTTAATTCTATTGGCAAAGAATTAAGCTAACAACACACTCCTATATTTGCTATTGTTCAAATCTCAACGTGCAATAATAACCACAAAAATGGCTAGAAGATTTTCACATATAAATATATAAACATGTTCACTAATTAATCTTTTTAACTCAGCTTGAATTCTCATCAATTATTACCGGATTAAAAATCCATTTCCTTCAGCTAATCTATATTACTAATTATAGAAATATTCTTGAACTATATTTATGTTTCAGTAATCAAACTAAACTATTTTTCAATAAATGTTACGCAATGAATGTGAATAAATTTAGCCTGATATCTAGTATTCCATAAAAATAAACAAATTATTGACTTTCAACATTCGTTCGTGACTTCCGAGATGAAAACTGAATAAGACTAACATAGTATGTAAAAATTTGTCTACTTATTGATACTTTTTGGAGTAATCAAAAGTTCGGCTTGTTGATTATCGATTATGTAGTGCCGTTTGTGTAACACTTAACGGTATGCGAAGTAAAATTGACGGACCGAGTTCAAATATTTGTCTAATCTATTCCGATTTATTTGGCAACATTTCCCTTGTGAAAACACGAATTACTTTTCTTCCCACCATTTATAGGTTAAATAAGCGGGAAGACTGATTTACCTAGCCTTGTATTACTCAGCAATCAA
Organism: Acanthosepion lycidas; assembly: GCA_963932145.1. Classification (NCBI taxonomy): domain Eukaryota; kingdom Metazoa; phylum Mollusca; class Cephalopoda; order Sepiida; family Sepiidae; genus Acanthosepion; species Acanthosepion lycidas. Next base: position 112,660,619 of record OZ010571.1, read on the forward strand.
AATTATGGAAAAGGAAACAGGAAGCTATTCTACTCATTCACAAAACATGAGAACTCAAAGATATTACAGAAATAGAGAGTTTCACGTGAGAACTTTCAGAAGATGGGATTCAAGTCCAAAATGTATAACTTTGTCTCAACTCAATCATATTTCAAACGTTAAATACTCAAATAAATTCAGTAACAAAAAAACAAACAATTTCAGTAAAAAAAACAAACAATTTCAGTATTGACGTGCTTGCTTCTTTGCTAGATCATAATTATATGGTAACTATTGATAAATTTATGTGAACCTTAAAGCGAATTTAGTTTAGGAATGAACAAATGCAAGTAATACAAGCGAATCCATCAACAATTATAATATTGCATCACTAGTGTAATCAACCAAATATGTTATATGTTGCTATTCATTTGACTTTAGTAATGATAGGATCATTCTTAGGTCTGTTTTATGCTCCATCAATTCAAACTGAAAATTTTTGGGTGGTTGCGTATACATATGAATGTTTTAAGAAATAATATTTTACATTCCTGCGTGAATGGAATTCTCTATTCTAATACGTACTTTTATTATGTGATACATTCAAGAATGTAATATAAAGTGAATGCATAGTAGAATTATCAGGAATCTGGGAAAATATTTTATTAATTTTTATCTTTTTTATATGCATATAATGTTGGAACGGATAATATGAATATATTTTTATGTTCTTATATGCGAATTTCAGTGTGTACACCTAGCACGTGTTTGTGAGTGAGGGTAATGATTGGTAGCAGTCTTTTGTCAATGAATATTAAATACTTTAAAGTCTTTGACAGACATAAAACTAACGAAACGAAGATTAAAAAAATGGCACATACACACATTATATATATATATATATATATATATATATATATATATATATGAATATATATATATATGAATATATATATATATAAAACACAAAGGAAGAATTCTCTTGACCAACATGTTTCGTAGTCTGATGGACTATATCAAGATAAAGGTAACTTTTGTATAATGCAATATATACTTATAAACAAAAGTAGCAATATATTTCCGGTATGGAATTTTTTACAAATTTAAGAACGTCCAAAAATATCTTTAAGACTAAATGTTTTGAGAACAAATATTGCAAAACTCTAAGTCATGTAATTTAATGCCTAATAAACGAAAGTACATGTTTTCAGTTTTGTTATTGAATGCGTTTACTCTCATATATGTTTACATTTATTTACATATAAATATTTTTATCATTTTAAATTGATAATTTATTTATGTATTTATTTTACATGATGCAACAATTTGATTCAACAGGTCTCTTAATAAAAAAAAAATTGATTTTGCAGACAAAACGCTTTGGCAAGTAAAGTTATTCTTTTTCTTGATTCATATTCTCATTTGACAGATTAATTTATATCTAAATATTCACACGCACATATATATATATATATGCTTTACACGCATATTGATAGCTGGATATATATAGTTATGCATGTATAGAGAGATATAACACAGAGAGAGAACAATTAAATATAAAGTAATAAAGTTTTATATCTAAACCATCGGAAAGATGTTTCTGATCAAATAAGGTGAAATTTATAAGAAAATAATCTCGAATCTCTGTGCTATTAACTCATAATTAAATATTCGATAAATGTATAATAAAGCAAACCCCAAAACCTCTTTCCGCACATTTTACAGAAGACGAATAATAGAACAAGTTGATAAAATATCAGTAATTAAATTATTACATCTCATTAAAATATACCGTTGCCCTTGCCAAGTTATTCTCTATCATAGATTGCCATATACTTACATTTTCTTATCTAACGCGAGAGAAATAATCTAATTTTGCATAAATGAAGAATTGTGTTCATTTTTCCGAATTATCTATTCACTTCTTCAGCGATAACGTATCTAGTTTCTTAATGTCGGGTTTACTTCAACATTTATTCACAGCGCATACATTGAGCGTTTTATGCTTCTTTTAAAGCAATATAGAGATTTAAATGTATTTATAAATGCTTTTTTTAAATGAAGGTGTTTCGAAAAAAAGAAAAAAATAACTTCACGAAGGGACCGGAAAATCGACGTTTGCAAAGAACAGTCCAAAATATATACTGATGTAGGCATTTACAGACAATGCTAATCTGTGGACAAACGATTGGAGGATGTTTGATTTGATACACATACGCTGAAAAGGGCAACGCATAATGAAATCATTTTTAATTTTATATCAATGCAATATAAAACAAAAAACAAAAACAAAAGAATTAAAGGAAATAAAATCTGTCGTTTAAAGATAAATGAATAAAAAAATCTGGATAACAAATTTGAACATGAATCTCCCATCAATGATATTTATCTTGTCTTTGTTACATTAAGACCTAGACAATGAAATGAATATAGTGATTTTCCAAGCGTAGCTTGGATGTGGTACAAGGGCGAAAGTAAGGGGCACCCAGTGAGGATTGAACTCACTACTCAGTTGTAATTTTCCTAGCGAGACAAGCTTGCTAACCATTACACCACCTCGAGATGCCCATGAAATCAATATATTAACATAGGAATGAAAACAAGGACAAATTTGACTAAGACGCCAGGAGTTAATGAATTTTAAAGTTTATAAGAAAAACATACTAAGGAGAAAGAATAATAAATGAAGCAAATATTTTTATGGCAACTGGCCTGACGTGCTTTTTTCCCCCTTGTGCCACGAATGCGTGAATTTAAGCGTGCCACAGGATGGGCATCGAGTTCCCAACTTTTTACTGTTGAAGTAGTTAAATGTAACCACCTCTTCTACTCAACAGTTTCTTTTCTCTCATTCACTGCTTGTGGAACTCACATCCGTTTACCTGCGTCACTGATAACTACAATCTTCAAAAATTTAAATGAAACGTCAATCGTTATCTTCTATCTTCTTGAAGCCCGTCCATCTTTTATCCTTTCTCCAGTCTTCCCTACACTCCATCTTTTCTATCACATTCACACCCTGAAATAATTTTTTTTTAAAATCGTGTGTAGAGTTGAAAAATTCCGGCCGAGTTTATTACGTTCTTATAAGAACAAATACAATCTCTATTTCTTCTCCCCTCCCCAGCTTCCCTGATAAATACAATCATCAAAAAGTAACCCTAATCTCCAATCTTTTTGAATGCCGTTCATCTTTTATCCTTTTTTCATTTCTCCCGATATCAAGTCTTTTCCCTCACTTTCATTCTCTGTAACCCCTGCAATCTAGTGGCATTCCCGTCTTGCTTGGCGTGAAATGGTTAAAGAAAAATGTATTAAGAATAAAGAAGATTACGATTGGCATTGCATTTAAATGGTTGCATCAAAGGTGACCTGAAAGCATAAAGCCCGAATAGATTTACACAAGCGTGAGCTACAAGAGAAGAAACTGTTAGCATATGCCGTACGGTTATATCCACTAATTTCATCAAAAATATTGTGAAGAGATCGCCAACATGTTACTGCGAAAAAAGTCATGAAGTCGCTTATGAAAAAGGAAAATTCATCAGATCAATTATCCTGAAAATGCACGTAGAAGATACGTAACGGCGGTGGGAATGTGAGTGACAAAGTGTTGCCAAGTCAAGACCGATAATATTACTAATCTTGATTTTTATAAGGATCTCTAAATGTATAACAGAAGCAGATGACCAAATGTGACAGCGAGTCGATAATCAACGAATAGACCACTTGTCAATTTACATAAAGATAAATAATATATATATATGTCAAGAAAAAACAGTAAGATATATAATCCGGTGTTCTTATAGATATTTTAATTTTTACAAAATAGTGCTCAATGTAAATTTACAGAGCATTAAAATTATAAATTAATTGATTTGAAGTATGTTTTTTTTCGCAACACAGTTCTAGCCATGTTTTAAAAAATGGAAGCTAAAAGCTTCGAATTTAATTAAATTAAATTTGAAGCTTTTATCATCCATTTTTGAAACATGGTTAGAACTGTGTAGCGAAAAAAAATTAAATCAATTAATTTATAATATATATATATTATAAATTAATTGATTTAAAATATATATATATATATATATATATATATGCGCTATAGTGAGAAAGATCTGGGAAGAGGGTATAAAAATTGTATTCATGCGGAAAGATTATCTTGTATCGTAGATAGAGTTTTATATTTAAGGACAGTATGTACATATTAGGTTGGTGCAAAAATAATAACGGTTTTGACGAATTTTTAAGTTAAAAAACGTTATTATTTTTGCACCATCCTAATATTAAACACATTCATTTTCGCGATTCAGTGCTATCGTAAGGTCGTGTGTTTCTCCTTATATATATGCAAACTGATAACGAGTTACATATAGAAATTTATCAGCCCAGCCAGTTCGGCATCACTTGTATGTGAAATATGTCAAGCCAAGCATACGGAGAAAACCGAAGCACGATTGAACTCACTGCAAAAGATATACAGATTTAAAATAGATTAATACCATTCCTTTTTTGTACATATGTTAATCCTTATAATTTGGCAAATGTGTACTGCAAGCAGACAATGTAAACGTGCTTCATCAAATTTACCTTTCGTGTCAGTTAATAAATAAGTGGCTATTTTTTCAAATTTGAATTATTCTTTATCAAAATCTATCGAGTGAGTATGTAAGAGAAGATATCGACTTAAATCTAGTGACGAAATATTCAAAGATAAGGATCAGTTTTGAATGCAGTATTCTCATGCAAGATCTTCCAACTGTACTTAAAAGGTCAGAAAAACACCAAAGCCGAGTATAGTATTTTGTATAATGAGGATGCTTTATCTCAGAGCTTCAAGCAAAAGATGAAAGATTATTTCCACTTCCTAGTTTAGCGACACAAATATAAAACTAAAAAGAAGGCGATTGGATCGTTTACGTTAATGATATCGATGATATAATGTTACGTATGAGTGAGAAATTTTCAATGAATAATAGCAAACAAGAAGGCATCTCTCTGGCTATACCGATATCTATGTAAAAAATACATTTCATCAGTGTTAAGAAAGTAATATCTACAAGCTATGCGCTAAAGTTATTTCCCTTCAAATGAAATATATGTATTTTGTAGCGTTCATAAACCTTTAAAACGTCAGAAAAGCATACTTTGCGAACGGCTTCCGGTTTCAGCTTCTCAAGTTTATGTATCTTTCTTGAAACATTGGCAGTTACAATCGTAACTGGTCGTGTCATTGGCTAGATATGATGTCACCGCCTTTCGCAATAAGGTATTCACTGTATTGTTTCGTCAAATCTCAAAGACAGACAGTGGATTAACATTGCTTATTTTCAAAGCGGATATGGGTTGTCTGAAAAAATAAAGTATCTACTGAAGTAAAAAGATACTTAAATTTCGAATCGTATTTTCTGATTTTATTAAATTTAGCAAATGAAATTAACCTGAATTACATACAAATATTTGAAGGAAAAAGCATCACAATTTCAACTGTATTTCAAACATGAAAATTTAAAATTTTTGAGTTGGTTTTGTAGAAAAAAGCAATGTTGTATGCCAATGTTTGTAATTAAATTTAATATTTGCCAGATCTTTACGGGAAGTGTTATTTATGTGTTAATTAACTTAAATTACATTTTGTAAGCGAACATACAGTTTTGCATCAGACAGAGGCAACCGTACGATTTTATTGTTTCTTCAATTTTTCCTGTCTTTGATGTTATTTGTTACGACAATCTTATTAATTTTCAAGTCGTTTTCTCTGCAGAACGAGTATTTTGTTCCTTTTTATGTAAATATACTCTAATTTATGAGTTGAAAACTTTCCCTAGGATGGCAGTTCTATATGGAATAATATACTCTGATTTTTTTTTAACTGAGATATGCACTCAAACGATCATGTCTACGACAGTAAATGCACATTCCACAATATGCGTTTGGATAATATACAATGGTGATATTTAACCTCACCCTACAAGGAAGTTTTTGGCATTCAATGACTGAGCCTAAAATAATGCATTCAGTTGAAATTTATACATTCCTCCTCTTAAAAAAATTTTTTAGGAAAATAGTTTTTTCAAGTCTCTTATCAGTTATCCTTCTTTCCTGTATTGGCGGGGCTTCTTTTCAAACCTACTGTTTAAAGTAGTGAGGACTGTCAACAAATAACCTTATTTTCTGTTCGACTTATATTTTCCATCCATTGTACTTGCCGTTAATGTTAAAAGTTGTCAAGTGATGCGTTTTCTGTTATTTTGTACAGCTGTTTCTGTTTGTGATTCTGTGTCGTCAGTTCATAATGCTGAAAGAAGGGTGATTTTTGCACAAGGCCTTTTTATAACCATTTAATAGAGAAAGCGGTTTTATACAGCTGACATTTTAGATATTTTTAATATGCGCCAGACATGTCATCCATATGAAAGATCGATCTGATAAAGGTTTTTAAATAGATAACTAAAGTTTTCAGGTTTTGATTTTAAAGTGATTTACGGTGATAAGCAATACTACGAATGACACTGCCTATACGATGTTCAATTTCCTTTTCTCCTAACCGAAAAAGTCTGTACGTAATATGTATTCAGTGATTATTTTCTAATAACATCTGACATTGCTATATGATCAGTGATCATACAAGTTTTCGAAGAAATTTAAATAAAATAAGGTTCATCTCTCTAAATACAAATAATCCATGCAGATAAAAAAGACAGCAACAACAAAGAATTGACGTTTATTATAATGTATCTAGAGAGTTACGCGGGCTTTTCCAACGGGGATTAATGTGAGAAAATCTAAAAAAAAAAAACAACAGAAAATATATTTTCCACTTGGATAGTTGAAAACGTTTGCATTGTTGTTTATTTTTACGTCTAAATTGAAAGTTATTGTTAAACTGAAAAAAAATATTGATATAACAAACGAAAAAATACTGATATTTTTCTCCCAATGAAGTGCATTAATGAAGTGTCCTTGCGGACACACAGCACAGTGGATAAAGGTCCTGGTTAGATCCAGTGACAGGACCCAAAATGTTGTGAGTTCATTGGAGAACATGGAGTGGTGAATTAACAGGTGATAACTGACATCGATTAGACATAGCACGTGGAACTAGAACAGTCTACCTCAGCGAGCGAAATAAAGGGTTCAGTTCGACATTCCAACAACCTGAAGAAGGCCGGAGCGTACAACAGTTCAAACGGGGAGATAAATATGGCAACAAAGATGAGGGAAATACTCCTAATAATGTAAATAGTGTAAATAATACCTCATCTAAGAAATACAGACAGATGCTGAAGTGAATTTTTACGTTTGATTTTCTGCTAAATAATTTTCACTGCTAATCTTAATCCATTTGTAAGTTCCATATTTTGCATTTACCTAAAAAAATAAATTAAATTAACATCATGAATAGATGTAAAATAAATCTATCAAAATTATTAATATATATATATATGATTTTTTTAACGATATTTATGTAAGCATGAATCATAAAGAGACAAATGTAAAACTTTTATTCACTATTACTATGACTAAGACGTTTTGCATTTTCAGGCATAAACATTATGAGTCAAATCCATGGGTTGCGTATTACACATTGGAGATAACTTTAGAAATAATTTAGCACGACTAAGATCCAAGAGGATATATATATATATAAAAAAAAAAGCAACGAAGTTCATACGAATCGAAAATCACCTAAAGAACACCGGAAGGCATAACAGCTAAAGCATTTTAGATGTTGCTTTTACAGTTTATATATATATATATATATATATATTCGATCCTCACCGAAAACTCTATACTTTCAGCCTTGTGCCACATCTAGGCCTGGCTTAGAAAATAAGGGCACCTCGATGTGGAGTAATGGTTAACAAGCTTGTCTCTGTTGGACAATTGCGGCTGAGTAGTGAGTTCGACCCTCACTGAGGGCCCCATATTTTCATCCTTGTGCTGCATCTGAGATACGCTTGATATGTATATATATATATATATATATATATATATATATATATATATATATATATATTACATCTTATCTCCGTAATTCTTAGGAACGTAAAATGCATATTTACAGAATATTTTACATATGTATTTTTCTATTAATATTATTGCAATTTTATACTAAAATTGTTAAACATTTATTTACACCTAAAGCCAAGTCTAGCTGCTACACTTTTCCTTTTAGTATATCTCAGGCTTTGGGAAATAAATTCTTACAATATTTAAATCCTGATGCGAAGGCACTTGTTAGAGGCTCAGAAAGAGAAATCGTCGACCCATAGTCGAATCCAGTCAAGTTCGTTATATTCCCTTTAGTGTTAATTGTAAAATATATGAATCTCTTCCCCAACCATGGGTTAAATATTAGGTCAGAATATATATATATATATATATATATATATATATAAAAGAGAATTTGTTTGTATCTATTAAGACACCAATTATATATATATATATATATATATATATATATATATATATATATATTAAATTGGTGTCTTAATATATCCAAACAAATTATTTTCATATATATATATATATATATATATATATATATATATATATATTAAATTGGTGTCTTAATAGATACAAACAAATTCACTTAAGAATCTATTAACTGTACAAACTAAAACATGTTTCGTTTTTCTTTCCCTTTATATCAAACTTTCTCCGATTTTTGTAATCTTCTCTATACGTCCTTGTGTATGGGAGTGAAAATTAAATAATCTCCTCACAGATCAATAAAAAAAATGATGCAACGAAAATCTGTTTGTCTAGAAACATAGTGAGAATTCCCTGATCTGAACATGTGAGTCACGACGGGGTATAGTGAAAATATGAACAAATATGACACTTAGGTTTCAAACCATAAAGTGGGAGTTTAAATTTCTAGAGAATATAATGAGGAAAGAGGTCTAGGAAACTTTGACGCTCAAAGTAAATATTGAAGACAAGAGGGATGGAGAAAACAGCACATAAGCTAATTACCGAGCTTGGGAAAAAGGATGACAGAACTGGGTTTAGTTGAGATAGCAAAATATAATATTTAGTAGGAATTAAAGCAAGAAATTCTAGAGAGATGTGATCGTCAACGTTCTTAAGGACCATGAAACATAGAATTAAAAAGTTGCGTTCAAAGAGATTGCTACTATTGCCGTTTTTGCTGAGGTGCTATTCTTAATGGTGCTATAAATATTATAGTAAACACTGTCGTTAATGTATTTTGTCTTCCCTGTCATTGAAAAAGCTTTCTTTTCCAATATTTTTGATACTGTTACTGGAATTTTTTATTTATTTTTGCCCTAGTGTTCTTTGTTGTATTTGCAGTGTTCAGTATCGATTTGATTCCTATTGTTGTCAAGTTCGCTATTCACGATGCCATTAAAAAAATACTAAAATAAAACTATATACTTATCTCTATTTTCCGATGTTGTTATTTTCCTTATCAATGACTTATCAGCAAGTATCTTCAAAGATTGATACAAGATTGAACGTTTCTTCCCGTAGAAAACTTCTACTCCTCCTGGTACTCTTCGCTCATCTGAATTGAGCGTTAAACCTTCAACATTGCCTGTGTCTTCTGCTCTTCGCTTTCAACCCACTACTCTGTCGCTTACCTGAGTCGGTAGTAATAATTGGATAAAAATGCTTCTAGATTTCTACGCGCGCCAATTACATACAAAGCAGCTGATGTCATCTGCATTGTCTTATTGTCTTGACATTTCACGCATTCCAAGCCCGAATGCTCTATGAGACTCGCCCACGGGAAGCCGCCACAAAAAGAAACATTTCTGCAATCAAGTTGCAATATTTCGCTTCACTGCTTCATTCATCACACAATGAAATAATACTGTTCATTTTGGCGTCTTTTTCCCTTTCTATCTTTCCCCCACTCGACTTCACGTTTTTTTCTTCTTTTTTTTTCAAACATGAGTTTATTTTTCAAACTTGCTCAATAAGATGCGATGTGTTAAATCAGTCAACTATAAAAATGAACAACGGATATTTAGAGCAGTAGACTATAGATCATACATAGTACCTGAATTTGTTGTTATTCGATATTAGTTTTTATTTTCATCTCGCTATCGATTTGTCGGTAACATATTACGAACACCCACTTCGTTTATAGTTTGGATCCTTAACAGCAAATAAAACTTGAGTGTTTCAATTATGAAAAAAAAAGTATTCTGAAAATACCATAGGATGAACACGTGAGCAATGATGAAGTTTTAGAGAAAATAGAAACGAAATGGACGCATTATAATTAGAATAAGAAAGTTACATTTTCTAGGCCGCATTATGAGAAAATGGAGCTTGGAAAATGTAACCGAGACAATACATATTGAATGTAAAATGGATAAAGGAAACAACGCATAACCCACTTGACGCGTTTGTGTAAATGGTTGCCAGAACGGATATTAGGAGATATGTAAAAAAATACAAGTTTTACTAAGAGCTACAAAGGATAGGGTATCTTGGAGAGCCCCTTCCTAAAATGAAACAAAATAGAATAAAAGTTTAACATGTCCACTATGTCGCCTGCGCTTGATTAAATATCACGGTTTGTCTGCCTCTCATCAAAATGGTGTGAGAGTTTCGCATACTCTTTTCATTGATTTTACATTCTCAGTATTTCCATAAAATAGAATGAACAAAAAGGCTATATCAAATGACTTCTTCAATTTAAAATCTATGTTAACGGAATCAAATTGAACTAAATCTTTATTTAAAATATATCATCTAATCTAAGCATTGTTTGGAGGAATAATATTTACTGTTTTTTCATAGTACATTTGAGTCGGTGCTCACCCGGGATTAATACAGTCGTATAATTCCCTCCAGAATGTGAAAAAATTCATATTATAGGAACCAAAATAATAAGTAGATCAAGAATACTACAAATGGAGTTTGGTAAAAAGCTGAAAAGTTGAATATTAATGACCAAAAAAAAAATAATTGAACATTTTAATTCGAGCCAATTAAAGATTATCATAAAAAAAACAATTTCTAACTTCGTATAAAAACAAGAGAAGTGAGGATTTTATGAAAGGGAATGGTGAAAAGATTTTTCTTGGTCTTCTATCGATTATCTGTTCAGCATATTTTATAGATTGATATTGCATGCATTCTTTGATCTCTGTCTGTCTGTCTGTCTGTCTCTCTCTCTCTATATATATATATATATACACACACACACACACACTTCAAACGTTATTATAGTGGGCACTTCGTATATGAAATAGACGTTCCATTTCTATTCCGTGTGTGTGTGTGTGTGTGTGAAACGATAGAGAGAAGAAGAGATGTTTTAAAAGGCAATATAGCACAGCAATTCAGACATTTATGTGTAAATTACATATTTGTGAATATGGACATTTTCAATCAGTGTCTTAAAATTCTTATTGAAGCAAGATGTTACATCTATTGGCTCTGGACTTACTGATGGCTCGAGACAAATAAACCTCTACATTGAATAAGTTGACGTGAATATATTAGATCTCTATTTTTCAATATATTCGTTTAATCTTCCTTTTTACGCCACACCTCTTCAGGGTGTGAGTTACCACTCATATCAACTGTTTCCATTTTTTATTATCTGTTAAATGCCACAAGTTCTTGGAAAAGGCATTGAAGATTTTCCTTCCGTTCCCTACTCTACTGTTTTAAGAGTTCTTATTTCATGTTAATCTTCATCCAAAACAAAGCCCAATAGTCAGTCGTGGTAAATGCTTGGTGTATGGTGTTGTATAAGCGTAAGAAAAATCAGAAAGTGCAGTTTATTATATTATGTAGGAAATATAATGGTTAACACAAGATCTGAAGAGGTGAATATTCTAGTGCTCGGTAGAACTTCATCCACAAAGTAGAAATACTTTGGAAAAATCTGTTCGAGTGGAAATTACTTCATACTAATGGGATACGAAGAGAATAAGGATGATTTATGTTTGTTTTCGTAGCAGGGTTGGTACCCGCTGTAAAGGTCCGGTCTGGTCGGACCAAGAAATATAGTTCGTCAGATTTTTACGACCGTTCGTTCGTTGAAAGGAGTTGTAGATTGCAAAATAATTACCAGTGTCGACGCTTTTGAATTCTATCAAGACACTCAAAGAATTCTGTGCAGCACCAACCAGAGATGACACTTTTGAGGTCTAATCTGGTTCTTGTAAAGATTGTGCATTCAGGGACTTAGTGGAGCTGTACGATGAACCGATTATCTTTCCAGCATCTTTAGCAATATAACCTATATATGATTTCCACTTGAAGTCTGGGGGAATGTATTTGATCCCCCAAAAACGTTCAATGGCAAAGAGCCTTTTAAGATAAGGTCATTTCATCATAGTAGATCAGATGTGACACAAGGCCGAATTTGACCAAAAATTCCGCGTAGACACCTTATAAAACAGGACCGGGTAGCTGTTTCCTGAGATGAGACTCCGTACTTCGACATAGCCTCGTCTGGCGATCCTCTCTTCCCGGAGGCAGAATGTCTTACCAGCAGAGCTGGAGACGAATCTCCAACTGCAGACATACATACAGTATTTACTACTGCATTTATGTGAATTGGGTCATACCCATCATCGACTGTAGTTATGCTACAACAGTTCTATTCCCCCGGAATTTTAGACGTTCTCTTTAATCATCATCAGTATTGATATTCTGTACTTAACAATTAAATAAGAGGAGAAGTGATGCTTTCATACCTTTCCCAAGAAAATTCATCAAAAAGTGAATGCCACAGAAAAAGTTTGGAACTAGGATCATAGATTTGCTTTTCCGTTAATCATTACATCACAAAATTTTCTATTGGACGATAATTAAAAACTACAGACATTTTTTCCAGTGTAATGCATAGTTTTATATTATACTAGACCACCCATAAATCAGTTGGTTTCCTTTTCATGGAGCTCATCATAAAAACATGACGAGGTAACAAAATTATCGATTATATTAGTACTTACACATCATAAGATGTTTCTCTAATGCATGTCATTATTATTATTATTATTATTTTATACAATATATCCATTCACGTAATAGTAGCCCAGGTGTTACAATTTAGACTTCTTTTTAGTATTTACTATATTATAATTTTTTAACGTGAACGTCATTACAAAAACGAAACAAACAATAATCATCTGCTTATTGACATTCATATTTATTAGAATAACATAAAATGTGTCAACTCAAGAAACCTTTGTCTAATTTTGATAGTACTGCACTCCGCAAAGGGTTCAAGGTACAATATGTTCCTACATTCCCAAATTGGTTGGTGTATTATGCAGAGTTTATACTGTATCTCGGGAAAAGCATACATACAAGATTAGATCTTTTGTTTATATGGATTAGATCATTGTTAGAGTTCATGTACATTTACTTGTTTATATATTTTATACATACAGTCGGACTAACAAAAATGAAACTAAGCATAAAACAAAAAGAAATATCCATTTATTAGAATTGTCCTAACAATGCTTTTGTATTTTTTTATTTGAAAATTGTTTAAATGTGAAATACACTGAAATTTTGTTTTCTCCATGTGTTTAATTTTGACCTATAGCAAACAGAAAAAAATATTTCGCTACAATAGTAAAACTCCTTTGTTATATGCATTTTCTATTTTATTTTACGTTTTATTTAAGATATATTGTTCATTGTTATCACTTTTTTATTGTCTTTCCCTCCGTATTTCTTCTTCAGGAAGTGAAACGGAAGCCGTTTTCAATTATTTTAGATTCTTGCAGTTTCTGCTCTCCTCAGAAGTGCATAGAAATAAAACAGATTGAAATGGGTGGACAAGTTTCCAATGATTTGATTGGATATAATTGCAGGAGCCTGTGCTTGCACACGAATATAATCATCATTCAATCCATTGATCGGTTTATTGAAAGGCATTATGATCGATATATCGATTTCTCAAAACTAAACGCAGACATACAATGCAACCTTCTATAGCCGACATATATTATGAATAACATATATAACGGGGAAAAATGAAATAATGTTATCCTCTTGTTAATTTCTCTTAAACAGTTTGTGCTTTTCCACTGATTATGGACATACAGATTTTGTAATTAATTTCTCCATGGGGGAAAATATATGAAGAGTTTCGGGTTATGCAGCGATTAACCGAAACCAATCCTAAACTGTTAAGAAAGAAACCAAAATGTCGCATATCAAAAAATCCATATATTATGGTACATGGTTTTTAGATGTATGGATTATGGTAGATATTATAATCTATTATCGAATATAAGTAAAATAAGCATATATATATATACATATATATATGAGGCACGGTGGAGTAATGGATATCGGCTTGGATTGAAGAAATCGGAGAGCCGAGTTCGAATTCCAGTCGAATCCATTACATTCACTTACGTGCTAACACCCTTAGGTAAAATAGCAGAACAGACTGGGTTCTATAGCCTTGGATAGCAACTGGTCTAGGAGAAGGACAACTCTGAATTCAAAACCTGCGGAGGGTCGTTTGGGAACCTTATGGCATTCTGTGCACCAGGTCTCTGTATTCGTCCCTCCAAAAAGTGTGGATGGTCCTGCACGAGGCCTTCACCACTATAATCTAATCTCATGTGCCGGTGTCGGGCTGTCGGTTTCCTGGAAACTGATCTGCTTGACCCTCATACGTCGAATCTCGATGGGAGAGTCGGTTATATATATATATATATATATATATATATATGAACCTCAGTCATTTGGTAATCTACATTTGCATGATACACAAGGACCGACCAAAAAGTATCGGGAAAACTACAACACATATCAATTAGTATTTAATCTTCTTCGAAGTAGGCCATTTCTAAAGCCACATACTTTATCAAGCGTTGTTTCTATTGAAGGAATTGTTCTTGCTACTCCTGATTTGGGAATAGCGAAAAGCTGCATCGATGCATTCTCTTGGATTGCATTGACGTCATGAAATCTTGTTCCTTTGAAGAGGAACGAATCGCAACTCGGGCGATCTGGGGAATACGCTGGCTGTCACAACAGTGGAATGTTGCTTCACAAGCCATGATCACTGATGGAACTAATTTCTTTCCGAGTACTGCTATAAAAAACGGAAGTTAGCGAGAACATTATTACTTATTTACGGATGCGCGACAGTGATCACGAATAAACTTAATCTGTACCAAGCGGCTTGATATTATGTAATTTGGCCCTAGTACCATAGTAACTGTGTCGATACTTTTTGATCAAACTTCATATATCCAGTCGCGTATTAACACAAAAGAAACAAACAATATATAACAATGACAGATCTATTAAATTTAAACAACAAATATATCTAAAACATACATCTAATCGTTATTATAAATATGTATCAATCGATATATCTCTATAAATACCTGTGTGTGTGTAAATGAAAGAAAGAAAGACAAAATATAACGAGTCCAACTAAAAACTTCCCGAAATCTTTTGGTGTTTGGCCATATCGTTTAATTTAGTGAAGGCCAAGAAATTTCATTATCCATCGTCATATAGAGTGCTGTTCGATAAAAGTGACTGAACTTATCCTTTGAATTTAGCTCAACTTTCGTTTCATCGGAGAAGAGAACATTCGTCCAGTCTTCTACGGTGAAATCTTTGTAACAGTGAGCACATTGAAGTCTCTTGGCTTTGTTGGCTTTGCTAATTAGCGGCCTAAACCTTCGTATACAAGATTTGTAGCCTTGCTATGACGGACTGTTGAAGAGGCAAGACTAACACCTTGCTGTTCGCTTAGACTGGCTGCAATTTCTTGGCTTGTTATAGTCCTATTTTTCGAAACTTCTCTCTTGATTACCCTGCCAGTTCTATCATCAATCTTTTTCTT
>OZ010571.1:112686423-112691423 GCA_963932145.1 Acanthosepion lycidas
AATCATTATTACTAGCATCTATTACTTTTACTGGTTTCATTATCATTGGATAAAAGCCCTGCACAAGCTTAGGATATCTATAAACAATTGGAATGAGACTTACGGAGTTTGAAATAACAGGCAAATTCACCGCAGTATATTTGGTGATTGCCCTCGTTTATTAGGTGTGCAAGCATTATATTTATATATATATATATATATCTGCGTAGATCAGAAAAGTGAAGGTTATTTTTATAGCTTTCATGAAATAAAGGTTAATATCTATTGTTTTTTAAGGGTTTGATATGCATTAATTAATAATTTCGGCTCAGTGTCTGACATAGACCACTACTTGGATCTTTATCCTCTAGGAAATTCCGTACGGACTATTATTTTAATTTATTATATATATATATATATATATATATATATATATGTATGTATATGAGTAAAGATAAAAGGAAATCTGAACTGATGCATTTCACCCTCTGATTGTCTTCAAGGCCAATGCAAGGATTTTGTTTTGTAGTATGTATTCATAAGAAAAATTAAAAATATTGTTAGTTTTTAAGAAATTAAATTTACGTGACACTCATTCATATATAGCAGTTTACTTAAAAAGTATAGTTAAACTATGGAGGATGCTAAGTGATGTAATTTAATGTCTATTAAAAGAAAGTGAGTAAAAAAAATATCAACAACATAATTTATTCAGTTTCGTTTATCAGACATTAAATTACGTCACTCATCACTTTTCATAGTAGTCATGATTTTTATTCAGAACACTCGCAATATATGATACATGCCGTTCACTTTATCATACAGACTGATCTGTTTGATGAATATTGCTTACACCCTTACAGCCGACATAACGGCTAGCCGGACCTGGTTAGTAAGAAGTGCGATTTGGATGATTAGAATTGGTTCTCTATAAAGATCGTTTCTGTTGAGGCATGTTTATGATCACCACTTTTATGTCCATCACAGGACTCCGACATAAATATAACATTTAAATGACAATGAAATAATGTTTCAAGCGTGCCTAATTCGTCTTGTTTATAGCCGTGAAATTGAGAAAATGTAAATGATGACATCGATTAAAAAGAAACTTTCAAATAACACTTGCTGGAGAACTGATGTTCAGACAGCAGTGAATTCATAATTAGAGGAGAGAAAGAAACAGGGTCAGAATTAGATAAGAGAAAATCACTTTTTCTATTATCCTTATGTGACGTAGCTACAAGGTCTGAAATTTGAATACGGTTATTTATTCTCGAATCAATGGGCCGTAAGAATAAGTTAACATTGAGAAATTAAAACACAAATAGAAGAAGAAATACATGAGATATAAAACATAAAAGCAACAAAAAGAATGAAACAGAAACAAAAAGAAACCAGTATTTTTCTTCCTAAATTGTCAGTTTATTTACATGAGGCTGCTTCTTTGCAAAGCTCTCGACGCGAAGAGGAAACACATGAATTTGTTATAGGCCAGCGCCATTATCGTCACTTGAGATTCAAGTAGGTTCTAATTACGAGTGATTTCATTGAACTATCAAGGAGAACTCTATTCGTTCGTTTTTATTTTTTGAAAGAGAGTGTAAATAAAGAGTGTAAATAAAATAAAAAAGGTAAATTGAATTTCATTTGAATTGATGCTTATCTGAATACTATTACTTAGCATTTGAACTTCAACTGTCAGATACAAATGACCAAGATTTTTTCTATGTTTAAATACATGTCTGATACAATTACACGATTTTTAAACTTTAAACATAGGATATAAAGAGTTCCATGAAACAGAACGCGTTTCTTTAAATGACTACAAAGGGAAGTATATATATATATATATATATATATATATATATATATATATATATATATATCATCAAATATACTATAAAATTTCCACTAAATCAGTACAAAATAAAACCTCATGCGTAGTAAATTGATCCTAAAATTTAATTTAGTTATTTTGTGAACAGAAATAAAGAGTGAAATGTTATGTCAAGCTTATAATTTACTACGTCCACTAGAGTGCATTAACATTACTTACTTCAAAGCATAGTCAAGTGGTTTGAAAGTGTAAATTACTCATCCTCCAGACGAGAAAAAATAAGTTCCTTTCAGAGCGCCCAAACTGGAGCAGGTAAGTAATGACATCAGCGCTTAAAAATATTCTGATGTTTTATAAACTGAATATTTTAATATTTTGACGAGAATATTTACACAAATTTCAGTTTCCAACCGTTATGGCGATTTTCTAAACGTAGCGGAGATGTGGTACTAGGCCGAAAATATGGGGCACCCAGTGTGGATTTAGCCCACTATTCAGTCGCAACTAATTTAGCGAGACAAGCTTACTAACCATTAAAATACATCGAGTATTTGAATGATTTTCCAAGACCAAATGTATGGCACACCCAGTGAGGATTACAGTTACTATTCTGTTCTAGCCAGATAAGCTTGATTATCATTACATCACGTCAACGTGATCAAAATGATTTTGTAACTTTAGCTTAGATGAAGCACAAGGCGGAAAGTGTGGACACACAGTCAGGATCGGACTCTCTTTTCAGTCGTAAGTGTTCTAATGAGACAAGCTTGAAAACATTACAACACGCTGCTGTACACTAGCTTCCAAACGTTATGTTGTAAATTAAACTCAGATACTTGTGTTCATCAGAGCCAAAGTATTAAAGGATGCACACGAAATATTGGTAATTAATTTACAATGTTTATTATGTTTTGCAAGCACATCGGTCGGAGGCTTCAAATTTAAATATATAGCAAAATTTGCTATTTAAGATCGTGCATGAAAATTCAGAAAATTTAGAAAACAATAGATAATTCTAGATATTTTTAGAAATTTGAAGGTTCATACCTTATCCAGGGAGTCAATAATGAAACCGCTAAGACAAATATGTTATATAGTTCTGTGTGTGCGTGCGCGCATATTGCTCTCTTTAATAAAATCCGGTTGAAAGCATTTTAGTAAAAAATATTAACAGCGCGATTTTCCGATGAATTAATAATTACATGATTTGGATTTATTCAAAATAAATACGTAAATAAAACGAGAAGAACATACATATATGTTTCCATTTTGAGAGGACTTTGTATTTGCAATAAACTTATCGTTGTGCAAATAATCCAATGATTTTAAGTTATTGATTAATACTGTGTCAGTTAAAACTAGCAATTCAGTTAATGCCTGAATTTCAATCTGTCAGTTCAAGTAATATTTAATAGATAACCAAATTAAAATTAAAGTATTTCGCCCGCGACATACTTTAATAGGGATACATAAAAATATTTGCAGATTATGCGAGTAGTGTAGATATTAGATTTTAAAAAAAATGAAATTTGTGATTATTTCATTAATTATACTACTTTCTAAGTTCATTGAATTTTTAATCATATTTCCTTTTTTATCAAAATTTTCCGATAATCTACAATAATGCGTAAAATAGTTTTTATTTTTTTTTATTTTTTTTAGAATTAAGAATATCGCAAACAGATAAATTAAGAAAAGAAAAGAAAAAACAACAGAAAGCAATAGGAAAAGTCACAACACAAAATGTAAAATAAATAACGATGTACCAATTTTTTCGACTTGTCATTTTATTTTTATTGAAAGTGGACCAAATAAAAAAAAAATACAGAAATGCCTCGCTTACTACGCTTAATGTTTACAGCAGTAACTATGAAAAATTTTCAATTACTATGGTTAAACTAAATGATGTCTTACCGCACGAATCGAGTATTATGTATGCACTATTTTAGCGCACAAGTGGAGGGATGCCTGTGTTGATAAATACTGAAGATTACAAGAAACAAACCAGAAACACTAAGGCGTGAGAAACGAAGTAAATTATGCTGACTATACTTGCATTTAATAATTAATAGAATAATATATTAGCAGTTTTTGACAATACTAAATGACTGAGTATAGAAGCGTAAACAGAAGTGAACAAAAGTTGATCTGATTGAACTTCTTTGCTGGCTCATATCCGTGCTACTATTTAATTAGTTTGGTAAATCTATGTGGTCGTTATGAATAATTTATATCATCAGATACTATATATATATATATATATATATATATATATATATATATATATATATATGGAATTTATCTGTACACATATTAAGCTCATTATTTCAAAGTCAAATATAAAAACGTAAATAATGATTATTAAACGATCAATAAAAAAGAAAGATATCAACACAGAACCTACTTCTCACTAATGGCTTTTTTATTTTTGTTGAGTCGTTTCTACGGTTTACCAACAGTTGGCAGGTTATTTAAAGCCAGATAACATTTTTAGATTATTCGAATTTTTTGGGAGATAATAATGCGGTAGGGATAAAAAAAAAACTTATCCATAAACTCAGAGCTGTTTGAATAAGAGGGGGATTTATACTTTTCACAGGTTTACTTGTGTGTAAATGAATATAACAAAAACAACTGGTACTGGAAATTGGATCAAAGATTAATTCCGAGCCATTATCAATTAAATCACATATTAAACTTTTCATCAACTGGTATTCCCAAGCAATCACCAATCTAGGTATTGACACGGCTTGAAATTGCTTAACTGTGATCATATGGGGACCGGTGTTTCAATGTGATATAAGCTAATGCAAACTAATGGAATACAATGAAAGTCTGGATAGATTGCTACAGAATACGTGATATGACTGATCCTAGCTATGAAGGTTAATGTAGGACCTAATGAATGTAGTTCTTCAAAAACATTTTCCATAGAAATAGCAATGGATATATCAAAGAGGAATCTGGGGAGAGCCATAAACTATACTTTGCAGTACCACGACGTTTGAGTCAAATATTCGTACTGTATGTTTAATAAGAGTACATGAATTCATTTTTATAAATTAATTGAAACATGCTGAATGTCTTCGAAACTTGATCTGCTATTAATTACACCGAGTTATACATATCTGATCCTGACAAAATCAATTATTTCATTTCATACTAAATGAATGTTATAGAATTC
>OZ010571.1:112706423-112712010 GCA_963932145.1 Acanthosepion lycidas
ATAGAGTTATGACTTTTAGAAGGTTATATGTACAAAAGCGAACACAACAGAGCAAGTAGGAATTTGAATACAAATGGCCGATTTCTCTTTTTGTGCTGATAACTGATACCTGCAAATACTCGTCTGGATTTACGTTTATTTTCATATGAAACCATATTTAACAGATTCATGTAAAGGCTCATACTATGAACATTCGTATAAACGAACATAAGTGGGCGAGACTTAATCTGCAAGAGAGCAGAGCCTAAATAATCAAGGGAGTACTCAGTCAATTTTAAATCGAGTATAAATTATATACAGATAGAACTGTTGAATTCTGGAAAAAATAAAATGTTCCCTACATTTTGATGAACATTGAACTGAAAAAAAAAAAGAGCCAAAACTCTGAACTCTTTAAAAATAGATGAATACTGGTCGAAACACAAGTTTCTTTAACAATATCTAACATATTTTTCCCCAGTTGAGTAATTCCATGAATAGAGACATTTTGTTTGTTTTTTTTTTATTAAAAAAATGAGTTTGAGGATAAAACCATTTAAGAGAGATATACCCCACACCCACACTGGATAACAAAAATGAAGCATGATGTTTCAGCGCACCAGGGAGTGGAAGAATTTTCAAGACCGAGAAGAAGAAAAAAAAAGAATCTGTTAAAATGTTGTGCATTCTTTTGAAAGCTATTTTACACTCAATTATCCCGAAAAAGACGGTAAGCAAATAAGATTTCAAGAGGACAGCGTTTTAAATCCTACGGAGAAAACCAACTCACAGTTTTCCATGAAGAAGTTTTTGGATAAAGAAATATTCCTCACAGTCCCATGAGTTATATTCAATCGAACATTAATGGCATTATTAAAAAAAAATAATCATAATAAACGTAAAATATATAAAACATAACATAATTCTATGTTCCTCGAGAGACGAAAGATCAAATAGAGAGATGCAGAAAGCATATAAAATGCTACAAAAATAGTCTATTACCAGTGTTGTTTATCCAAGTCGCTTCAAGTGAGTTTTAATTCAGAGTGTCGAATACTTATCCAAAGTAATAATTCATATAACTATAGAAAGAAAAGAAAATATTAATTTTCTGTTATCTATACTTAATCCAGCTATTGAATATTTTTCTTAAAGGAAAATACAGAGATAAATCATTAGTTAAATTCGGCATGATTAATTTGAAAATAAGGAAATTTACTTTTTTCTCTAATAAGTTTTACTTAGAAAGCACAGAGAGTACACATAAATCCTTGCAGTAAATATCTGGAGTCGATTGTCTAAGGGCATATTTTAGCGGGGAGTGAATAAAGACATCGTTTTTAGTACAGAGTCAGGCATTTTAAATATGCTATTTTACATTTTTCCCTCTGTCATGTGTTATATCAAATGATATTACAGAACATTTCGTAGTTTTGATATGTATATATTTATTATTGTATTACTTTCTATATATTCACTGCGGTAAAGTCATCAATTATCTTTTATTGAACGAATATCCTCATCAACGTATTACAATTCTTGAAATTTTGAATATTAAAAAACAACGTGCCTAAATTTTAGAACTAAAATGTAATAAAATCAAACACCTCACGAATTTCAATCAAACCTCAAAACTCCAGTAATATATACAAATTAATGCATTCTCTTTGAAACATTATAAAAGTTATCTGTGCTTATACAGATAATTATTGAACTGTCATATAGGAAGAAAATGACTAACTACAGACAACAAGGTTCTAGAGCAACACTCTGGACTTATGAATATGTTTTCTGCCAGGTGTATAAATATCACTGTCTGTCGACTGACTGCAGTGACTATTCAGTGGAAATATCCAGTTGAATTTGTGTGAATTATTGAGCGTTGATGATTTGAGATATTTTTAGTATTTACCGGACGCTAAGCCGAGCAGCACTACTAACAAGGTATTCACTGAAATAGTTAATTATCTTAGGTTGACTTTTACTTTGTTTTTCTTAAGTATTTATTTATGCTTGTAATTAGATACTGTTTTATTTGACATTGAAGACTTGAGTCGTACTTAATTACGGCCACCGTACATCACAAAACGAATAATTATTGGCACAAGGATACATTGGGAGAACAAAGTGTTTCAGCAAATATTCAAATACAATAATGTTGTTGACTCAAGACTTATAAGTGAAATTGGGTCGACGGAAACGTTATCAAACAATCAATGGTTTTATTCGCAAGAATTCACAAAGAAACCAACGTATATTTATCCGTACAGAATAATATTTTCACTAATTCTTAAAGATGAAAAACGAGCATATAATCTGGTATACAACTCCAAAAGTGTCTCATAAATACATGTATTAGCAGCGTAATTTACTAATGCTTTGGAAGACTAGATAGATAACAATTGCTGCGTAGCGACAGATCACAGTATTTCGAAGATTTAAGTTATTGTTTACTATTTTCTCATGATAAAGAGGGAAATAGAAGAACAGAGTTGTACAGAGACGACGGTAAAATATATAATGTAAATTGCATGACAGACAAACATATTTAGTCTACGAGTCTCATAGAATCTATGTGAATAGTATAAAATAATACCAAGATTAATATCTGTTCATCTAACTATCCATTATGTCAAATTTCATTATGCAAGTCAATCTTTTAATAAAGAAATTGGTATAAACCAGGCTGTGTTTCTGTGTGTGCGTGAACGTGTAAGTTTAAATAAAAGATTCGTGTCAGTTCAGCATTCTGCCACATTTTTTATTTTTGCATTGCTTGATTCATGTTCGCCTGCAAAATAAATGTAGGTTGATAGAAGAAAAAAGTCTTAAAAGAATGTGTTAATATTATTATTGGCACATTCACTGATCACATGCACAAACACTATATATATATATATATATATATATATATATATATATACGCGCAAATACAGGCAACAGTAGTTTGACATTACGAAGCTGAAAAAAAGACAGAGTGCAAAAATGGCAAAAAAATTAAAATGTAACTGAAGCGACACGTGCGCGCGGATTCACTAAATCGCATCATCGCACTAGATGCTGAAGAAATAATTACTCTAACAAAAATTATAAAAATAATGCATCCGTTTTAATTAACAAAAATAAACGCGCTCGCCCACCTGCTCATTGACTTTTCTTTGTAAATCTTGTACAAACCAGATTTCATCTAGTTGCATTGACAAACATTGCATCCAAGGAGAATTGCATTCTAAAACCAACTACGCAATGCATTAATAACACTTAATGGAAAATGTATTTGCGTGCACGTGTTCACGAATCGAAGGAATCAATCCACACCAATCTAATTTTCTTGCTTTACAAACATATATATATATATATATATATATATATATATATATTGTGACGTGGCCACGATTTCATTAACCATATAGGCGCAAGGCTAAAAAGCACCCCAAAGTAAAATCTCAAATTCTAGTCGAAAATTAGTTAGATATAAAAGAAAAATGAATAAATAAAAATAGATAAAATCCAATGCTTTCGACTTGCGAGCGAATATGTTCTATGATCAGCCATACCCTCCTCTTCTCTTTACAAATTCGTTCCCTCTTTACCTACTCTTCCACCCGTTAACTTTGAAGCGACCGGACGCGAGAATGACATGATTCCAAAATTTCGCAGCTATCAGGAGGCTGACCATAAGTGAATTCCAGGCACCATCAGGATCTCCTGCTGCGATTCACGTGATCAAAACACACTAACCGTGGATTGAACTTTTGGCCATCACACAAACACTGCGTGATTTACTCCCCATTCTCCTGCATACCCAGCCATCACACAAACACTGCGTGATTTACGCCCCATTCTCCTGCATACCCAGTCAAGGACAAAGAAAACCTAAGTGACTGTCTTTGGGGAAAGCAAAAATCTAAAGAAGGAATTTCAGTTTTCCTCTGACTAGCGGCAGTTGAACGTCTCTGGGCAACTCGTCCCTATTCCAAATAGACTGCTCACTGAAATGAAGAAGACGGCAAAGTCTGTCGACTAGAGACAAAAGGACTGCTATGAAACTGAATCAACCCAACGAAACGCCTGTAAGAAATGCTGTGGACCATCGAACATGAGAAAGAAAAGGAATCCAGGAAAATTGCCGGCCGACCAAAATATTGTTTCAGCATAACAGCGAATCAGAATTTTGTGTGAAAATATCAAATCGACTGAAAAATGATTCTCTTGGCTCGATCTTTTTTATATATGTATGTATTCACTCGCGCCTCCTGTTCTTTAATGGTCCCCTTCCCCTTTGTGAAATGATTTTTCTTTTTTTTTCTTTATCTGTTTTTATATTTATAAATAAATGTTTTATTTTGAAATCCATCGTCTTGTGTCTGTTCTTCGTTGACTCCCTTGTGTCGCTTCCATTTCTGAGTGAAGTCCGAGAAAGGATTCCACGTTTCCTTTTTTTTTTTTTTGAAACCCGTGGTTTATCTACATGCTACAAGTTCGTAACAATAT
The DNA here is from genome assembly GCA_963932145.1 of Acanthosepion lycidas. Lineage (NCBI taxonomy): Eukaryota > Metazoa > Mollusca > Cephalopoda > Sepiida > Sepiidae > Acanthosepion > Acanthosepion lycidas. The sequence goes on from OZ010571.1 coordinate 112,710,897, forward strand.
ATATATATTGTATTGGGCCGCAAATAATTATTCAAACATAAATTGTTAAACAGGCAACGAATATCTAATATGCTTGATCATGTGCCGTTCTAAGTTTCATATAGTTGCTTTAATTTCGGAAGGAAATAAAGGCAAAAAACTGTCCAACATTTGGATATTGTTATTATGCTGTTCCTCGATCTAAGCTTTCGGCTCACGTGAGCCAACTTCAGAGAGGTTATATGGACATTTCGCCAAAGATTTACCCCATCGAAGATGGTTTCCTGTTAAGTTTACATAGAAGTTGCTATGAAATTAAAGCAACTATACGAAGCTTAGAACATTCGTTGTCTCTTATATTTAACAACTAGCAGCATGGCCCGGCGTTGCTCGTGCTTGACTCAAAAATCTTACGACTCATACAACACTCGCTATCACTTGACTTAAAATATTTTTGTCATTCCTTTCCTTTAAAGGAGTTCCCTTTGCCGTGCTGATGTTGCTACATGCCTTACTTCTTGCCCATCTCACACTGCAAATTTTTTCTAAGCTCTATACTAAACATTAAATCTGTTACGAAAAAAGAACTAAACAAAATGAACATAAAACGATCAGCTTTAAAAAGGACTCGTAACTGGAAAAACCGAATGAAAAAAGAATGTTAACAACAAATACTTTTTCACACCCACCCAATTCTGCGGAATCAGAATCAACATTGAGTTTAAGCAAGCGAATGAGCCAATTGGAGTAAAGTGCCATGCAGATTTAAATTTTTCCCACTTGTGACGAATGCAGATATGGATTTTTTGCATGCTAGCATGCTAGTTAATATTCGTGTCAGACAGCTGTTGGCTCTCAGGCTAGTCAATAGAATATTCCTGCCTACTTGTGGCAGCCAGCTATTGGCTCTCACTCTGGCTAGTACAAAATGGCCGCAAACTACATGAAAACTGCCGTAGAATCATGAAAAAATCGATTATTTCCACTATGGATGGAAGTTGGGAAATGCAACGTCGGTCGTGGCCTTACCGCTAACTTGGAGCATGTCCATGTAAATTTTGGTGCAAATCCATCGAAAATTGCGGCCGTGCATTCGTTACACACAAAAACACATCCTGCCTTTTATAGACAGAGA
>OZ010571.1:112719710-112737210 GCA_963932145.1 Acanthosepion lycidas
AACATATTGTATAGCAGTGAATGGACTTTTAGGTTTAAATATCATTCTGCTCTTTCTGTATAATATCAATTAGTTTCATGCAATTTTTAACTAAAAATCAATGCTTGTATAGTGTGAATAGACATGTGATTTTAAAGGCAATTTCTGATGTAGCAGAGTCACAATCTCGGGCGATTTAATACGAACAAACTGTGCTTAGATAATTTATGTTTTGCTCTGAGTTAATAATAATGTTAGTAAACAACTTTGCTTAATGTTTATGCATAGTAAAAGTACATTACCAGAAGCTATTTTATTAAAATTATTGGAAACTATATCGTACTACTTTAACAGCTATTTGCTTCATTGCTGGTTCTTTCTTAGAAGTGACGTCTCCCTTTTGATCATACCCAAGGCTTTAGTTATTTTAAGCGTAATAGTTTTAAAGTGATTCCTTTTTTCAGTTTCAGTTGCAAGATTCAAAGACATTTCGTGAAATTTATTAACATATGCAATTTTATCTCATGGATCTGCAGTATATTTATTTTAGAAGGAGTTATGTGAAAATATATATAAACAAATGTTTTCCAAAAATGAGACGAAAGATTCTTTAGGGTATGAGATAAATAAACGAGCTCTATAGAAGAATATAATCTAGATATTACGTGGAAGACTTTAGGTTTAGGATATAGAGAAATAAAAGATATAACTGTCGGTCCTTATGGAAATTTTGTCAATATCCCATTGGTGAATCAGATTTTGAAAAACATAAATCACTTTGGAGAATTTCGTATTGATAAAGACTTACATATAAAAGCATAGAGAACAGTTAAATGATTAATGATGATAAAATCTTTTTTATCATAAATATAGCAGACCATAAGATATAATTACATCTGTTACTGAATTTCACGAAATTCCTATAGGGATGGGTCTTGCAATTGCAACTGAAAATATAGGATTGACTTTAACACTGATAATACCTAAAAAGCCTTGGATACGATCAAAAACAATTTTTTGAAAATATACATACCTCCTATGTAATATATAAAATTGTATATTTTATTTAATATTATACTATTACCTCACGGTGCAGTAATATACGAAGAATGACAAAAAAAATATACGGGCAACAACGAAGTTTAAAATCGAATCAGAATTACATAGAAACATTGTGTGGTTATATGGCATGGAGAATAACTTATGTGCTGTCATTAACTGAAAGCAAGTGCAAAAGCTAGGAAACTGATTGATGTTTTTGAGTAAATAGATACCATAAAAAGGAACACACAATGATAGTAAAGAAGCAAGATTTAGGTAATGAAACAGAAGACGGGAAATTTTAGTCAGCCATGATTGACCATGTGATGGAAATATTAGGTTGGTGCAAAAATAATGACGTAACAATGTCGTTTTTTGACTAATTTTTAACGTCAAAAACGACATTATTACGTCATTATTTTTGCACCAACCTAATACATAGTGTGTTAAAAAAGCAGCTCAATTATCATCATAATCGAAAAATGCCAGTCATCAACTTCACAGTCTGTATTCCAAATACATTCTGAATATTTTCGATTTTTCTTGTATGAAAAACAGAGAAAATAAAGGAAAGTTCTCTAAAAAGCGTTTTCTTGTTTTCATTTTATCCATATTTCTAATTGCTTTTATTATTAATGAACAAGCTGTAACATTTCCCTAGTAGTAAACGGTAAAAATAAGTGAAAGTTTATCAGGTTTCTTATTTTGTTTGCACGTTTTTGTCATTTTCTGTAAGTCGCTAATAATGTTCAATTAAATGCACTCTATGGTTTTGCAATACTGAAAAATAATAGAGTTTCAATCTCACTGTAAAAGTAAACATCAGATAATACGAACGATAAATCCCATAATCAAAAATGAGAAAATTTCATCGAGAAACCAATGAACATCCACTTCTTACCGAAGAAAAAAATAAACATTATATTGCATTTAATAAAAGCGCATTAGGGGTCGAATTAATTCCGCTGCTTGTTTGAAGGCTTCGTTCTATTATTAGGTTGGTGCAAAAATAATGACGTAATAATGTCGTTTTTTGACGTATTTTTAACGTCAAAAAACGACAATATTACGTCATTATTTTTGCACCAACCTAATAGTTTTTAGAGATATTTTGAGAAAATTTCCAAAAGTCAGAAGTCATTAAAAACAATCGGGATGTTAATCCTGCTGGAAGGTGGCAAACTTGGCTATTCTTCAAGTCTGAAGAGAATTAGAGAATTAATACTTTGTTTTGCAATCCTTAAATTTAATTAAATTTTTAGATATTTAAATTCCCAGTTGTTATTCAGTGACCAGGAATACACACAATCAACTATCGGCATTTTAACGTGGAAGCACAACCTAAGAAAAGCACTTAATTTGATACAAATAAAAAGATGATGTTAATATGTATTCTAACCTTAAGCTTTTTCTTCATTTAATAAAGATTTTTTTTCGGAATACACAAAGACAGGACATTCATGTATTATAATTTTTTTGTCGTTTCATTGATAGAAATGATTATTTCAGCAGAAAAAAAGAAAACTAACCTTATAACAAATAGTTATGCATAAAAGTAAATAAACGAATGAAAGGAGATATCTAGGATAAAATTTAGCTGTTTTTTTTTCTTTATAACTGGATTCTTTTCAAAATATCACAAAAATACGGTATCACGAAAGTAAATATCAATATATTTAGTATAATTAATATAAGCAACTAATAAAAAATATAATTAAAATGGTTTAAATTAAAAAGTTTTTCATACCAGTGACATGAGAAAATTGGCGTTACATAATGAAAATATTTTCTTGGTATCTGAATTATATTTTAGGATTACGCTCTTTAACTATTCATTAAAATTAATTCATTGCAAATAAGATATATCAGTATAAAATGATGAATTTCAATATATAATAAATCTTAACAGAGCAATCAATATTATATATATATATATATATATATATATATATATATATATATGTGTGTGTGTGTGTGTGTGTGTGTATGTATAATAAAATATAGTTTTAAGATATGCTATACAGTGTGTAATGGATAATTTTCGTCTAAATTACGCAAAAATGAAAATAACACTGATATCTCATTTTATGAGATATATTTATCAAAATTACACACCAATATATTGAAATACTGAATAGGCTTAAACCACGCCGTCCAGACGTGGTTGAAATCTCCTACAACTCTTCTGGACTGTCTCCTTGATTCAGTTCATGAGTGCTGTTATATTCATTGCCTTCAGCTCATCTTTGGAGTTACAAGGAGTTCTAGTGTTTTCTCGTTCAACTAGTTGTTGCAGTCTGGGGAGTTATGTGGACAGATATAAGGGTTGATTTTGCCGCAGAAATTGTTTTACAGCCATGACTGGATTCTCCTGCATGTGTGGCAAGGTTCAAAGACCTGCCGCCAGATATAGATTCTTGCAGCAGGGACACTCTTGACCCAGGGCAGCACTAAATTCTCAAGGCACTTGATGCAGACCTCCGTATTGATTCTGATGCCATGTGAGAAGATGAATGAAGGGATAATATTCTCCATCACTGGAGGTCACACCGAAGACCATCTTAATCACCCTTATACTCATTCAACTCTTTCGAACTCTTTAGATTGACAGCCAAAAACTGAAATGTTGGTATTGGAGCTTTCAGTCCGAACGTCAAGCAGTACAGTATACAGTTTCCAAATTTCTGGCAGAGTGAATTACGTTATGGTGCTCTTTTTTCTGATAGCCGATGCCCAACTGAACCTGCTATAATAATCCGTCGACCAAATCAAAAACAAACAATGCGTTTGAATTAAATTTAAAATATAAAATGCTGACAACTTACCCATCTCACATTGTATTTATGGATGAAAGTATCACTATCAGGGATAGAGCGTATGTAAATATAAAAGTGTTCACTGAATTTAACACAGAGAGGAGACAGTCTGTCTTAATGCTAAACGCGTTAGCCTGATGATAACATTTAGTATAAAACAGACTGTGTCCACTGGGTGTTGACATCAAATTTACACACACGCACACACATATATGCGTGCGTGCGTGTGTGTGTATGTATGTGCAAACATTTAGATATTTAAAACAATGTATCCATAAAACAAATATGAATAAGTTTAAAGCATGACTTTTAAATTCCATGATGACATGTACAGCGATGTATTTCTTGAAAGGACGAAACATGTTCACAAAAGAAAATTGTTCTTTTGTCTTCCTAATTTCTGAGCGATTTCCAAAAATATGCATATTTCCTCACGGATTTTGACAATTTGATCCTATTCATTAATATCTGTAAAATCTTACAAGTATTGTTTATTTAAACGTTCATATTTAGTTATAAAATCCTTAAATGTGTATAACATTACTACATTACATTTCAGACTTTAATTTGAATACCCGTCATATTTTGGGGGGATGACAGAATTTTCTTATACACAGAAAATTATTATTTCGATAGATGTTTATCCATTTCGGTTTTTTAATAATATTTCACGTCCTTAATTTATAATTTAAGTGCGACTTTTATTTTATCAGTTTATTTTCATAAACTATTTCTGAAATGAAACCTTTCTCCTCGAACGTAAGGATTATATAAATGAATTATCACATTAGAAATGAATATTATATTTTAAACGCAGGGGCAACTTAAGTTAAATTTGTATCAAAATAAACGTTAGTTATCTTAAGATATATTTCCGCTTATTGGATGAAAGAAAAGATGGAATATCGCGGATTTTTATTTCACAAGAGATACATCAATGATCAATCCAACAAATAAATTGATATTCGAGTTAGAATATATCTATGTTAATTCTGCGATGTCATCTCTCGCCAGTTCTATCAAGCTGATAGCTAGAAAAGATAAACATTCGTCTTATGGTCACATAATTAGTACTGACTTTGGTGAGTCAAGTTGAGTTCCCCCTATCGAAAGAATAACAGAGTAGTTACCTTTCAATAATAAGACATCTCTATTAAATTTTGAAGACAGTCTCAGCGAATGCACGCCGACTCCTTACCACATAACCAGGCTAGCATATTGGTTGATATATAAGTAAAAACTTGTGGATATAAGATGATAATTTAATACCTGCTGTAAAGAACAATAACTTTATTCATGTCTGAATTTCCTGCAGACCATGGATCAATATACAACTGAGAAAGGTCGGAGAACATGAAAACTGAAAAGTTCTAAGAACGACAATACTGAGAATAGAAGTCTGAATATAAATTGTGTAAATAATAATTATTTTAATCTGTTTACCACAAGCAAGGCGGTGAAGCCACTAAGCTGCAAGGGCATACTGATACGAGAAAAACGTTATTCAGGATATGAGACAATAAAAGAACTCAGTTCAAGATGACACGTGACGATTGAAATTGCATTTATATTTTGAAGCTCGCAGTTGACAGGAAAGAAAGAAGTTAGAAGACACAAGCAAGAATTGGGGAAAAGAAATATGTTAGCATAAAACTTACGATTACATCTAGATAAATGATGGGACCTAGCTGTAAATATAATGCTCTCCTTCATTTCATGAAATCTAAGTACCAGAGTGGAACATTCATCAGAACAATTACAATAAAAATATTTATAATGTACGGAGCGCTTACGTTATAGCATTGAGAAATTGACTAAAGCTGAGATGCCATGTCAGGCCTGATATTTTTGCAGATTTTTCTCTGAATTTTGTGTCGAGTCACTAGGTACATAGCTGAACCACCACACTATATGTGGCATCAATATCTGATGCAAAAACAAATGGTAGACCTATAAAAGTGTAAGAAATATTCAGGCGGAAATAATTTTCTAGAATAACCAATTTTGCTGCCAGTTGATTCAGTATCATTTTAACACATCATTTCAGTGAGAATATATTTTCTATAAATATTCCATGTCAATTGTTTTAATGAACATCCCGTTTTGGCGCCTAGACTTTATGAATTTAAGTGCATTACTAGATTGTCGGCAAGGTCACATCATTTTAAAGTTGAAATATCTAAATGTAACCGTATTTTTTATGTTAACAGTTTTTTTTTTCTACCGCACTTATTGCTGCTCGTCGAAACCTCTTCCGGATTCTTGCCTTCTAGTTAACATTGATTTTTAATAACTTAAATGCAATATCAATCGTTATCTTTTGTCTTCTTAATTATCCTTCTTTTATTGTCCTCTCTTCTTAACAGCAGTTTTTTTTTTCTCATATTCTCTAACACTCAGTAACCGCTTGTGTTCTAGTGGTTTTATTTGCCTTGCTTGGAATGAAATGATTTAAAAAATACCGTAACAAAATATATCTATTATATGACTGATTAGTAAATCTTATAAGAAATCATAGTAATCAAATTAGAATATCTAAACCGTTGTACAATGGCCAGGGCTTGGAGTTCAAACTTGAAAAATAATATAATAAAATTAAGTCAAATATATTTTTCTACCGTCTGAGATGTTTCGTCCAAAGTCAGAAGACGTAGGCGACATCAGCTACGACTGTTTGTTCCGAGCGATCGATTGGTTGAGATGTGTCGTGCATGCCATTCTTTGGTCAGATCAGGATTAACGTCATTTAATTGATTAAGTTTAGATATGAGTGAGAATGCAGTCGATAGTTTTGAGCGGATGATTCTGCGAGGGAAAAAGAGATAATTTAAACAGATCACTTGTCTTTCTCACTTGTCACGTCATCAGTCAGATTTGAAAATGATAAAAAAGTAAAGTAGTTTGGAATAAGAACCGAATTAATGGAATGTGTGTTCAAAATATTTTAAAGCTAAATGCATACAAAATGATATTTGTTGCTTCAATTTTTTTCCTACCTTGCTTACGCATTATTTAATTTCATATCTTAAATAAGTTTTGACATCCAATTTGATGCTGAAATCACTTTACTGTGTAAGGTGAGCAAATATAACGGCAGTATATTGAACTGGTGACCGTGTGGTGCAGAAATCATCTCTCAAAATAACAGAGCAACATTCCTGTGATATCCGTGCTCTTTAGACTACGTAATACTTTTGATTCTTGGTTATATGTCGAAAGAATGATTAACCATGGTGTGTCCAGTAATAAAATCCATTATATTTTAAATCCTCAGATGATAACTTTCGAAATGTTAAATCTGGATAAATATATGGTATCACTTAAGGGTTAAATCTTGAATCCTCTAGAATTTACACTTTCTCCAATGTAGCTCAGTTTCAATGATTTTAGTTTTTAATTTAAATACAAGAAACCTTTATCCGTAAACCTAATTGAACTTCCATAATTATTCTGCAGCATATCTTTTACAATTTCGTGAGATGGCATGAGTTATTTTGTTGTTGATGAAATACAAGGAGCTAAATGAGTTGTTTTTTTTTCCTGGCAATGTTTTTGAAAACGTATCATACAACCCCCACCCACACGATATATATATATATATATATATATATATATATATATATATATATGATAGATATAACAGCTTGTCACCGGTCGTTGTTGACCTGTCTGTGTCCAGTAATATTTTATATCTGCATAATCTCCATCTCCGATATTGCGTATATATATATATATATATATATATATATATGTGGGGGGGTGGAGACAGAGGGGGATGGAGAGATGCATGCTTATATAACTATATGTTTGGGCTCCACACACACATACATACATACATACATAGACAGCGATTCGCTTTTTGAGATTAATCTCTGTTTTTCCTACCACGGTTTTGCTTAAATAGTCAATAATTCCGGCTTTTGTTTGGAATGTGATGCTTCTATGTAGAACCGCTTTATTACGGAAAAATATGAGCTATCATAAAGTCTTACAGATAGTATTTTTATGACGACCACACTGCGTATTTTATCACCAATACTATCTCTCTCTCCTACTATATATAATAAAATATATCTAGGTTCAATACATTTATGCTGGAAAGTTTTCAATATCAGGGATCTTAAACAGTGAAGTCAGTAGAGAGCGGCAATGGTCTTATTCTTGAGGGAAATCTTCAGGCCTGGAATTTGCATTCCAGTATTAAACGTTGCTGTTCTGTTTTGGCCAATGTTTATATATATATATATATATATATATATGTGTGTGTGTGTGTGTGCCTATATATATATATATATATATATATATATATATGTATGTATGTATGTTGACAAACAAACACTTAAAAAATATGTGACATTTTATTTCATGGAATCCGATAAAACGTGGTTTCAAATTCTCAGTGCTGTAAACTAAAAAAAGATGGAAAAATTAACTCTAGTTTTAAAAATTAAGAATAGTGATTTCACAAAGGGAGTAGGGAAGAAAGATATTAAGTTATCATACGTAGGAAGAGGGGGAAAAGAAAACGGTGTGTCGTCTCAGCTGTATTAATAGCCGTCATGGCATAAATTGACATCCATATTCTAGAAAAAAAAAATCCTTACATGAAATTATCAATTGAGAATAAATTTAAAAAAGATTTTAAGTCTAAATTCAAAAATATGTCTGGATCCTTCATCGGTAAAGATTTTGACACATATGTATTCAACTTAAAAAAAAACAAAACAAAAAAAAACTCCTATAATTTATCCACACACACACACACACATATATATATATATATATATATATATATATATATATATGTGTGTGTGTGTGTGTGTGAATGTTTTTCTGCATGCATACAGTTGCTTATAGTCCACGATACTTTAATAAACAAGTATACATGTGCACGATTACTCGCATATTGACGGAAACAAGACTACAAAATTCATTCTTTAATTAAATGAAGATAATAGAATAGAGAACGGCCTCATGTACATCGAATGAAATTACTGTGTATGTGTGTTTATATGTGCGTGTGAATAATAATGAATTGATATTCACTCGGAGATTTATACCTAACAATTCAGAACAACTAGTATTCTTAAGGGTACAGAAAATATCATATATATATATATATATATATATATATATTTGCTATTTAACGGATTCCCTTTTTTTATTATGTACATCTTTCAAAGAATTTCATAAATATTCTGTCATTATATAAAGTGATTTCATTATTCTATGAACGTGGAACGTTTTATGAATATTTTCTTTATAAGATATTTATATGCATTATGCACCTTTGTTTGCCCAAGATTTGAACAATTAATGCATGTGTAAATGTCTGCCTTTCAAAGTACTTACGGTTATTCATTTTTTCTGTTTCATTCAGAAAATTCAAGTGAAGTAATTTCAACTTACCTGCAAAGAAAAAAAGAAAAAACAAATCAATAATAATAATAATAATAATAATAATAATAATAAGAAGAAGAAGAAGAAGAAGAAGAAGAAGAAGAAGAAGAAGAAGAAGAAGAAGAAGAAGAAGAAGAAGAAGAAGAAGAAGAAGAAGAAGAAGAAGAAGAAGAAGAAGAAGAAGAAGAAGAAGAAGAAGAAGAAGAAGAAGAAGAAGAAGAAGAAGAAGAAGAAGAAGAAGAAGAAGAAGAAGAAGAAGAAGAAGAAGAAGAAGAAGAAGAAGAAGAAGAAGAAGAAGAAGAAGAAGAAGAAGAAGAAGAAGAAGAAGAAGAAGAAGAAGAAGAAGAAGAAGAAGAAGAAGAAGAAGAAGAAGAAGAAGAAGAAGAAGAAGAAGAAGAAGAAGAAGAAGAAGAAGAAGAAGAAGAAGAAGAAGAAGAAGAAGAAGAAGAAGAAGAAGAAGAAGAAGAAGAAGAAGAAGAAGAAGAATGTTGATAATAATAAAATATAATTTCACCCACATCAATGCTTGCGGAATATTTGCCCTGAAACCATATCAGTGCCACCATCAGCATCTGCTTTGGTTACTATATAGGAAGGGTGAAATTGAAGTTGACTATCAATAAGTCAGAATGCATAATCGAAAACGACCAATTGAACATCCTATATGATTTCAAAATTCAAACAGATTGCAATCTTCAGGTCACCAAACAAGACAACTTTTTTTACAAAAAACAATTTCTTTATTGAATGTCATCAAATATTCTGCGAAAGATACTGTTTTAGGTCGTATGGCATAATGGAAAATACTTATAATGCAATATTTCTTGTTGAAAATGAAAATAAAATTTGTGGAAGAAGACAATAATAACAGACAAATCAGGGGTATGTATTAGGTTAGTTAAAAAATAATGTCGTTTTCTCACATAGTAACATATTTGAGAAAACGACATTATTTTTTCACCAAACTAATAGATAAATCAGTATGGAAATATAGTGGGAATCTAAAGACAGAAAGCAAGTCATCAGAAAAATTACGGATATTAATTCTAGCGAAATTAATGTAAGTATTCCTAGTTTGAATGCTGGACTGTACGTTAAGCCATACAGGAATCTAATTAGGCCGTCGTAAAATGCAAGAAGAATAACAACTCTACAATCGTCAGAATCCAGAAGTTTAATCCAAAAATCAAGGAAGAAATATCGTAAGATAAAAGCTGAAACAGGACTGTTACATGCATTTGCTTGAGATAACTGAGAATCAGAAACCGACTAAAAAATGTTCGTTTCCTCAGGAACATTAATATTTTCATTGTTGATTTGCTAAAATAATGTTCAGCAGTGTGGGTCTCTTGTTTCTTTGTTTTTACATAAGATATAAAATCCTTAAGAGACTCTCAAAATCGGGTTGCTGAATGAGGTGCGTTGTATACAGGGAAGAATAGGAAGCGAAGATTATGAAGATATAAGAGCATAAGAAACATTTGGCAAATTGCTTTAAGCGATTAAGGTTGATGCATTTGAGAAAACATCCACGAGAATCTTTTCTATAAAGCAAGGATTGTTTGAAAAAAGGTTGATTAGATTTTCTTCTGTACAATTTGAATACATACAGAATGAAGGTAGTTCGATTCCGTGGTCGTAACATGGCGAGATTTTCTTGTAAACCTCGGAAATGTTGAAGCTACAGAACAGTATAACGACAGACTTACAATTTTAAGTCTGCGAAAAATAGACTGCAGTTTGGAAAATATCTCATCTCCAACTAAGGTGAATAAATGACTGTAGATTCTATCATATCTGAAAGGTAAGGATTATTTATTGCTATTTTGAGGATTCGATTTGTATTTGACGGTCATATTTCATTATTCATCTTGTAGAAAATAATTTTCTAATCGTTTAAGGAGAACTTACTTCATATGGTATCGTACTCAATATCAAGAAAGAAAATGCTATTTAAAATGGACGCAAATATTTGTCGGTCACATGATACAGTAGAAGAACTGTGATTGGATGTGTTTCACCATTCAATAACTTCTCAGTAAATTTATCCTTTCCTTTTGTTCCGAGAGAGATTTCAGTGTTTTTGCGCATCTTAATGTCGTGTAAGCGAATCTAAATTACGAATCCTGAAAACCTAAGCATTGGGGGAACTGGAAACAGGGAAGTGATCAGGATTACAGCAGTGGGTAAAAGTGAAGAGGAGCGGTGTTTACAATTGTTGTTTGTTAAGTTCGAACACAAGACAACGGGTCTCCCAGTGAAAACTCTTAGTGTTTGAATAAAATAAGACAATAATTATCAAATGTAGGAACAATGAGTAAGGAATTATCAACCTCATTACGCATTGTATGATCATATTTTAACGTTGAAGTGAAAATATATAAACAAAGTTACATTAAGAAAACGTGTGCGTGGATGTGCGCACGCGCGGTGGGGAAACAGATATACAATTACTTCCATCGTATATTTGTTTTAATATTCTCATCAAAAGATATTTACATATTCAACGTCTAGTAAAAATTCCATGAAATTGTTATATTTAAGGTTAGTAAAATGGACAATTATTTTCTAACCCTTAAATCTTACATTTTATATTCTCCGATTCTGCGAAACAAAGTAATACATTATTTTAGTAGAAATATTCCGTAATATATTCTTTCTTTCACCCAACTATATCGCAACATCAATAACACCCTGATAATAAAAAAAATATTTTCTTTAGACTTCATACACCCACAGACACCTTTATATATATATATATATATATATATATATATATATATAATGGGAACGAATAGAATACACTCCCGACGTCCGCAAGATTTACTTTAAAAGAGGGCTGAATACAGAGTAGAGCAAAATTATTTATTTAGAATATTACACCGAAAACATGTAAAAATCACTACATAATTGCAGTGGTGTTTTGCTTTGAAATCCAAATAAATCGTTTACTCGCCAGTAATTTACAATATTCTGCTGAGTTGCATTGATACGCATTGAAACACGACTACAATTGTGTAGCGATTTTTACGTTCTTCGTGTAATATCATTGTATATATATATATATATATATATATATGAGAAATCCCGGTAAATATTTTACCATCAATATGCACAGACATTATTAAATCACTGACTAATGTAAACTCCATCCTTAAAGAAACTAAGAACTGTCAGGCTACAATGAAAATCAGTGTAACCTGAATTATTTCTTTTTCACACATAATATCCCCCCCAATTCAAACACAAACAATACCAGACGTGTGCCCACTAGGCACACAAATGCACAGAAATTATGAGCTAAATCCCACTTTGACGACTTATGATACACAAAAGCTCCAGAACTATACGCACAAAAGGTGTCTTTTCAGGAAAAATAAAGATGACAAAACAAAAATAACAAAAATGAACACAAATTAAAAAATAAAAAATCTACAAAGTTTTTCTCCTCCATTTTTCATATTCTGATGAAGTGTATATAAAAGTAAAACATGTTAAAGTTATGAACATTTAATATTTGTTCCTTAAACTACCAGACTGTCTGATTCATATGTGTGCGTATTACTGCTGATATATAACAAATTATGCACTGCGCCTAAGCAAGCGAATTAAACTAAATTATAATGTGCTCATCGTCTAAGCCTTACCTATAAGCGTTAGTCTTTAAAGTTATCAGTGTTTAGGCAGAGTCGTTACATGGTTGATTTTCATGGTTGATTATAACTGACAGAAGAGAGGATCACTGCGTATAGCTACATTGATAAATGCTCGAAAAGCATTCCGTTGATTGACATAAGGCTTTGGAGGAAAATTTTCTTTTTATGTGCCATTTCCATTCAGGACGTAAGCGATCATGGCTCTCCACATGCCTTTATCCCTTGCAGCTCTCTGCTATCTCCCCTTGACCTCGTTCTTTCATCCGCCAGGAATGTCACAAACTTCTTTTCCTTGCCTCCCTTTCCCTCTATTCGACCCGTGAGTATCAGATTCTCAAGGCTTTCTTTCCTCATTATGTGTCCCAAAAACTTTATCTGTCTCTTCCTGCTGTTAAGCATGAGCCTCATCCTTGTCTGCATCTTCTCCAAGACCTTATTATTGCTCACAAGCTCGGTCCACGAAACCCTCAGCATCCTTCTCTAGAATTCCACGTCCGTCGCCTCGAGTCTCTTCTCCATCCCTGAGAAAATCGTCCAGTCCCTGCCATAAAGAAGGACAAATGTCACGTAGGGAGATTAAATCATTCGGAACACTTCGATGGGTGCACTTGGCCGAAATTCCAATATATCGTGCCTAATGGTGGTGGTGTAATGGTCTTGTTTAACCAATACATATTTCTCTCTTTAAAATTCTAATGTACTTCATAGATTGCAGAATAAACATCAGGTTGGCTCTATAGGTGCAGAAGAGACATACATATATATATATAGCAAATGTCTGCAACAGGACAAATTGAGCGAACCTCGCAGACGGTTTTATTCGGAAATGATCTGTCATGATATAAAACTCGATCATTAAATCCGATACATTATCAGCTATTTTCAGCCCAATAAATGCATTAATAAAAAAAATATCATTTGTACATTTAATAATTGTCTTTGATGATGCAAGGATATTAACACCTTTTCTAGCATCAAGAAAATTGAAAGTTTATATACAATACGAAATGTATTCCAATGAAGATATCGGCATTAGAACAAAATCAATTAAATATAACTGGTCTTTTAAAAAAATATCTTAATGACAAAAGGCGATAGAGAATCTTAGATGTAACCATTCAAACATTCCCGATAACTGCTGAACTATATTGGGCAGAAATATTCGCTAGCGAGTGCATATTGAATTCACTACTCAAACAATAATTTTGATAAAATTCTCTTTAAGCACAAATTCCGAGTTAAGTAAAAGTATTTTGAATATTCTGCAGTTGATTATTCTTAAGGAATATTTTTCAACGAATTTTTAACAAGATTGGCAAATACAAACGCCTATATAATCATTACATACTTATTAGTTTGAAGCAAACGTCTATATAATCATTCAACAACGAATTTTATATCAATAATATCTCAATAAAAATTAAGCGACGAGGTATAATAGAAACATTCAAAGAAGTTGGGTTTAAATTGAAAAGGAAAAATAACCCAACGGATATTTCTGACTGAATAAATCAGGCGTGAATAAAGAAAACTAGGGGACATTTCACATTATTTCTATTACAATGTATAAATATGTATTTAATATAAAAACCCTTGTAAAGGCAATATTTTCTTTTACTTTTAGTGTTTATAACTATCTCATAAAATAAAGAACAAAATTCTTCTCGTGAAATATCTCCTTTGAAAACTATAAAATAAATTCTTTGTGAAATATCTTCCCAGAAAATCCATGTATGCAAGAAGGAATATATGCATCTAAATGTGTTTATATGAAAGTATATAAACCCATAAAAACGGTGTGCGTGTATAAAAGTGCATTTACAAAAAAGCGTATAAGTTTGGATGTTTTAAATTCCTCAGTCAGTTACACTCCCAAAAATGCAAACATCAAAATGATTTAGAAGTCATACATGTTAAAAACCGAGAGCATTATCTGCATCGCTGCAATATATATATATATATATATATATATATATATATATATATATATATATATATATGCCAGATAATTATATGAATTTCCTAACGCTAACAAAATTCAAATGTTGAATTTTGCGACGAGTAACCATATGCATAGATTGAAAAGAAAACGATTTAAATCTAGTTACAATTGAGTGAAACTACCTTTTCTCTCTTTCTCTCTCTCATATATATATATTATTAAATTAATATGAATATATTGATTCAGCTCAGTAATATGATTAAGTATAGATTAATTAAAAACGTGATATATATATAAATTTATGATTTTAATAACTTATGATAATAAAAATATTTATAAAAAAATATTTTAATGTATTAAATGAATCCTAAAACCACTATTATAATATCGTTAATATTGGTACAATATTTACTGTATACCTACTTTGACGCGCCCTATATATAGATATAAAATGTCCATTTATATATCAATTTCTATCTATGCTACTTCATGATGAAATCTTATTTATGCATCAAATCAAACGCAATAATATTTCAGATGAGTAGATTATGAAGAAAATTGATTTGGGGAAAGTCATGATATCTCGTATCTGTCATACCTCAATGATTAATTTATAGAGTTGATGAAAACCATTATTTCACACGTTCAATACAAATTTGCTAATGTGTTTCTTTTGTGGTATTGAGCGTAACAATTATAATGAATCAACTATTTTTCAAAATTATTTCTATCCAAGAAAGGTACTAAAGCCACTAAGACACAAGACGTTACTGAGTGTGTCAGAATAAAAAATAGAGAAATTTATGAAAGACCAAATTGTATATGAATAGTGGGAACAAGAATATAGTAGATAACTTAACAGTGCCTTTAAGTTTGTGAAGATCAAAATTAATACTATCTGAACTTATAAATTTCTAAAAATAAAAAGAGATACCAACAACTAAGAATTATGAACTGTTAGAAATATGTTCATCCAATGAAAAATGTGAAAGCTATACCGGTTGAATTTTCTACAAATTAGGTTGTTTACCTGACTGTGACACTATTTAGCGGTCACGTGAAAATTAAAAGCGAGAAATAATTAAGGCGAGAAGAAGCTGAAATAATTAAGGCGATAAGAAACTATCACGAAAAGACATACTGAGCGATGTTATTAGGTTGGTGCAAAAATAATGTCGTTTTCTCACATGTTACTATGTGAAAAAACGACATTATTTTTGCACCAACCTAATAATTTTTTTTTTTTTTTTTTTAACAAATAGAAGGGGTAAAGATTGTATTTTCATTTGCGAAGGAAAGTTTTTTTTTTTCGCAGAAGATAGGAAATTCGTAAGATCTCGGATCTGTCGAATTAATTTATCCTACGAGGCTGCGAATAAAAGATAGCCGTCTGCCCATGGCAATAATGAAAATTTCAAATTGGTCAAGTGGCCTACGAAACAGAAGCTGGAGATAATGGTAATCAGGTGATGCACTGACCGAGAATGGCATCAGTTTGGACTACCCCCAAGGAGAGAAAGAAAGGAAGGGAAAACATAAAAGAAAAGAATAAGCCATTAACTATCCTTCGGAGATATTATTTGGTTTGGGGTAAAACACCTGTTTTATGCTCAGACCTGGCCATGATAAGAGTTTGTTACCGGGAGAAATAATTAGCAACAGAGTGCGGA
Organism: Acanthosepion lycidas; assembly: GCA_963932145.1. Lineage (NCBI taxonomy): Eukaryota > Metazoa > Mollusca > Cephalopoda > Sepiida > Sepiidae > Acanthosepion > Acanthosepion lycidas. Next base: position 112,736,215 of record OZ010571.1, read on the forward strand.
GACGTCCAGTTAACCACCCACTTGACGCTGACGAAAATCTCGTTGATAAAGTCCAGGTGACATTCGGTTAACATAGAGATTAAAGACCACACTACGAGTCGTAGAGGTCTGGTGTCGGGAAGAAAAGAAAAAAAAATAAGATATTTTTTTTTGCCTTTGAGCAATAATGTTAAACATTGGTGTGAGATATCACTGTGAGAGAGAAGGGAGGCCTGTTGACGCCTCTGAGGGGATTGGTGTGAGATGTCACTGAGAGCGAGAAGGGAAACCTGTTGACACCCTCTGAGGGGATTGGTGTGAGATACCAATATGAGAAAGGAGAAATTTAGGAGGGCGAATCCCTTAAGAAACCCACTGGAGCAGAAAGTAATGAACTTACAAAAATAGAAAGTAATAAATTTTCTTGTCCGAAAACAAAGAAAATCCTTATTGTGGATTTAGAATTATCGAGGAACCCGAACCACGACAGACCCCCACCCGGTTTTGGTCGACGACCATATAAACGAATGTTCCCCAGAGCAGTTATATACAGAGTTACAGTTCCACTTACGATGAGACGCAGACAGAGTTGAGCTATGAGCTCGCAGACCAGCCTCGCAGGAAGCTGACTGAAACCAGATTCCCATCCGAATCAGCCAAGTGTTAGAACGTCACATTTCGTGCCGTGACAGCAGGATCACGGCACATTTGGTGCCGCGAACAATACCAAGTCACATTGGTCATCACAGGATAGCAAGGAGGCAGAGACAGCCCGGGGGTGACGTCACATGACACAGGAGGCAGTTGTTCTGTCAAAAGACCAAGCTCGACCTTGAAATACACTAGCAAATGCTCTTGCAACAAGCGAACTCTTCAATTCAAGAAATCTGAAAATGACGGCCAAGTGACATTAGTGGCTTCTCTAGGACTACTCTTGTTTCTTTAGATACACAAGGTAGATAAACTTGAATTTTACTTCGTCCATATTTTATAATAGCTTCGTCTGCAACTAATTCG
>OZ010571.1:112742210-112774710 GCA_963932145.1 Acanthosepion lycidas
ATAAAAATCTACACATTCAGTTAAAATTCAAAATAAAAAAGACATCCTCCATAAATGCTAAAAGGCATAGACGGAAGATCTCAGGAATGCAAAACTTTTGAATAATTTTTGCACAACTTAAGTCCAAAAAGAAAATATATTCGAACGAAAGAAAAATTAAATAAAAAGCTTAAACCAAGTGCCATGTCAGTAGACTTTAAAGCAACTTGTATAAGATAGTAATTTATAACGCTCTCTCTCTCTTTATATATATATACATATATATATATATATATAAATTGTGGCATGTTCATGGGTGAAATTTCTCAATATCGATGAACATTTATGGATGTCACATGTCAGAACATGAAGCAGAAACGTAAAATCTAAAACGAAAACAAAGGTAACTGCATTATTTTCTTTTGTATTTTGCTTTACGGCCTGAAGATCACTTTAGGCGTTAAAACTGTCAATACACACGCAGTGTTGATTCTTCTGTCAGTATCTCACTCTCTTTCTCGTTTGTGTGTATATATATATATATATATATATATATATAACAGAGAGAGAGAGAGTCAGATTTAGATATTTACAATTGCTAACCATGTACTAAATAAGAAAGCAACAGTTCAGTCGTCATCGTTTCTAATATTGTTCATCTTACCTCACGCTCTGACATGTGACATGTTCTCGCAAGTGCATATTCGAGTTGGACGCGATATTCTTTTGTAGTGTCGATGTGAATCTGTCAAATCTAGCGAGAAAATGTTTTGTTCATTTGACGCTTGTGATCTTTGAGAAAGGTGTGAATGGGATAGAGAGAAAGGAAACGAAATCAATAAGACTTTGATACAGCACCAAGTCAAGAGAATTGTTGTCAGGCTAATATATGTTGAAAAACGAAAATCTGTTCATTTTACTCATCACCCTATATTATGATTTAATTTTACCGACTCAGATTCGAAGTACAGGTGACGAAACTATATGCACATAGCTTAAATATGTTCGCCAAGACGCATACATAATATGTGACGTCCCCCTTTGCACTAATATCATTGCAATTTATTTTTTTTAATCTATGGTTGAAATATCTGATAAGACGGAACTTTCTAGATTTGGGCAGCAGCGCGGTCAAAAGAATGTAAGTGAAAAACATTGCAAAAACCTACAGGAAAACTGCCAATTATTTTCCCCAAACATTCCAGATATTCAGATATAATAAAGAAAAGTCATCCGTGGAGTGTCGTGATCCGTTATGTCCTGAAGGGACATGACACTTTGGAAAAAAACATTAAATAATTGTAAAGAATTCGATGAAAAGAAATCTTGGTTTCCCGTTTTTCTAAAATATATTATTGTTGAAAACGATTTCACTATTTTCTTTCAGTTGTATGCCAGTAAATATATGTGTTTCATTACCTGTTTTCTTTTATACTAAATATATACCTTTCTTGAATGAAGCAGAGAAAATCGAAATCACTCGTATTGTGTCATGGGATTAAGGTCATACATGTACGACTTTCTTCACTGCTTGCTCCAGCCTTGTGTCACATCAAATCTATGATTAAAAATCAATTAAATGCACCTACATGTAGCGCCATGCCTAGTAAGCAAGGCTTTATAGCTCATTTACGAATAGTGAGTTCAATCCTTACGTGGGGTTCCAACCATTCGGCCTTGGGCCACATCTAAGCTGCACATATAAAATCATTCTGGGCACTTTGAAATGGTTTAATGTTTAGCAAGCTTGCCTTGAATTACAACTGAGTAGCCAGTTCGATCTTCACTGGGTGCCCTATACATGCGGCCTGGTGTCACATCGAAGTAAGACTTAGAAACTCATCATACATATGCCATTTTGTAGGCCCATTCTTTCCACAATAGTAATTCATTTTTATTTCCAGACTCTCAGTGAGGAAACCTATGAAGAGACAATGAAATGCTTCATTCTAGTTATGCCCAACTCAAGTTATATTCCTCTAACGACACCTGCTTATTTTAAACATTACCTATGTCTGATAGAAAAAAAAAGCAGTTGTGTAATAGACTTATTATACGAATAAATTTAGTATTTGGGTCAAACCTGGTTACCTTTACTCTAAGTAAGGCGAAAGCATATAAAAAGAAATAGTTTTAATGTAGTCATTCATTCATATTAACTTAGCCTGGAAGAAATTCATGCTAGTGAATTATATAGAACGCAGTTTAGGTGTCTGGAACCAGTACAATATAACCCAAATGCAATTGGCCATTTGAAAAAAAAAGAAAGATGATTTTTCTGTTTTTATTCAAATGTTCAATTTCGTTTATTGCAGTGAAATGATATCATCTGAGTGTCAAATGTTATCACACAAGTAGATAGATCTGAAAGAACATTGTGCTATTAATTGTTCTAAGGTGATTGTTTTTTCTTAATATACAGAATACAATTATCGTTATTTTGAAATATATAAATTTGATAAAAATGTTATGACATTTACAAAATTGGAGAAACAACAATAAATTTTGAAGTATTTATATTCTTCATGTAGTTACTGGTGCTTCTGCTTTGTATATTGTGATTCTTAATAAAATCCAAAGAATTATCTGCAGTGTTATACGTCCTGACCTGCAATCACTGCTTTAGTTACATTTCCACCGTCGTAACGTAGATTCCCTTACCTTTTCTACAAATATTTTTATGGCAATCTTTATGATGAACTGTCCTCTTTGTTACTTTGAGTTTACGAATTTAAGTGCAGTAAAAGATTGGCAGCTAGATCATTTTACAGTTGAAATTAATAAAGCTAACCGTAAATTCCATAATAATAGTTTCTTCTTTCACATTTTACGCGTGTGGAAGTTTCTTCCGGCCTCTTACTTTCCATTCAAATTTGATTTCCAAAATTTAAATGCAGCATCAAACCTTATCATCTGCCTCCTAAATTCCTGTAATTTTGTTGTTTTCTCTCTTTAATAATTTTTTTTTCTCCTCATATTCTTCTACACTCAATAACCCCATGCGTCTTATAGTCTTTATTGATTTGCTTGGAGTGAAATGATTAAAGAAATGTTTGATTATTTATCAATGAAAGCAAATTCAAGCTATTCCTGGAAAGATAATCCGCATTATTGAGAACGTAGAAGAAGCCCGATTATTTTTCAATTTTAAAAATACGAAAACTGAATGGTTATCGTCTCCATATTTATCTTAGATTTTCCTTTAATTACCCCAATGCAACTACATACGCATATATCATCTTTCAATACCAGCAATAGTAAGAAGAAACTTAAAAGATCGATATGTAAAGAATATAATAAAAGATGAATTAGCTATTTAACACAAGTGTATCTCCTTGACTTGCTCCGAAATATATAAATTACAATTGAGACGTCAAAACTGTAAAGGCAAGTTGCTTATAAGAACTAGTAGTTCATCTGTAATAACGAACTTCTACAAAAGTGATCCTCTTATCTGTCAAATGTGTAACTTGTTGGTTGGGAAAATCTTTAAATGAACTTGATGTCCTCGTTGACCCAACATGGCAAAGAGAAAGAGAACAAGCAAATAACACGAACATTTCCTAGCATTCCGCGCATGCGTGCATAAAAGGAAAATATTCCGCTTTAAATCACTTGATAGGATGAATAAACCAGTGGCTCGCATTGAAATGCGAGCAAATAACCCCGACACCTTTCAACGGTATAATTCAAGCTGAACATTTAACTTTTTATGTGCATAAATTATTTTGATTATTTATATCATATATGATAAAAAAGTCACAACTTTCTAAAACTTAAAGCAATATATATTTCATGTTTGCTATTCCATTTCAGTTTTAGCTTCGAAATGATTATATAGTGAATATGAATTTGAACTTAAGTGTGTTTACCGTTCGCTATATTTTAAAAAATTCTATTCTGTTATTTATAAACTGAACAACACATTCAAATATATCAAGAAATCAAACAAAATTAATATATTTTCACTATCTTACAGACATTAATATACATAACATGCTTCATTTTTTTAAAATTAAAAGCATATAAATTCTTACTTTTTTATATAAAATTTTCATGTTTGCTTGTTGGTGTTAAAAATATGTCGAAACTCAGAATCATTTGTGATGGAATTTCTAGATACTTCATCAGTAAATATCAAAATGTGTATAGTTTAAATATATTTACACACACAGACACATTATCGCTGTATATTTCTGAGATTAGGTATTATGTACATTATTTATATTATTCGGACTATTGTCCTCATCTTTGTCACCAAAGAAGGCCGGAGCGTACAACGGACGAAATGTTGTAATAAATATGGCTATAAATAAATAGGATATGATAAATATAGGATATTTTGTCGAACTTATGAAATTAGACATGATGCCGGTTTACTATCAATTTTGACAGCGACATGTATAAGCGAATTGATGGAGTCTAAATGGTTTCCTCTTTAGGACACATTTATTTAATATCTTTGTAGGATTCCATGAAGAGATTTTATTATCTGATCCTAATATACTTGATGTTTATTTTCGTTATGTAGATGACACTTTTTGTTTCTTCTATAACGAGAATGAAGACGACCTTTTTCATACGTTTTCTAAGTTTGTTTGTGGACCATGTGTCAAGTTGTGGACCATGTCTCTGCACTCGGCTCTCCAAACAGTGTTGCTGGTCTCTGCACAAAGCCTTCATCACTATAATCCCATCATATGAGCATGTATCTGGCTGTCGGTTCCTTGGCATTTATATATTGCATTTCTGATTTTGCACGTGTGTTGATATTGTTGAGGGTAAGTTTAGACGGTTTAAATTTTATGCATTAGGAAATTAATGTTATTCTTTTGTTTTTGTCAACTGAGGTATTCCATTTCTTGATATTTCTAAGTGAAGTATATAGGGGACATTTGGCTTTTGTGGAAAATAATTAAGTTATTTTTGTCTGTGTGATCACTATCTATATTATTTACTTTTGAAAGTGATTTTCTAATCTGGTGGTTCGTTAGGTTGTTAGGAAAATCATTGTTCACTAGTGTCTGTTTTGCAATGTTTAGTTCTTTTAGGATAGGTAAACAAGTAGAATTATTCTCCTGTTCTATTTTAGGAAGTTTTTATCACTGTTATTTTGTATCTGAGAGGGCATTCACAAATAAAATTTAGTTAAAAATATAAATTAAATTAAAACTACACAGAACGAACATTATTTACGAGTTCAAATCCCCATCAGGGAAACTGATCCTCGTCAAATCGAAGACATAAATAATTACATCGGTCAGACTACTACATCCCTACGAAAACTAGTTTCATTACACCTATCCGAACACAACTCAATCACAACCCATTTAAATACACACACAAACTTAGCAGAGTCCATCCAAAAAATACTAGTAGAAATAGAATCAAAATAACCTCATCTACATGTAAAAAAATGCAAGATTAGAAATGATGTAAGCCTTAATTAAAATGAAAGAACAAATTCAGTAATAATAACTACGAACACGGGCATAATGTGAGGACTGAATTTAGAAATAAAACATTACTTACAACTATATAATGATAAAACAACTCATAAATCCAGTTAAAAAGTAAAAAAAATAACGTTTACCAACAGCAAAAAGCATAAACAAAAGCCCCCGGAATTTAAATATATATATATATATATATATATATATATATATATATATATATATATATATATATATATATATATAGCATATATTTGTAACATGCATACATGTATTTAGGTATAGCATATATTCATAACATACATAAATGTACGTATGTATAGCATATATTTATAACATTCATATTTGTATTTATGTATAGCATATATTCATAGCATGCAGACATGTATTTATGTATAGCATATATTTTTATAACATACATACATTTATGTATAGCATGTATGTATATATATATATATATATGTGGATGACATACATTTATATATAACTTATATATGTGTATAACATATATATATATATATATATATATATAATATATTAGGTATAACATATAAAAGATAGAAATATAACATATATCAAAATTATATATATAATATATATAAAAATATGCATTCCTATGTTATTATATATATATATAACATACATATATATATATATATATATATATATAGCGTGTATATTCATCACATACATATATAATTATAACATGTATATAACACACATATCTTATAAACTTATATATCATACATAAATATATGACATGCAGGCATATATATATGTATATATATATATATATATATATATATATATATATAGATATCATGCATATATAAATCTCTCTCTCTCTCTCTATATATATATATATATATATATATATATATATAGCATCGTACTTTGAGCACTCGGATTTCATTTTTTCTGTTTCAGGAAAAAAGTGTGAAAATACGACAGCGAAAAAACTTACTCATTTTGTAAAATACTTTCTGATACCTACACTGCCGTCTGCACAGCCATCTTTGATATTTTGTAAATATGCAATACTGCAGTTGACATGACAGCTATAGGCAGGGATTAGGCCCAGGACGAATAGCATGGCTGAAGATTTGACAGATTTAAACGGTATCGGGTTCTTCCTTTCTGATTTCTCATATTATCTCCTCTTTCTTTTAAAAAAAAGCAGAAACAAACATGAATATATGCATCATTGCACTAGCTTAAATATTGATGCAGAATCTGTGAGTAGGAATATGTAATTCGCTGAATTTGTCAGTGTTTTTATACACACGCTCATATATATATATATATATATATATATATATATATATATATAATGTGTGTGTGTATTCCTTCTGTTTTGCATGAATAGATTTACATCAGAGTGCATTCATATTCGTGTTGTTCCGCTTTTTCTTCTACGTAACAACAGAATCATTCAAGCAAGTTCAGAGAGAAATTTGGAATCTATCAAATGCTGGCTAATTTAAATAAACTTTCAGCATTAGATTCGCATCTATAGGAAAATAGAGGCTTTCTCCAGGAGAAATCAAAATATATATTAAATAACTACATTGACAGATTCAAGTTATGTTATATAATATACACTACTTACTGCGGTCGAAACTCGCTATTTTCTTCTACTCTGTCTTAAGTAGCGAATATGGTCACAATCTACCCTGATACCTAACCTATGTCTTAGGTGTAAATAAACGGGTTCGTTCCTTTACAAAGAGTATTTACGCGAAACTTAACGTAACCTAGGAATTTTCACTCGGTTTGCTGATAAATGTCTACATTGTAATGATCATTACCGTTCTAATCTTCTCTTAATTCGTGATTCTTTGAATTTCTATTCTAATTTAATTCTTTGTATCTCCTTTTAACGCTGTCAGTATACAAATCTTTGCAATTCGGATATATAACTGGTGCATTGCTATATGTGTGTTTTGGTGACCATCTTCAACTTCGGTAATTTAACGCTAGAATTACGAATTAAGAGAATTGTGTCACTTCGACTGTCGTCATTTGCTTATTTTTTACAGTGTAAAACTGAATTGCTGAATATATTATTGATCGTCATGTAGTCAATCTGTTTTTTGTTGTTTTTTTTTTTCTAAATGTGTGCTTATCTATGTCTATAAACTTAAGCCGGTTTCTTGAAACCAGGGGTTGGCTGTTATCTGTCGTTGGCTGTATCCATTTCCACCGCGTTCATCCTAGTCCGAATTTGCCAACAATTTAACTATGTTGTTGCTTCTCGCATTCATGTATCCCATCGCGACTGTAATTTCATGATATTTGTATCGTGCCTTGGTGTTGTACAGTATACATTAAAACTATTCAATTTATTTAGTTAGAAAGAAAAATAAGAGTACTTAACTGTTATGTAATATTGACCTTCCTTTATGGCAGGGACTTCTAGACAATCTCCTCGTGAATGAAGAAAAGACTTGAAGCACTAGAAATGTGCTTCTAAAAAAGATTGTTGGTCATTCTCTGGACTGATCATGGGAGTTATATTTTAATGGAAAGAAAAAGAATGCACTTATATTTTGATGAAGAAAAAATAGTTGCAAATCCGAGAGCACGTAATGAAGAAAGAGATATTAGATAATTCATTACTCAAAATACATACTGATGGCAAGAACGACAGACGAAAGTAGGCAATAATCGACTTAACGAGCTTTTTATTTAAACCTATAAACACAGGCAAGGAAATAAAGCCACTGAGACACAAGTGTGAAATACAAGAAAATGAAAAGCATTATCAAGGAGCGAGAACAATAAAAGATGAATAAATAAAACTGTAGAGGTTTTGTAAATTGTTGGTAGAACAGGGTTTTGGAAGATGAAGCGAATGGCAAATGTTACTGAAGACTAAAAAGGAATTATGGAGATCTTTTATCAACCAAATCATGAAGTGGCTCAATGAATAGAAAAAGAATATATCCATCTATTTGAATAATATATGCCGTTGTTTCCGTAACATGTTACAATTATGCGTATGTACGTCCAGTAATGCTTATGAGGAAAGGGTAACGAGGTAATTCATTAATTATAAAGTGAGATATGTAAAAATAAAATCGGAAAATTTGACAAGCAACAGTTCATTACTACCAATTCTATTGTGAAAAAAATCATTTGAATAGTAAAATGACAAACCTTTTTTAAGAGCTACAACGGACAGGAATTTGTGAAGAGCCATGATCACTAACACTTTGAAGAGATATGGTCCATAGAAGACTAATATTTAGTAAATTCAGGAAGAAACTAAAATTAGAAACAAAGCGGGCTGGACTGTTATGTAATACCAATCCTCATATAATAGACGTGCATGCTGGAAATCGGTAATATAAATTACAGAATTACAAAAGGAATATTACAAATTGATGCAGAGAATACCATGGACTGATCATATGAACAATAAGGTGGTTATGAAAGATATAGCATTAAAAAAAGTGCTTTTATAAGTAGATCCAGAAAGAAACACTTGGAAATACTGCAGTACGTAATGAGGAGAGAGAGATTAGAGATTTTGATAGTCACACGGCATATTGAAGGCAAGAGGGACAGAGGAAATCAGTGAATAACCTATTCTAGCGATCCTATATGAATTGTTAGTCGAACAAGTTTAGGGAGCGACAGCGAAAGACAAAGCTTACGCAAAGCTACAAAAGAATTTCTGCAGAGCCCTTATCGTCCATATCCTGAAATTTTGACAAACAACTGTTTGTTGCTCCCAAGCCTATTGTAAAAACATTAAATTGTATACTAAAATCTGATGTAGTGTCCAACTCTGGACTTGATCCCATAGAATATTGAAAGAAATTTTAATGAAATTGTAGGATGTGTTTCAACGTCTTTTCCTGATATTTTTCTTTACAGGAAAAAAAAAAAAAAAACAATCTTTGTGAAATATTTTCTGATTTGATAAAAGTTAACAAATATCGGATTATTTTCATCCGCATCAAAATAAGTACCCGTATGTCTAGGAGTTAAATTATTTTATTACGAAGAATATGCATCTTTAATATATTTAATATGGATGTTATCTGTAAATATATGTGTGTGTATACATCTACGAAACTGTAATGCAAAGATGGACATATATAAATTTCTTTGCAAATACTGTTGCATATGTGCGTGTGTGTTTGCATATGTGTCTGCCATGCCATTTCTGTTCCTGTATGAATGTATATGTGAGCGTGGATCAGAAAGTGGTATGAGAGGAATCTGGCTAAATCTATGTCACTGTCGATTTAATCTTGTAACAGTTGAATAAGCCTCTAGCCAGGTCTCTTAATTAAATTTCCGTGGAGAAATAACAACAAAAAGATAATCTGAGCGGCCAACTTAAACAATAGCAGTATTTGCAACAAATGAAAACACAATCGGTAAACGCAAAAAAGAAAAAAGTGAAAAAAAAAAAAGAACATAAAAAGAAAAATAGACGGATGAAAATCGAAAGGAATAAATGCGAAGTGTTTGAAATTCAGATTTGTGGCAGCGGAGAGGGGAATATTTGCTATGTAATTCGAAAACTTTTCAAACAAAAAATAATAAACTTGTAGATGTTATTAAAACATAAATTTGGAAACTTTAGAAATATTAAAAAGCGGAGAGAGTTCTTGCAAATCAGCGATTAAATAGAGAAAAATAGAGCCCAAAAACATGACAGGGATAATAATCGGAATATTGTTCGATGATCAACATAATCTGCGATTGAAAACAGGTTTGTTTCGTTAAAGCATCAATGAAAAAAAGTGAAAAAGGTCAGAACAGAAAATAAGCAACAGGGCGCAATAAATTAAAATAAGGATGGTTAATCAAACTAAAGAAGAAAAGTAAATAATACAAAACTTTATCGTTATTGGTTTCAGATTATGCCTACTAGGGCGACTAGTCAATCCCTGAATTAGATACATGTTCAGACATATTATATATATATACATATATATGTGTGTGTGTGTGTGTGTGTGTGTGTGTGTGTGTGTGTGTGTGTGTGTGTGTGTGTGAGCGCAAATAAATGGATATAGATCCGACAGTACGAAGAAAAATATACAGAACAAACAAACAATATCCTACTATGCAATTATGTTGTTTTAATCTTAATATGTCAACGTCGGACGTTTCGGTCTAGTAGGCCATCTTCAGGACATATTCATAAAACACAACATTAGACTATATTTAATCCAACATGAAAAGACAATGTGTATAAGAGTAAGATTAATCAAAACAGACAAATGTTATCTGTTTTGATTAGTCTTGCTCTTATTGTGTTTTATGAATATGTCCTGAAGATGGTCTACTAGACCGAAACGTCCTATGTTGACATTATATTAACATTAAAACAGCATAATTGCATATTAGGATTTTTATTTGTTTTTTCCATATATTTGCTTATATCTCTCTCACTCTCTCTCTCTCTCTCTCTCTCTATATATATATATATATAGATTTGTATCTGTAGAAAATTTGCGTGTGTGTGTATCTGCTGAAAATATTTAATGTCAGGGCATTTCAACCCAATATATTTTAAGGCAGTGTTGTAATATTTCTTTTATGTTTATAAAATACATCTTCACGTGAAGTGTTATTACTAATACTATATTCTATGGAGGAGAGTATGTGTTTGATAGAAGGTGATTCGTATTTGGGTGGATATATAGATAAGTAAATGCTACGAACTGTGGATTTTTACTCCATCTGTTATTTCACTATATATTTATATATATATATATATATATATATATATTTATATATTATTGGTGGATATCGGAATCAATACTCCTTTGTCCACATGTACAGAATTTGTTTTCTATAAACTTATTTTATTCCATATTCATTACTCTTTCTCTATAAAGGCAGCAATTTTTAAAAGAGGATAATTATATATATATATATATATATATATATATATATATATATATATTTGTATATGTGTTTGTGTGCGCGCAAAAGTATATTTGAGTGTATCATTTTCAAAGTAGAATTATATTAAGCCTGTCGGATATTAATCAACACACCAGATATGCCAAACGTTAACATGCCACTTTGAAACGTTTCCTGAATACAATAACGCAGGGTCAGGGTAGGACGGTAAACATTTCCGGTTGCTACCATTCATTGCAAGGGTCAAAATGTAAAAATGGCGACTAAATGTCTCATTAAGAGCGAAATACCTCGAAGAGAAGATTCCGACTCAACTTCTGAAAAAATGAGGCGAAAAAAATAATGATAATTAGTTATTATCCTGATACCTAAAGGCACACTAGTGCGAGAAAACTAAAAGTTAATTTAAAATAGAAAAGTTTTGATGATGCGAAAATATTTTCAGTTTATTTTGATGTTTTCTTCTGTTATTGGTTTTCCTCTTTATGAAATTTGCTGCAGAGATATCTCTATAGCTAATATACTGCCGACCAGAAATATTTAGTTCGAAAAAAAAAACAAAAAACAAAAAAACAACAACAAAAAACATAAAAATAGTAGATGCACTATGAAAATAGTGTTCTTTAATTGATTATATCTTGCCTTGAAACCACTGATGGGTGAAAGTTGGAATATATTGCAATTAGGTTGAAAACTTTTCTCAACATTATACGAATATATCTGAACAAATATACGCGTACAGAATCATATTATTAGAATCAGTACTATTTATACGAGTACACTAGGACACTTCGAAGTGGTGTAACGGTTAGAAAGCTTGTCTTGCTAGATTGGTTACGATTGAGTAATGGGTTCGAACCTCAATCCGTGCCCTATATTTTCAGCCTTGTGCCACATCTAAACCGCGCTTGGAAAATCACTTTCTGAGTACGCTAGATATTTACACACGAATATAGATAGATAAATAATAGTAAGCAGTAAGACATTCTAAATTTCCTCCTTTTGACGGTACACACACTAGACCGCATCAATTAGCTTACAGGTACGAACTAAGGTTTGTTAAGAAGATTTCAGATACTTGGTAATTATTTTGATGTAAGTAATGATATAATTTTTTTTATCTGTCTGAATTGATCGTTTTATGCCGACGAATCTCCAAGGAAATCAATATGTATCTATTTGGTTATAAATTCTGAATATGTTTATCGCTGGAAAATGGGCGGGAATTATAAGCCTGTTGAATCTTTAGATGCAGAGAGATAATTGTCAAAGACATCTGATTCGTCTGTGTCTCCATCTATCAATCAGTCGGTTCACACAGACTCACACTATATATTAGTTATTATGAAAGCGTACATGAACATTTGAAGAAAAATTTTCCACACGGTGGTGTCGAACACATCAACCAGAATGCAGACGATAAATTCTAATCTGTGTAATTGATTTTGTATGTGAAGTATACCCTCTGCTCGAACACACACACACACACACATATATATATATATGTGTGTGTGTGTGTGTGTGTGTGTGTGTGTGTGTGTGTGTGTATATATGTTTAATAACAAGTAGGTAACAGATCTTAATCTAACATGTTTCGCTTTATTAAGGCTTTGTCAGAGATCAAGATAGAAATGATAAATAGAAAAGAAAGGCAGATTAATGGTAATTTTGGACGTTAAAATGAGTGATAGCGTAAGAGTATTATGGAAAGAGTCGCTTGTGTCACTAAGTGTATGTAAAATAGTATCATTAATTCATGCATGTTTGATTGAGATACGTCTTTCTATGTTTTCTTCATTTTCTTTTATGATCTTGTCGGATCCATATCTGATCTACATCTGACCTTCGACTGACACAAATCCAAACACAAATATATATATATATATAATAAAAAAGTAAAAATGGAATAATATATAAAAAATCAAAATTATATACACACACATTTATTTCAGTAGGTTAGATCGAGCAAGAAAAGTCAATGGTTTACCACTAGCAAGGCGACCATGTAAAACTCCTTTTTTTCACCATCGTGAATTTGCCATTATTCATGTAGATATACCATGCACTGATGATGCGCTCCCTCCCAGAAGCTATAAGTGAAATCCGTTCAACATAGTTGCAGTAATTATCAAAAGTATGCTTTGAACAATCGCAAATATAAGGGAGCCAGGGTCTGCAACAATGATTTAACAGTCGCTCTGGAAGACCAGCAGTTACATATATGTGGAGAACGTCTTAAATTATAAATCTAATTGATTTATCTTACCCTTGAAAAACGAAATATATACCGTTAAACTTGTGGTGGGTTGATATTTCTTTGTACTTGTTTTTACTTCATTATATTTTATCTACTTATCTAGTCTCTCTCTCTCTATATATATATACCGGATTATATACCAGGTGTAACAGCCAAATTGTCTAAATCATCTTACAGTATAATTGTCCATCCCACAAAAAGTTTAATATCTAAAAATAAACATTAACTAATTGTGTTACTTTTTTAATGTTTTCAGATAAAACGTTTAGCCATCTTGATACAATTTGTCGTAAGAATCCCTGACAAGCAATTTGAGTTATTCATTTAGAAATGAACAGGTAATATCGTTTTGTTTAGCCCAACTCTCATTTCAAGTGAACAATGGGGAGAGGAAAAAAAATCACTCAGGCCTTCAGTAATGGTACCAACCTTCATACACTGGCTTCCATCTTCAATCCATTCAAGAACCACCAAGAGAACTGTGAATAAGTTAAAAAAGGAGGGAGCAGTAGAGAGGAAAACTGGATCAGAAGGTCACAACGACAAGATGGATTATCATTTCAACTGAGAGCTACAGCGAGCAATTATAAAAATCCAACTCAGTCCATGATACGTTTGGCACGTGAACGAGTTTCACCTATGACAAACCAAAGCGTAGTGAAAAAAGACATCACAATGAAATCTACGTGAAAAT
Organism: Acanthosepion lycidas; assembly: GCA_963932145.1. Lineage (NCBI taxonomy): Eukaryota > Metazoa > Mollusca > Cephalopoda > Sepiida > Sepiidae > Acanthosepion > Acanthosepion lycidas. Next base: position 112,756,483 of record OZ010571.1, read on the forward strand.
TTTGAGGAAACTTTTTACGACAGGACAGAAAGTTACAAGGTTATAGAGGGCGAAGATCATCTTGAATAAGTTAAAAAATGATTCTAAAATAATATATATATGTATTTGAACTCTATTTCAATACATCATGAACTTCCGATCCTGAGTTATGATTAATTAATGATGAACATGTCGTTTTCTTTTATGATCGATTTCATCATAATTCTTCTGTTAAGCTTCGAGAATAATTATACATTCTAATTGCTCAGAGTAGAGTCAATACTGTTAAAAAAAAAAAAAAAAAACCTTGGGGAATTCCAATAAGATATCTTTAATCTTTTCTAAAATGCCAATTTTCAAAACTTAATATAACAACTGGGCAATTCAGCTGTTACAGGATTTGATGAACAATTTTGCTGTGAAACCCGATATATATATATATATATATATATATATATAAAAATTATCACAATGGAACCATAATGTGGTCTGTTTTTCTTTATATATATATATATATATATATATATATATTAATTTAAAGGAAAACAAACGACATTAAGGCTCCATTGTGATAATTTATTTCACTAGAGAATTTTATCCTTCTCTGGTTCCACTGACTGCACTTTCAGAAGGTGAAACGAAAATGAAATTAAAATTTACACTTTTGACGGGCAGTATTAAGCTTATATAAGTTGACAGAGGGTGGTGAGGGATGGTATGAGAGACATGCTCGAGTTTAGAGACAGAAGGGAGAGTTTTAAAATTTATTTTTATATTTATTTCTATAATAATTAATATTGAGGAAGGAGGAGGTAAGGAACAGACATTGACCTATTTAATCAGTCAACTCGACGGAAAAGATATGGCAAAAAAGGGGGAGAAGAATAAAAACAGGGAATGTAAAGAGAAAGGAGATGTACGTAGGGTTTTTTGGAGGAAGAAGAAGGGTAGAATAGCTTTAGCAATTGAGACAAAAACAGATTTTAACGTTTGAGAGTAATTTAAAAGTTTAAAAACTCGACAAAGAAAATAAATCTGATGCTTGTTAAATATTCAACATGTCCACATTATTAGGGACTTAATATAAGTTGAATACTATATTAATAAACAACAATAATAAAAAGAAATACTAATAGTAATATTTTAATATTGTGAATGACTTAAGGTAAAATCTTTATCACTTAGAGTCTAATTCAAGAAATTAATTTGTATCTATTTTTAGATGGGTAATATTTCTCAAAGTTTAGGTTTTAAATCAAGATGGAGTAAGATTTGAAGGTAATAGTAAAAAATATTACTGTCTTTTCATACATACACAACATGCACATTTACGTAAAAAACGCATACACATTCATTCATTTACATATATAAACACATACACATGTATCGATAAATAAATTATTAAAATATTATCTCTGAATTAACACTGAGCTCTTAGAATTTCATCCTTTTTGAAATTATCCATACGGATTACCAAGAATGTCGTTACACACACACATATATATATCGTAATTTTCCCAGCGTAGCTTGGATGTGGCACAAGACTGAAAGTAAGAAGCACACAGTGAGGATCGAACTCATTATTCAAATGAGACAAGCTTGCTAACCATAACACCAGCTCAAAGTGCCCATGATTTTCTAAGAGTAGCATAGATGTGGCACACGGCCGAAAGAATGGAACACTCAGTAACGATCGAACTCACTCTGCAGTCTAACAGTTTTAGCGAGACAAGCTTGCTAACCATTACACTACGCAGATGTGCCTATATATATATATATATATATATATATATATATATATATATATATATATATATATATATATATATATATTTATTTGTGTGTGTGTTTATTTGTTTGCTAAACACACTAAAACACATGGGTCTCTCGTGTATATGCATATGGGCGTTTTCTTCAAAAAGTATTCTCGTAATATATATATATATATATATATATATATATATATATATCGAGAGAGAGAGATAGTATTTTGCAATATTATTCCTTTCTTCATGCTTTTTTTAAATATTAATTTACGAATAGAACATACCTCTTCCTAAATATGTAACATAATGATATATATTTGTTTATGCCGCCCCACTAATTTTATAAATATATTTGCTTCATCCAGGATAATTGTTTAAAAAATCATTTGCCAGCATAATGGCATATTATATAAATATATACTGTATTTTTACAATTATCATGGACGTACACTAACATCTACATGATTCTATGTCAACAAACTTGATATAAAATAAATGATATCATCCCTTACGTTTTGCTGCTAAATAACCGGAACAATGAATTCAATTTAAAACCCGAAACATAAACTGACAACTCATTATCTATTGTTCATGGTTTCGTTGAAAATTTCCAATTATTATACCCAATTTAGACTTCTAAATATATGCTGACAAATCATTTTTTGTACGATCAATACAAACAAATATTTGTAAATAAATTCAATCAATGTTACATACGTATATCTTTATTTTGTACTTATATGCATAATAAAGAAATATAGGTAACTTTATAAACTTATATAAAGCAACTCACTTTATACCCAATTTGATTATTTTGATAGATAAATAAATATGCATTTGTATGCAAAGATCTGTTTGTTGAATGATGGTAGCCACGTTCTGCACATCGATATTGAAATACCGGACAATTCTGAACTCATTTATACAAACATTAGCCAGTTGTATGAAATATCCTGAATTCAAAATTTGAAATTTAGAGACATGTCGGTCGCGAATTTTATTTTTCAAAGTGGCTCGTAAGTATAATTTAACAGATACAGATATTAAAGCTTAGATTAAAATTAAAATCCTGATGTTTCCAAAAAGAAGGATCAACTAGATGTTTTAATTCTGTCCGGTGATCTTTTTTCACAGAATATTTTGTTCCATATTATATATATATATATATATATATATATAAGTGAACATTGATGTCAACATTTAGAGGCGACATCCTGTTGCCTCTAAGTGTTGACTTTAATGTCTACTTTTATATTTACACACGCTCTATCTCTGATATTGACCACTTTATCCCATAAATATAGCACACCGTAAGAATATATTTCTTTATATATATATATATATAATTTTGATGATGAAGAAAAAATATCTTCACGGTAAAGACATGCAAGGCTGCGCATATTGTAGCGAATCACCATCATTCCGTTGGTGATATACAAGTTACACTCAATCTGCTTCTTCCCACTAATAGCTGCTTTGTGCTACTTTTGTAACCTAGGGAAGGTTATTGAATAGAATATTCTAACGATGTTTGGGGATAAACGATAATACTTAGGAGACGAACAACACATAAAAGATTCGCTAACGTTGCGTAAAAGAAGTAGTCAACTGTTGGAAGTGAGTCAAGTTAATTCCACAATGAATCTCCAACTACAGGATATCTACCAACTGTTGTACGCGGTCAGATATGGCACAAAGACGAATTTAATGTTGGGTATCCGAGCCCGTATGCACGGCCAAAAATTCCCCGTAGACCCCGTATAAAACAAGATTTGGTAGCTGTTTCCCGGGACGAGACACTGCCCTTCGACATAGCTTCGACTGCGGATCCTCTCTGCTAGGAAACAGAGAGTTTGACCAGCACAGCTGTAGACGAATCTCCAACTGCATACCAACATACGAAATACAGATGCTTGCGACATAATTAATTTCGCAATTGCTGCAATTATTTTGATAATACAAAAATGTTGTCAAAAGCCTGTTAATATGTAATAAATTTTCCGTTCATAATCATTCATTTATACTAAGTCCATTTTCTAGAATGTATATGTTGTCCTATTTTAAATAAATCTGTGCATTTATCAGATTTCTGTGGAATTATCACAGCACTGTTACTGTACAGCAAACGTTAGAAATAAAAAAAGAAGCCCCTTAATACTCTATTGTCGAAACGAGAAACGGATGATGGTTCGAATCGGTTAAAAAGTCTTGACTTATTTACTATATTTCATTTGTTTAAATAATTCGGTCCTACTTTAAGAAAATCTAATTAAACATCATTTTGAGATTATTTAAATAATTTCATAATTTTTTTCTGTCACATGACATAGCAGACGACAGCAAAGCTTATTATGATTGCTTAATGTTTTCTAATTTATCACTGAAAATTGACAAAACAGATATAAATTATTTGTATATAATCACGGGAAATTTAAAAATAAATCAAAATAATTTCTAATATATGACATTAAAAAGTAAATTAAACATAAACAACACAGAAGAAATATGGTCGAAAATCTTCTTTTAGAATATGCAAATTATATACGCTCGAAACGGCATTTATTCGTCATGTTTATAAAATTCATAACTTTAACGAAGTAGGCTATTTTGCTCTACTGATATAAAAGGGGGCACGAAGTAAAACGTTAGCCTTACGTGAAATTATAAAATACTATTCGTTGTGGAAAAAAGGCGCTTAAATTCACCATATTCATTTTTAAGTACTTCATTTTAATTCCACATGGAAATTTGATAATAAAAGAGGAATTGCATAATTCTTCGGTTGATACGATCCTCTAAGATAATACCATACAAAATTGCACTGCTCTGATTCACGTCACTGAATTAATGTACTATATGTGCCAAAGAGTGAAGGAATTCAATGATGATATGACTGAAATCAGTTGTAACCAATTGTTTCACAGGGGTTTTGGTATAAATCTTATATTACGACTGCACATTATCTCACTAGAACTTAGTGATAACGGTTGAACGCATTTAAAATTAATATATACCGAAGTCTTTTATGTCAATGGTAGAACTGTTCTACAGAGATATTGGAAATATATTAATTTGTAATAAAAAATAACAAGAGAAAGAAAAAGAAAATATTGTATATGACAGGAAAGTAAAAGCCGGATATGTGTTCTACAGCCCAGACGTGCAGGATCTTCCAGGTAATCATTTTCTCCTTGACTACAATTATTAAATCTAGTTTCCTTTTCTGGAACTTGTGATCATTTGGAAATGTTCTAATATTGCTTTTGATATATACTATTGCCTTACCTGATTACAAGACAACCATTGATATTTCCACTCTTCAAAATAGATTATCATTATTATTAGGTTGGTGCAAAAATAATGACGTAATAATGTCATTTTTTGCCGTATTTTTAAGGCCAAAAAACGACATTATTACGTCATTATTTTTGCACCAACCTAATAAGTTTTGCTTTGAGTAGTACGAAATGACCGGTATCGTCAACTTCTGACATCAAGAGACAACAAATATTTTACGATTAGGAGATGCAAACATGATGTCACGCAATCAGAAGTAAATATGTAAACTGGGGACACTACACAGGGAGAAATCTACGCAAGTTGTGAGAATTGACTGGATATTTCGAAATTCATATATTTTACAGTTTCCATGATTTTTTTGGTCTTTCTGATCTCTGTCACAAATCACCAATAAAAATCGGTAATATTTTCTCGTGATACCATATTTTACTGATTACTATTTCGAGGTATTGAATTCACAATTTTTTTTTTTTTTTTTTTCAAATATCTGTTTATTTTCAGCTGAGGCTGCAAATTCTATCAGGTGACATAATATATTACTGCTAGTTCCAATACAAATTGGAATGTCTGTAAAACACATACATTCACAATTGATAGTCAGAAGAACAGAAAAGAATACTGAGAATTTTTCTAGCCAATAAAATAGGCTGGTTCTCGGTTTCATCGAAAACAATCCCGATCTGACTTTTTCTAAAGATAGAATGCGACGTTCACTTGTTTGAATTTGCTTTCGTGTGTCAATCCAAATATTTAATTTGTGAGCTTTTTGCCATATTACTATTGATATCCCTTCACATATATTGTATATGCTATATACATATATTGTTAGCAGCAGTGCTATATATCTATTTTCAGATGACCGTTCATTTTTATCAGCTTAGCAATAAATCCCAATTCAAGTGTTTTAAACGTCACTATTAATTTATTCAAGAGATTTATGTATCATTAGGCGAAAATCTGTCTTGCAAACATTTTTAATGATGAAATTTATTCATAAGTAGGTGACGCACAAATGAAAAGTCTTGAAATTGACAACATTTTCTAATTTCTCTAAAACACATGTTAATCTTCCCTTTATTCTTTTTTTTCTTTCATTTTCTCACTGAAACCAAGTAGATCATTTTATATGCCAGTTCCGTGTTTTCACGGGGTCAAAACGGAAAAAGTGTATTATTACGAGCTATTGGCAGGACGTAACGGTTGTGTGAACTAAACAACAAAGAGAGGGACAAGCATAATTATAATAGAGATACTATCATTGCTTTATACACGACTTTTTATTTCAGTACATGTATAACAGAACAAGATAATCACCAATGTGGCTGCAGTCTGGGAAGTCAGGTAGCCACATATAAGGGGTGATGTATTCGCAGAAATAGTCTGATAGTCATGATTGGAGTCCCCTTTATGTCTGGGATGGTACAAAGTTCTCTTGCCAGATGTAATATCTTCCAGTAGCCTACTTTTTGACCCAGGGCAGCAGTACCTACTCAAGGTAAGATGTAGGCCTCCGTGTTGAGTGAGACATTCACCAACAATTTTGGGTGTTCTTTTCTGATTTCATTGTAATGACTAACAGACTCATCAATTCTTTCCATACACCCTGCTCTTTCCAAATTTCTGTTTTCACAGATGGTGCCAAACTGACCCTACGTTACGGTCGAGGCGAGAAAATCAAAAACAACGCCCCTGCGCAAAGTTAAGAATAGGAAATGACGATCATTCACGCATTGCCCTCTCTATAGTTCCTTCGTTGTAACGACAGTTTCTCCTGCAAGATGGAGGCACAATGGAATATTCAAGGCGGTCGACGAAACCATATATACGTTTTAATTAAATAAACGATTCGTCTACTCAAATATTTTTATCCACTAAAAATACAATATATATATATATATATATATATATATATATATATATATATATATATGGTATTATATATATATGGTATTATATATATATATATATATATATATATGGTATTATATATATATATATATATATATATGGTATTATATATATATATATATATATATATATATATGGTATTATATATATATATATGTGTGTGTGTGTGTGTGTGTGTGTCCAGAAACAATTGTGAGAAAACAGTTTTCAGAAAAAAAATAATTTATACATATAAACATTTATTCAAATTTATCCTCATCTTCATTGCCTAATTCACAAGGTTTCGGCCGCTGTAAGCTTTGGACTTATTCAGGTGATTGAAATTTCGAAACTAACCCTTTATTGTGTTCACCGGGGTAAATTGTTCTTGTTCTACGTGCCGTGCCTCTTCAAGGATATTTCAATTATTTCCCTTTAACTCAACTCTCCAATTTTTTTATAGTTCGCCAATTGTTTAGGCCAGTATTGAACATATAACACTTTGGGTCTAATCACTTATCCGACACTTTTATGCAATGGGCCATATGAAGCCAAAAAAAAAACTTGAAGGGTTGTGTTAAAGGAAAATAATGAGAGATCTGGATGAGGCATGGCACGTGGAACTAGAAAAAATCGGCGGACGAAATAAAGGGTTTGGTTCAAAATGGACATCACGTGAAGAAGGCCGGAGCGTACAACGGCCGAAACCTTGCGAATATGGCAATGAAATGAAGATAACATTCCGAATAATGTAAAAATAATATAAATAATCATAATAACTTATCACAGAGATATAGACAGATATACAAATGTATACGTGTATTTACACATGTTAACACTGGCCTCAGTCCAGAAGAGCATCGACAAACATTGTGAAGTTCAGTTTTTTTTTTTAGATTAACATAAAATTAAACGTATACATCTCTATAACGGGGTACATATTTATGATATTTTCATGGTGCTTATTGTTTTGTTAATGAAACTGCCAGTGTCACTGCGTCTCTAGAGTTATTGCTAGAAAAAAAAAGAAAAGAAATAAATTTATGGAAGACAAGAAACGAGAAAACTCAAATATGCCATGATTGCATGAAACACACTGAATATGTACTCCAATTTGATATCGTTTTATTTAAATAGAGAGTCGGTGCGTTCAAATTTGAAAATAAATCAGAGTGTACATTATTTTAAATTATATATTTATATAATATGCATGATGGATCGTAGCTGAATGAGAAATAAAATATAAACGTGCATGTCTTTATTTTGATCTATTGGAAAATTGATGTTTCCAAAAAGAATGAACATATATTTTCCATATTATTACCGATTTATCTTGTTCTTATGATAGTTGCCAGAAACGTGATCATGATTCAGATTTCAAATGTTGATTTTCGAGGCAATATTGCTGAAAATGATGTACCTGTTTCATTACCTACATTTGATGCAAATCTGCACTAGACATACCATTTTATAAAATATAATATTTACAGTGACAAAACGCAGAACTCATAAAACTATAATTAAAAGTAGTTGTCCGAAGTGGAAAAGTTAATTTTATTTTATTTTATAATTCATTTAAGCTTTGAAGAAAACGGCGAATATTTTTGTTGAACATTTCATTTTGAAAAGGTCTTGAAATAAGAGAATATTACGCCATATTGGTTTTCAAGCGGACGTAAAAAAATCTCATTAAGTGGAGCAGTCTGGTGAAAAATTAAAATGAAAACACTTTAATCAGAATCAAAGTGAGTTTTAATTTTCATCCAAATCATTTTACAAAAAACTTAACTTTGATCAACTAAATTAGTTTATGTAGCATAATTAACGAGGTCCCTTATGATAGCAACGAACATTCACATGGGACAAGCATTAACATGTTTAGTAGACCGTAATATCATCAAGAGGGCGGGGAAAACGATATAGGACAAAAAAAGCGAACGTCATAAAAATAGCGTATGAGCAGCGACTATTAAAAGGCATCGTTGATACTTAATACATACAATAAATGGAATTATGAGAAACGTGTCTTTCAATATTAAATCAATCTACCACAATCTACACACAGACATACACACACACATATATATGTATATATGTGTGTCTCTCTCTCAATATATATATATATATAGAGAGAGAGTGATAGAGAGATTTGTATATTTATGCACCAAATTCTATTTTAGGCATGTCTGATTAAATAAATTACAAACATTATATCTGCCTATTTTTGGTATAATATTTTCATTTTCATGTATCTTCCGTGTATTTCTCCGTTTGATTGTAATATATGGAAAATATTCGTGAATATTAAAGGATTATGCTAAAAATAAGCAGATATCATGTTTTAATTTATTTAACCGGGTTATATATATATATATATATATATAATAGCTTCCTTGGTGTAAGATTTTAAATCAGCTCACTAGGAGTAGAACTCACTTGCCCGCCGTGTACTACGTGATATTTTGTATGATTCTGGCCTTCGGTTAATTGTCGTGAATACTTAAATTGTGTAGATAGCTGCTCAAGGTTCTATATTTGGGAATAGTTAAAAACTATACATGTAAGAAATACTAATATGTAACTTCATGTTTAGCCATCAACCTTGAGGAGAGGGGAACTTCTGGCAATAAAATAAATCTCGTTAATTCTTTGCATAGGTCTCTCACACACACACACACAAAAACTGATCATATATCTGATACGAGGCCTTGGTTTGCTTATATATATATATATTATATATAAGGTTGGTGCAAAAATAATGACGTAATAATGTCGTTTTTATTTTTGCACCAACCTAATACATTACAAACATATATATTACACATATATATATGCATGTTAAATACACACACGCATATATATATATACACATATGTATCACATACGCAAGCATATATATATATATATATATATATATATATATATATATACACACATATGTATCACATACACAAGCATATATATATATATATATATACACATATGTATCACATACACAAGCATATATATATATATACACATATGTATCACATACACAAACATATATATATATATATACACATATGTATCACATACACAAACATATATATATATATATATATATACACATATGTATCACATACACAAACATATATATATATATATATATATATATACACATATGTATCACATACACAAGCATATATATATATATATATATATATATATATACACACACATATGTATCGCATATATATATATATATATATATATATATACCCCCACATATATAAAGAAATGTATGCGTTTTTGAAAACAGATGTCACGAGGCGAGTGATAATTGGAAATCTCTGAATCGTAATTCGATTCCTTCTACTTTTTAACATTTTTTTTAGGCTTTGGGAATCGCATCAATTGAAGTGTTGAAATGTTTCTGTGCAATCGAAAAAAAGAAAAAACAAAACAAAATAAAAGCAATGTTTTCTGTTCCACTGGATTAAATATTTAATGCATTGCATTCAATGATCCAAAAGACATTATGTTCTTTTTTTGGTTAAGGTCATCTCTTACTCTTATTTACAATATCATGTGTCCACATCACATTCTTTTTTTTTTCTTTAACTATTACATATTCTGTTGAACATACGGAAAATTATGGAAAATTTCAATCATTCTTCCGCTCAACAGAATCGCAAATATCTGAGAAGATGAAACATTATTTTCACTTTAAAAAAAATAAAAATAAAAACTGTACGTAATATTAACCAATATCACATTGGCAGTATCTGAGAAATTGACCCGGGCGATCACCGCATTTAAGCAACGTCAAGCTGATCGTTACGCTTGGTACTACAAGGTACTGTAAGATTGGATATATGCTTTATCGTAAAAGATAGCAGCTAGAAATTATAAGTTTAAGATACTAGTTTCTATTGTAGTCAGGTTCTCTAAAATCATTTACGCGCAAATATGTTTGGAAAGGTACCAATACATCTCTACTCGAATCAGCTACGGCTTCATTTGTAAAAACGTTTATCAGTAAATAATTATCATGTCCATAATCTTCTTACAATGTTGAAAAATATTTCCTGGCTTTAAATAGCCAGCAAATTTTCGATAAACCGTAAAGTTACAGAATAATGGTAAATTAAGATTGACCGCAAGATGTTTTCATTTAATATTTTCTTCTTCCAATGATAATTTTGTAACTTGAATTCCATCTTATTTCTTTTTAATTATTTAGCTTATTAAAATAATTAGTTCTGCTATTATTAATATATGCATGAATTAAAATTTGTTTTCAACAAAAATCTTTAACCAACTGATGACGCTAATATGTAGGAATAAAAACAAACTTACATAAAACAAAAAAAAAAATTAAAAAAATGATTTCTCATAATTAAAATGCATGACCGTGATATATATATATATATATATATATAATGATGATGATGAAAAAAATGGGGGAGATTACATTTTAAAAAAGAGTTTATATAAAGAATTGCAAAGTATTTATTGATTAACATTTTCTTTGATTTCGTCTCTGTATTCAAAAGATTTATTTCTCCTTGAGGTTGTTTTTCTTTGGCTTCTGTTGACGCACGCGATCCAAGTGAAATACATAAAATACGAAAACTATAAAAATATTATAACACCGAGATGGCATCTTTATTAATAGACAACGATCTGATATATCTCCTGTATAATAAGAAATCTTTAACTTTCCTACAAGATATATATATATATATATATATTGTTTGTGTGTGTGAATGTATTCTGGTGTAAATATTGTCATGACATTTTCTTTTCGCTTGATTTTTATTTTTTTCTATTTATTTTTCTTGATTTCTCATAAGTGATTGTAATTATGCTTTCATGATTATAGAACTAGAATACTAAAGAAATTTGCTAGAAGACATTTCTGGCGACATCAATCATTTGATTATATATATATATATATATATATATATATATATATATATATATATATATATGTGTGTGTGTGTGTGTGTATGTAAGTATGCGTGGAGACTTCAATCATGAAATATATATATATATATATATATAGATATGTATGTATGTGTGTGTGTGTGTGTGTTTGTATGAAGACAGAATTAAAAAATATCTCCGTGTCAAATGTTTCATCATTTGAAATAATTATTTTTGAAAAATGTTTTCATCAATGTAGTTTTTCACATACCCACATTATATATGTCCGTTGGATAAACTTTCGTCTAACTCATTAAAAAATGTAAACTACATTAACATCTAATTTTAACAAATATATTTACATTCATTAAATTCGCTATTGGTTTCAACCCTGGCCTTCAGACGACTTCGAAATCTTATACAACTCTCCTGGAAGATCACCTTGTTTAATTTGATGAATGCTCGCATAATCCTGGTCTTCTGTTCATCGTTATTGTTACAAGGCTTTTTCTTGTTCCCTCGCTCAACTGGGGCCTATACATATCAATCAATGCTGTTGCAGTCTGGCAAGTTATATGACCAGATGCAAGCGGTGAGTTGGTCGCAGAAATTATCTTTCAGCCATGCCTGGGACCTCTTGATCGTGTGATATGATGCAGAGTCCTTTTGCAAGACATGTGGGTTTTCTAGCAGCCACCACTTGAGCCAGGGAATCTCTACCTCCTTAAAGCTCTTGATGTGCATTTCATGTTGAGCCTGAGACCCTGTAGGAAGATGAATGGAAGCATAACGTCGACATCACTAGTGATCACTTGAAACAAATGGGTAATCACTACAAGTATCACCCAACTTCTTCCAGATCCTCTGCCCTGTGCTTGGATTGACGCATAAACAATTTTAGTAATGTAGTATGTGGCGCGAATGCCAAATAGTAAAGCATGCCGTTTCCAAATTTCTAGACGAGTATCATGATGCTCTTTTTCTCATAGACGGTCCTAACTGACCTTAGCATAGTTTGCAGTCGACAAAATCAATAAGACACAACGCACATGCGTAAAATAAAAATATAAAATGGCCACCGTTTACCCATATATATTCGTAGGAGTTTGTACTCATATGAAGATTACAATGAAACAAAAATCGTTAATAAAAAAAAAAAAATCTTGTGAAGCTGAATCTACAGTTTAACCCGGATATAAGAGAGTTGTCGGGAACGGAGAAGTCGTCTCTTATATCCGTGTTTATCTTATATCTGGGTTTGGTCTAATTTATATACATTAACACAGGCTCTAATTTGGGACCAGAGAAAATCTCTCTTATATCCGGGTTACACTGTATAAGTAATTTTGGTCTAAATTTGTCGGCGTCTGATATGAGTAGTTGCATAACCGAAACTACATCTACTTTGATTTTATCAATCTTTGTTAATTTTTATCGATATTTTAAAAAATATATAGCATATTACAACAGCAACAGACTCTTCGGAAAGAAATATGTTTGCTAAAGCTAGGAGTGAATAACACCTTTTTTTGTCAAATAAACATTGGTGAAATTTTTTAAATTATCACCTATTCATGTGATGGTTTTTTTGTGACCAGTTTCACACGGGTCTTCGAGAAAGTACAATACGGATCCTGCATATAAAGAACGTTCGACCTATATGACAATGATAATAAAATATCCGTAACATATATTGGTAATACAAAGCTTGTAGGTAAATAAAGATCGAATACGTAACGAAACAAATATGAGTTCTATGTGGCCATTTCTCTGAGAGTTCGTTTAACTTGTACAAGGATATAATACTCACAGGATTTGAAGATATTCAGTATTTATTTTAGTGAATGTTTCCTTAACAAAATATGTAAAACCGATGAAACTGTTTTGAGAAATAGGTTCTGAAAAAAAAAAAAAAAGAAAAAAAAAGGGAGGTACACCGAAACATGACCGTTACAGAGAGCAAGATAAACAGACGTAAAATGTATTGTACAAAAATACATCATTCATGGTTTTCAGATAGCTAGCTAGACAGACAGATATATATATATATATATATATATATATATATATATATATATATCGAGAGAGAGAGAAAGACGTGCAGAAATACCAACAACGCTTTCAGAACGTATCCCTATGTATACGTTAGTGACTAATTAATGAGGATGTACACTTAGGTGTTTATAATAACTAAATATTCTGCGCCTTTAACGCAAAACAAGATTACAGCGAACATTACTAATCTGCACACACACACACACATATATATATATATATATATATATATATATATATATATATATACATATATATATATATATTGTCATCCACACACATTGTGGCGCACAGCAGGGATGAAGGTGTATTTAATTTAGACTTATTTCAGTTTTAGACAAACACGCCAGTGACCGGATATGAACTTCAAAATGTATCGGGGAGTTTCTGTGTCGAGGGAGTTAAAGTACGCAGAGTTAAGATGCTTGGAACAGATTAACCTTCACATCTGTTGTGTATACACAGTAAGGTATAATATACTCACTCACTTCAGTTATCTTATAATAGTGCTAGGAAGGAAAGTGTGTAGGGTGTGGCCGAATCACCACATCATAGAGGTTCCATCAGTGATTATGACTTATGCAACATTTATAAAACTTTGACAACCCTCATATTTCATAAATCTTATCGATTGCGACCTTTTCCTCTTAAAATATTGAAATCCACTTAAAAGGAACTATATTTGAAGACGTCGAGAACATTCAGCAGAATGCGACAAGCCAGCTGCTCGATGTCTCAAAAAAGGAATTCCCGTAATGCTTCCATCAATGGAAACGACGCTTGATAAAGTGTGTGGCTTCGGAAGAGGAGTACTTAGAAGTAGATTATATGATGAAATGATATGTGTTGTAGTTTTTCTTTATAGCAACAGTCCCGATAGTTTGTCACCGTATATCAAATATATATTTTGTATGCGCATTTGTGTTTTGTTCGTGTAGTTTCACAGATAATGAATGTTTACGTCGGACTTGCCCGTAGATTAACATTGACAGAATTCTTCCCAGTTCAACAAGCATAGATTTTCATTCCAATAACTTTGCAAGAACAAATAATGACTCTCTCTCTCTATATATATATATATTATATATATATATATATATATATGTTTCTGTGTGTGTGTGTGTGTGTGTGTGTGTGTGTGTGTGTGTATATTATATATATATATATATATATATATATATATATATATGGGGGTGCCTGTGTGTGCACGTGTGAATGTGTCTTCGTATAGATGTCTTGTATGTTGGATTTGTTGCCATCATGAACATATGTATTTTATCAAATCATACAATTGTAGCGTTGCTATAATGGACTTACGGTTTATTGGAGATAGCGCTTAATATTGTTAAAGAACGTTAGTACGCTGAAACCCTCAATCACAAAAATGTGCGATTGATTGCTTGTATATCTCCAAAGAGATTCGTCAACAAAATTTCAATATGATACTTTCTGGGTAACCAACAGTTTGGTTTTGAGACCATCTATAAATAATTGTGCATCATACTAGGATCATCGCTAGTGATTGGTGTATTTTCAACAAGAATTTTCCGGAAATTTTTACGCGGCCAGTCATGTTGTTTTAAATGCCTAAAAACGTTAGAGTTGTCATTCAAATGTAGAATCAAGTGTCGCGAAAGCGAGTTCATGGTGTGACCAACATAAATATTATTTAATCCATTGGAGATACAATCTTGTAAAGGACACTTGAATTTTAAACCTTGGAAAATATGTGATTTGCCAGTGGACAATACACTGTTGAACGTTGCGGTTTACCATCCTGAACGATTATCGTCATAAAATGCTCTACAAGGCTCTCACTGAGCTGATGTAGTTTTTACACAAAATACTGGGTTACACACCAATGATACCCCCACTATTTTACACAGCAGATAATGGAAGCAATGTAGTTCATTCAACAAACATTTTGCCTAAAATTCAAACACTTCAGAAGAATTAGGATATATTTATCCTTCAGTCTACATTATTCTGGAGACAGTGATACTCATTCTATAAGTGACCAGATGTATTTCTCTTCGTATATCAATTGAAGGCGCTCTAAACGCTATACATTGCATAGCGGTGTGCTTTGCAAATAGTTAGTTCTGTATGCAATTAAGACTACCGTACACTGTATTATGAGATATTCTTTATTACAACTTAATCAAGGCTAACCGCAATTTATGACATAGTAGACTTTCAGTTGGATCGTATTGGCGGGAAGCCTCCTTTCTAATTATTACATTGATCGATCAAGGCCATTCAACAAGTGGTTTTTCGGAAAGTTTCTTATTTATTGGGGAGGCACGGTGGAGTAATGGATAGCGGCGCAGATTGAGGAATCAGAGAGCAGAGTTCGAATTCCAGTCGAATACGTTACATTCACATGTGCTAATACACTTATTCTCCCTCCAATAAATAGTAGGACATAACGGCTTCTATAGCCTTGGATGGCATTTGGTCTACTCCAGAAAGAAATGGCAACATGCTGCGTGAAAAATCTGCCTCGTCAGTCATATATCGAAAGATACAGGATCGCGTAATCGTGTATCATCTATGGCACATAAGTGACTGACTGCTTATTTATTCCACCTTGGTTGACGTCAAGTAATAAGCATAACCACGTTAGGAGCTGTGACGATAAAGAAACCATTTGACTTAGACATCTGATAATAACTTTTTGGCTTTTTTTTTTAAGTCAGTGATATTACTTTCACTAATAACAGCGGTAGTGGATGCTTCAATTGAAAGTATGTCATCCAGTTGTATTTACTTATTTATTTCTGAACGTTGCTTTTGTAGCAGTTACAATACACGAAATTACATACTTGCAGTGTTTTGCTGTTAAATTTTACTGATGAATATATATGGAACGGGTGTTAAAAGAAAGCCTCTTTAATATGTTTGGGTACATGCATATGCAGGTATATATGTTTGAACGCTTATATATTGATGGACATGTATTTGTGCACATGCATGTAAAGTATGAATAACACATCCTAATACGTGTATACGTTTGGGTGCATGTATATGGTACACACACACACACACACATGTATGTATGTATATACTGCATATAAAAATAATAATACTAATGAATTACATGATCTAAAATCTAACATTTCTAATACAGATAAAACTGCCCCAATTGCCAGACGCTCTTCAAGTCTAATTCATGAGGAGATAAGTAAGGGCAGTACATTTGTTCTACGATGCCTACATATCCTCAGAAACCCGAATATATATTCGCGAACAATGTTTATGTATTTCTTTCATTATCAAACTGAAGAAAACAGAGATCTGACATTTTTTTTCGGGTGGCAAGCGAAACACGTCTTGACGAAAGTTTTCCATTATGTCTCATCAGTTTCGCTTTCATTTCGGATATTATACATCGCCCTATATATATATATATATATATCAAGGTAAGATGAGAACCAATAGTATACAATTCCAACGTTCATACATTTAATATAAAAGAAGGCTAAATATAGTGTAAGACAATATTATTTCTTTTAGGATATTAAATAAACCTGTAAAAATCGCTACGCAATTGCAGTCGTGTTTCAACGCGTACCAAAACCTCTCTTCAGGTGATTGTAAATTACTGTTTAGTGAAGGGTTAATTTAGTTACAAAAGTAAAATGTATGTCCCCCCCACCCCAAAAAATGGTATAAATCTTGAGGGATTTGCCCTGATCAACCAATCAAATATGGTCTACGTTCGATTCAAACTAAACGAAAAAAAATTAAGTATCTTACACATGGTTCATGACCCGTTGTCATATATATATATATATATATATATATATACAGCATGTGTATTTTCTACATGTAAAACTCTTTTTTGTTTAACTGCATGACTGCCCATCTCAGAATTCTATATGGTTTGATATAATTTACGCTAATTATCTCCTGGAATCTTTGATGATTCATCTATCATTTTGAAGTGACGAAAAAAATGAAATCTTCAAAAAAAAAAAACAAAAAAAAGAAAAAAAAAAAAAATCTTAAATCGTTTCAAGAAAAAATATCCACCTTCCCTGTACATTCATATTCAGTGAAATGAAATCACTTGTCGAAATATGTTTCTGCTGCCACACATCGTTGCTTTCTCTATCGCTAACAGCTTCCCTTTAAAGCATGCCATAATGAAGCGTTCTTTACGCTTCGATACGCCAATCGGACATGCTTCAGCAGCCACAGGTTCATTGTTTAATCCAATCATGATATTATGAAAGAAAAAAAGATCCTTTATTCTGTGTAATTGAACGTAAATTGAAAGGTCACGCATTTTGCTGTGATGGTCATTTAAAATGAACATTGTCCTTGAGAT
>OZ010571.1:112784058-112836558 GCA_963932145.1 Acanthosepion lycidas
GATTCTCTATTGTTATTCTGACTCAAAGATTGTTAAATCTTTAAGGTTACACTATGAAATGTCAGGAAAAGTAGATGTAATACCGTGGGGAGTAGGTGTAGTATTTCAAAGCGTATAAAGAAAGAATTTTTAATTATTTTTTTTTAAAAGATACACACACATACATAATTTTAATAATTACAATAATTACGCCAAGTAGACCTTTCTCTTTCGATTAAAACAGTTATGCAAATCAAACATTCTCAATGCTTCAAAAAATATAAAATATGATTCAATTGAAACTTTTATCGACAAAAATTCTAACATTACCGCTTTCAGCTTTGTATCGTCAGGCAGTAAAAATCATATTTATATATATATATATATAGAGAGAGAGAGAGAGGTAAAAGTAGGCATACAATGGCATATTATAATAAAAATACTACGTTCTAATACACTTCATAACTTACCAAGAGAAACAGTTTTGCGTTTTTGTGTTACCATCACTTCGTATCTACCAATTATAACAAACCTTGATTTCAGTATGTACAAGCAACAATAGTTTATACTGACAGTGTGCAATAGTTGTATCTTAAGCCAAAACTTTGGGCCTTTTTAAATATAAGCATTTCATTGTATTTTTCTTTTTTTTTCATCTCCCACATGTGGCTGATAGGAGCGTACTATTCTTATATTTTGACAACTGTAAGGAGAATTTATGATAGCAAAATTAGTCATTTGTTAATGTGTTCTCCGTAAAAACAATATATAATATGTACTGGTTTATATATATATATATATATATATAGTTCTCATGTTTAGAAAAACTCATGTTTAGAACACACACACATTATATATATATATATATATATATATATATATATATATATATATATATATATATACATACACACACATTGATAGCAATTCCATAACCATGTTTTTACGATTAAGTAATTACAGAAGGACAGTTTTTGTTTTGATAAATCTTTCACATTCTATTTTCAATAGCAGAAATATACAGAAAATTGTACAGACTGCAAAATGAACGGTTCCATTCAAGCGCATGGAGGTGATATTTATATATGCGAAGTTATTTATTTATAAATTTCATGCTTCGCCAGTGAAAATTTTAAGATACACTGATATGTGTTTAGCAAATTATATTAAATTTACATATATTTTTCAGATTATTCACAATTTAATACCTATTTTCTACTTACACATACACAAACATATTATATATATATATATATATATATATATATATATATATATATATATATATATAGCGTTTGACTGATTACAGATTTTAATATTGATAAATAAATTACATTCATGATTTCACTGTATACATTTGAATTGATTTAAATAATGGTTCACAATCTTAGTTGCTCAGCGCAATTTGATTTAACCTGAAAGTTGATTTATTGCATTAGAAAATATGCCTAATTCATAATCAGAAATATTCCTCAAAACAGAAATTGATATAAACGTAGGGTACATATATACAATTCTATCAACCGTTTTTTCTTGTATAAACGTCTTTCTTATGTCTTATTTTTTTTTTAAATTATTGATTTAAAATACATGGTTATATTGTGCAAATTCTTTATGATCAAAGAAATATCCTAAAATCAATTGTATCACAGCGTTTTTAAAGGCAAATGGCGGCGAAATATATAAAGGTTATCTCCCTCGAAATTACAACTCAATTCGACGATTACTAAGCGCGATAATAACATGAATGTCATTGCTAACTTTAAAAACAAATCAATTCTAACACTGATGTTTACAATTAGATGTGGATCTATTTGTATGATATGTTTTGCAGTTTGATCAGAAAATGAAATTTTACTAAGAACCATTTGCCAAAACCCTCGGTGATATTCTTCTTATTTCAGTATCCCTTCAGAAAGTAGGCGACCATGGCTCTCCACAAATTTCCTGTTATTTATTCCATTAGTAAATTTAAATATCTGGGAAGGGTTCTAACCAAGTGCAGTACAGAGAACCAAAGACGTTTTAGGATGGACTAAAATTGCATTCCAAAAGATAAGCAGAGTATTAAGAGACGGAGCAATTTCGTTGGAAACAAAAAAAAGAACACTGAACTGTTACGTGATATTTGACCACCTGTATGGCAGCGAATTCTGGACAATCTTCTCAAAGATGGAGAAGTGACTTGAAGCAAAAGAAATGCGATTCTACAAAAAGATGTTGAGGATATCATGGATCGAAAATCTGAGCAAAATCTCGGTTTTGGAGAAAAAGGAAAAGAAAAAGAAAATTTATACTTAACACCAGGAAGGGCAGTTGAAATTTCTTGGGTACGTAAGGAGGGAGAAGGTCTTGGAAAACCTGATACTCACAGGAGAGATTGAGGGACAGAGAAAAGCAGCGGGTAATATACTTGCCCAAATGGATGGTAGAAGGTGGTTTAGGAAAAATAACAAAAAAGAAAAAATAAACTTATTAAGAGCTACAAGGTGCCCATAATGGCTTACGTTCCGAATGTACCCGGCACAAAGAATAATTTTTGAATTTTTGTCATCACTCTCTTTTTCTGTTCTGCCGGACATTTACACAAACTCGTTAGATGGGCTATTCACTGCTTTCCTAAATCTCTTTTGACGTTCTGTGAGTATCAAATTCTTGAAGACCTTGTTCCGCATTATCTGCCCGTAAATATTCAGTTTCATTTATCAGAATGTAAATTTCCCTTTCTTTACAGTTTTCCTTTATGCTACTTCGTTTCTCACATGTTCAGTCCATGTGATTATCAACATTCCTCTGTAGAATTTACGTTACCTCACGCGTATTCATCATCTCTAAGGTTATTGTCCAGCATTAACTTCCATATATAAGAACTGCTATTACATAACATTTCAGTTCACTTTGTTCGTGACGAAATTTTCCTGTTTCTTAATAATTTGCTTAGCTTTTGGAGATCATGTATGCACTTCCTTAATATTTAATATTTTTTTTGACTTGTTTGATTCTGACGTCCCCAATGTGCCGTTCGCATTTTTTACTGTTCACTTTGCTAACGACCATATATAGTTTTCTTACAAGTGATAGCTATTCCTTTCTTCTCGCCTTCTATTAGTTCATATCACGAGGAATTCCTGCAGATTCATTCATATGTCCATTAACAAAACTGTGTCATCTACATATTTTATGTTGTTAAGATTGTGGCTGACACATTGAATACTAGAATGACTTCGAATTCTCTCAGGATCTCTTCGCATTAATGATTCAATACCTCCAGGGAAAAATACATTTCTTCCCTACCTTTCTATGTTTGTGGATTTACTGAATTCATTTGTATCCGTATGTATGCCGGCTTCTCTCATTAAACGTTCTAGATCGTGCTAATATCTTTTCCAAATTCCAATCACCTGAAGAAGGCCGGAACGTACGACGGTCGAAACGTTGTGAATATGGAGATTAAGATCACAGTTCGAATAATGTACATAAATTAAGTAATCATAATACCTCAACTCAGAGATATAAACAGAAAATCAAATTTAACTATGTGTCTATATTTCTGAGATGAGGTCATGAGGTAAATACACTATTTACATTATTCGGACTATTGTCCTCATCTTTGTCGCCATATTTATTACAACGGAAAAAAATCAATATGAGCACTGGTAAAATTTGGTTCTGAGGACATTAGGTATATAATACCCAGAAATTCATACAGAGATGTCCTCAAGGACACATGGCACAGAGGATAAAGACGTTGGTTAGATCAAGTGACAAGACCCAAAGAGTGTGAGTTCAATACCCGGTTAAGGCAGTGGAGAACTTGGAGATGGGAATTAACAGAGATAAATGATAACTGACATCCATTAAACATGGCACGTGAAATTAGAACAGACTACAACCCAGTGAGCGAAATAAAGGCTTCATTTCAATATTCCAACCTCTTGAAGAAGGCCGGAGTATACAACGAATCGTGGTAATAAATATGGCGACAAAGATGAGGACCATAGTCCGAATAATGTGTAATAAAAATGTAATAAAATAGTGTACAAATTTAACTTGCAGCTCAAAAACTTTATTTGACTGCGTTGATAGAGATAATGTATATTATGTCTTGCTAGAATTTTTCCCTATCAAAATATTCATTATACACTGCCTCATGTATTACGTATGTAGATTTTGCTTTAAAAAGCCAATATATTGTCTGGTTTATAAAAACATACATCCTTTAACGCTTTCAATTATGATTCAATAGTGCTAAACACGATCACTCGTCTTTCTTTGCATCAATGTCTGTTTTCACTGGTCGATTTTCCAACAAGCAAATTACAAACTGGAAATACCAAAGTACTGAGAAACAAAGATTTCGTTAGAAACAGAGAAAAGAGAACTGAACTGTTGCGTAATATCTGCCCAACTATATGACAGTGAAATCGAGACAGGCTTCTCACATATGACGAAGAGACTTGAATAAAGAGAAATGTGGTTCTAAATAGGAATGTTGCGAATACCCTCCACCGAACATGTGATCAACGATTAAGCTTTAAAGAATATCGAAGCCAAAAGGACACATTTTTAACACCAGGAAGAAGGTGGTGAAATTTCGAGGAAATATATCGAGGAACGACGTCTTGGAAATTTAATACTCACAGGAAATTTGAAGGCAGGAGAGGAGAGTGGAAAGCAAGGGACAGCCTATCTATCGAGCTTGAGTAAATGGATGGAGGAACAAGTTTTAGAAGTGATAAGAATGAGATAATATTCATTAAAGGCGACAAAAGGTAGCAAATTATGGAGAGCCAGGATCACCAACATATTGATGCGACACGTCACATAGAGAATTTTGTTTTTTTTATAATGTTTGGATAACAAGCAATGTAATTGAGTTAATATATCGTAAATGCATATTTTATATTTAAAATCATTTTTTCTAATGTGGAATTTTGAAAGCATAATAGTATTTTCCATATGTCTTTATTGCCTTTAAACGCCTGAAGGTAGAGAGTTACACTGTGATATTGCATGACTATTTAGATTTGTTAAAATTTAATAATTATAATTGGTTATTGCATTAGTTGAGTAGACGTATTCAAAATATTTATTGACAACCTATATACCTAAAAATCGTAATAAGTATCTTTGTCAGAGCAAAGGAAAGAGTATTAAAATATCTCTGGTCTCCTCTTTTCTGGTGTGGCTAATCGCCTAGAAATGGCGAAAATGACTTATTCCTTCTAAATTACCCTCTTGAGTATTGGCAATAACACTTCCTTTCCTAACTGCGCATGAACGGAAACGCAGAAAGAATTTATTACACTCTCAGGTTGCATAAATTCCTGGGCGTTTTCATTTCGATTTCTATTAGAATTCCCAATTGTTTTACTTCGGATATTTTCACGGCATGACAGAATGTAGCGTCATGGCTTTTATATACGTCTTTGACTAGATCTCTGCTTCACTCGCTGTGATAGTTAAAAATCGCTCAAGCGTTTTGCTTGAGCATAACAAGAGTTCCGGCATCCATTAATCGAACAACGGGCGATTCGAGATTAAGTGTTACGAAAAGTTGCCTCTACAGAACATGCATTATTTAAGCTTAGGCAGTGCCTTTCTCGATTAGGGAGAGGTTGCAGAGAAAAACGTAAAAGTATATGGCAATTACCCAATCCCTATCTTTTATTTTGGCCCACTGATTTTGGGACGTGTCTCTAATCATTCCTGGCATCTGCGCCCTTGCTTATGCAAGAAAAAAAGCAATAAATAAATAACTGATAATCTATGCTAAAACTCAAATTGAGATTCGATGTCAGATGTGAGCTCTAATAGATTTCTCTTGCGAGAATATTAACAGTAACAGGAAACGATACTAAAGGTTACGCCGAATAAAATAATTATATGGAATTACCAGATGTTTCATCAACAATGGAACACTTTACGAAAAAGTGGAAAATTGACGCTTATAACTTTGCTGTTCATACATTGTGTTTATAACCAGTTACAATTAAAAATACTATTCTGAAAGTATATGTTCATGCTTCAATTCAACTGTAAATATAGTCATTTTTATTTGATAGTCATAACAACTAAACGTGTAGTTGAGATTTGGTTATTTTGGAAAAAAATCAGTGATTTCTTTTATTTTGTATTTGAGTAAAAAAACATATATGACACAGATTACTAATTACTTAGTTTTATTACATTTATTATTGAAAATTTGACTATTAAGTACGGGAAATATTACGCACAAATATATAAATTAATTTATATCATCAAATATATGTAATCATAGATATCTGTATATTTAATTCATGTTAGTATTGTCATCGTAAAAGTTCGACTACTCCATTCTACATTATTTTTAGGGATAGGATTTGGTAGAAATGTTCCTCAGCTCAATGTATAGAAGGATTCATTCGAATCTTGTACATAGTAATCTCCGCAACACAAATTAAATTATTTTCTGAAATTAAGTAAACGTGTAATGTGGATAAAAAATAGAAAAGAAAGTCCAATTTTAAATTTCTTAAATTTTTGTATTTTAGGATTTTTACTGGAGCACATAAAATAATTTCTCGTTTATATCTATAAAGACTTAAACCTCTATATTCTCTTACGCTTTTTAACCCAAGTAAGGCAATAAAACCACTAAACCCAATGGACGACTGGGAGTGAAAGAAAACGGAAAGAATTTCGGAGAATTAACCGGAAAATCAATCCTAAACAAGAAGCAAGTGTGATCCTCTCTATATTTATATAAGTATGTTTGACCAGGAAATTTACAGCGATACTAAAGTACGAATTATTAATCTTGTTATTCTAATAACGTTTCGGAAATGTGTACATATTTGCTAGGCAAGAATCACTTTCAATCGAATAGATTTATGATATATTCTATATAACATCGTGTCAGCAATTTTATTTGTTTTAAGATGTGTTCTCTACAGTTAAATGTATACTTCAGCGGTTAGTATGGATTGTCTAGCAAATAATAAATATCTTAAAGGAGACGGGAGATTTAAAAACATTTACTGTTATGAAATCATATTTTGACTATTTTGTAAGACAGCTAAGTTAACGAACATTGTTTTCATGGGGACTTCAGAAGTTTAAAACCTTTTTGAAAAGCCGTCATTAGATAAGACATATATCATACGAAGGTATCTAGCGTTGGCACCCTTGATGAAGAATGCTTCTACTGGCTTTCGAATGATTGACTGGATGATTTTTTACAGTTCATTAAATCTGTGTTTGTCAGTGTTAGGGTTATAGTATATTTGATTGTAAGAATTAATTTTTTTTTGTCGATGGGGTGTTCCATAAAATGTTTTTGAAAACCATGATTTTTCTATATGCATTTAACACATTTCTATGGGGAAGGAGATGGATTTGTACCGTGTAAAAATGTATTCGTGGGTATAAAATTAACGACCCCAAAAGTAATTCGAACTTTCATTCGAAGCCGCTAACCATTACGTTTTACAAGGAAAGTGACTGATTAAACTTTACCACATAGATATATCTCACGTTGTTCAAATGTTTTCTTTAAATCATTTCGTCCCAAGCAAGGAGATGATAAAACTAAGAGGTAAAAGGAATACTGGGAGCGAAATTGATTGAGAAGATAATAGTGAGGAGAAAGAACTGGATTCAGGAAAACAGAAAATGGCGATTGGATGATAGCAAGTGGCTGTAAGACAAAAAAACCGAGAGTTCCACAGGGGAGGAGTGCAGGAAAAGAATCTATTAGAAAATAGCATACAGTTAAATTTAGATATTTCAAAAGTATAACGATGAAACCTAGTTGCCAATCTCGGAATACGCTTAAATGCATGTAGTCGAGGCAATAATGTGAAAAGCTCGGCAGAACAATTGACATGACAATTTTTATAGAAAAGACAAAAGGAAACCGCGTTACGGCGGTTAGAATGTGACTAAGCTTAGATGGCAGCTCATGATTGATTGATTTACTTTGGATGTTGAAAAGAAACTTGAGGTATATTGTAGAAGAAACAGAGCAGATATGGCAGCAGTATTCAACGCACGGACGAATGGTATATTTGTAAATGTGCAGGATGGTTTCTTACAGGAAACATGCCTGACAGGAGAGGGAACTAACTTCCCCAGCAATTGATTCAATTTAATCATTCCATTTCATGTCAGTGGAAAAAGTGAGCACAAGAAGGGACAGAAATTTATTTCTCCTGGTTTGTAATCATCGGCCATGATGGAAGCCAGATTAGGTTCTCTTTAATAATTATATGATAGCATCTGCGTTCAGATCTATCAACCAAAATAGAACTTATGTGTATACCCAGTTAAGACAGTGGAGAACTGACTTAACTGGGTATTGAACTCAAACTCTTTGGGTCCTGTCACTGGATCTAACCAACGCCTTTTTCTACTGTGTCCTTGTGATAAATATGGCGACAAAGATGAAGACAATAGTCCGAATAATGTATATAATACCTTTATTTTTAGTTGAATAAAGCTTTCTTAAAGCCTACACCTGCGTTCTTTTGTCATTACAGAAGTATCGTGTTCCAGTTTACATGAAATCTTTTATCCTAGAAATCTGTGGCGACAATATTTCTACAGCGTTACCTCAAGGTTGCAAATAACATTTTTAATCGCCCTACAACAAGTTAAATTGCAACACGTTCTCTTGAAAGGTTACATTACTAGAATATGGAAAAAAAAATTCCAAGAATTTACTGCAACGTGCATTAATCTTGTAATTCTTAATTCTAAATGTAATTGTATTCTTAATTTTAAATAAAGGTAAATAAAGTGTATATCGTTTTTAAATATTAAGTTAGGGAAACTATGTTGATGGTATTTTTCAAGTGCGAACATTGTTAGACACGAAAATTTGCAACGCTACCATATGGCTGTACCCAAGAGTTTAGCTTCAGATGCAGGTTTGGAGTTGGGAAAATAGTTGTCTGTTTCATGCTATATGCAATCGTCAGGCCAGACGATTGCATATAGCATGAAACAGACTGTCTCCTTTAAGTGTTGACTTCTATGTTCACTTTTTATATTTACACACGCTCTATCTCTGATATTGAGCACTTTATCCCATAAATATAGCACACCTTAAGACTATATTTCTTCATATATATATATATATATATATATATATATATATATATATATATATATATATATGTTGCATCGAAATTGGATAACTAATAACAATTTTCGGTTTGGAATTATGTCTATATAATGTCCTATATCTGTAATTTTAAGTGAGGTCTTGCTTAATAGCTCCAGTTAGATTCATTAACCATCCAGGTTCACTTAATGGCAAATTCACTCATCTCCTCTTTTAGTTGTGGATTAAACAGGTCTTGCTTCTGGTGACATCATAGTTACTCTTAAGTAAAAATTGTTAATGGAATATTTCCTCTCAAAATTTTTTTTCTTACAATCTAGGATATGTTTCAGCTTTAAATAACCCTCGACTTAATCCTTTGAGCCCTGACCACCGCTTTACCGATGGTAGAGAAAGATGACTTAATTACTTAATGACTGGTTGAACCGCTGGTAAACGCTAACGTCGTGTTTGGCTAATGATTGTCTTATTTTGACTGGGATACAAAGAACGAATTCTACGATAAAGTGAAGTGATGCAATCATACTCTTTAATCATAAGTCGCTAAGTATAATGCTTATATTTTATTGTAAATATTTTTATAGCTACCGTGAAACATTAAATACAAATTATTTGCGGATTGTGATTCAGGAGCTCAGATAGAAGGGTTACAATTGTTCAGGAACGCAGACCTTAAAGAGTTAAGCAGTAAAATGACTAATGTTTAATTGTATCAAGAATCAATTAGATTATATTGTAAAATAAGGATTGTATAAAATATGTAGTTTTCTTTAAGAATACAGTTACGATTTTGATAACGATTTCCTATTTGCTTAATTCTAACATACGAATTTAATAAGCCTGCTTTTTTTGAAGTGTTTATTATGAATCACATTTTAGATGGTATGCTGTTATTATAAATTAAGACGAGAAAATGATTTCTATTAGTATAAAAATACATCGTTTTTAATTTCATATTTAATCATATTTAAATTTGTATTAGAACAAAAATGATCCCAGATGTTGTATTGATTAAGAAATATCGATTAGAATGATTTTCCCATTATGAAAGAAGTGACTAGTTTTTGAGAGTTGCTAAAAAATGAATGTTAATATAAAGTATAAAAATAGATAATTGCAGAAGTAAAGTGATAGTACCGCCGATTTTTAAATTATTTAATATTATAATCATCATACGAACAACCTTGTCCGAAAGAGGCCCACACGGAAAAAAATAGTCTTTCGAAATTGGCAAAGCAGATATTCAATAAAATATTTTGAGTGTGATAAATTTGAAGATATTACCGTCAGCGTTCATGTGGATTAAAAATTTAATTAAAATGGCTTGCAGATTAAACATGATTTCTCTTTCCATTTCTTAATTAAATTTGTGATTATTCATTGCGGAGTTCATGTTTATCGGCCCTACTTCCCGAAGGAAGTCTTCTTTGAGGATATCAAGGGTTTTAGAATTTTTTTTTTTTAAATGTGTAAGCTGCACGTGAATTCAATTTCGAATTATTTTTGTTTATTTTAATATGCTTAGAATAAATTATTTATTCTCTCCGTGTCGATCTAATTAACATGACGCACAGTTTTCAAAAATAAAAGCATGGAACAGCTTTCCAGGTTGGTATGAAATGAATTGTTAGAATTTGTACAGTCTTAAACAAAATTTGAAAAAGGGAATCAGTAATCCTCACTGCCTTAAAAAAATTCTTCATAAGATCTCATAAACTAATGCCTTACATTCAAAAAAGAACCTTACCAAGTACCAAAGACCCGGTCACTTAAATATTTCTAAGATCGGATAAAACTAAAATGGTTAGCACTTGCAGCTAAAACACAAAACAATATAATTAAGATGTTGACATTCCAAACTAACTTAAACAAGATGTTCGAAAAAAAATCCTACCAATGCTAGAAATATCTATAACATTGAAACTTGAGCAATCTATTTTCATGGAAAAGAGTTTTCTTTAAGAAAAATATTTTATAAATTTCAAACGATATTATTTTTAATGTTTGGTCATAGAGTGCTTAGAACTTCCTGTATGAAAATGGTTAAACATACCTTTACCTTAATTATAAAATCATTTTTTCTCTGTTTGAGATGAGTTTCATTTCACGATGTAAATGAAATAAATTAAACATTTAAATTTTACTATCCATTATTTTTAAATCTTGATTTGAGAACCATTTTTTGAGAAGGAGATGAAAAAATAAATACAGCGTGCGACAGAAATACAGCTCATATTTGTAAGGCATTAGTGATAATGGTTTCTTTATCTTAGTAATATCTTACCATTATGGGGGTGGTATTACTGCAGCACTGTATTAGACATCGAAATGTTATTACTATTTTCAGTATGATATGTGGTAATATTCATAGGTTTAGGGCTTTAACTCTTTGTAAGTATTTACGACCTTTCCGTGACAATAGCTGACGGGACTTCATGTATCTTACTATAATTATCTGGAAAAAATAAGGAAAGTGTTTTTTTTTCTTTGAAGACAATACTTTTAATGGATTTTTATACAATTAAGGGGGTATACAACAAATGCAGGTTAAAAATTATATATGGTACACGTTAAAGATACAGGGACCAACAGCTTTCTATTCAATTTTCTTATGTCTGGTTGATCTCTAGATCTTTATTTTAGACGTCTTCATCCATATTTCATTTGATTATGCTTTTATTTTTATCTATTTCTTACTTTTTTCATTCATTTTATTGATATCTATCTTTTTTAACCATTTCCTGCAAGCAAGGCAATAAAAACCAGAAGCACGCAAGGGATTACTTTGAGTTAGAGAGAAAAAAAAAACTACTATTAAAGAGAGAGAAAGAAAAATAAAAGAACAAGAATTAAGACAACGGTGTCTCTCTCTCGCTCTCTCTCTCTCTCTCTCTATATATATATATATATATATATATATATATATATATATATGAGAAAACAGATTAAGAACAGATTAAGAATCTACCTTTCTTTAGCATTTACTTTTTTAAAAAGTGCTCAATACAACGTATATATATATATATATATATATATATATATATATGTGTGTGTGTGTGTGTGTGTGTGTGTGTGTGTGTGTACTAGCTTAAAAGCCGCCATATCAAGTGACATTTAAGCTATCTCCTGCCGAGGGCTCTTGATTAGACTTTCGGCTTGTTATGTACATGAGAGCCCCTATGTCTTTGCATATTATCAGCAATGGAAGCTCTGCTGGCTGCCGTTTGATCTGGGTTTTCATTTGCACAGGACTTTCTTTTCCTCGCTGGAATATTGGCTGTTTTGATTGCAATCTTATCCTCTGTTGGCGGATATTTCTTTTTGCTAGGCATACAGCTGCGCTATGTGATATGCAACAATAAACTACAAAGGAACTTAAAATTGATCGCTGCATTTAAGTATTGCATTAATATTTATGATTACCTTTTAAAAGTTCAACAATAATTCTTCTGCGGCTACTTAATTTAAACAAAAAAAATTGCTGTGCGTAGATTCTTAACGTAGAAACAATTATTTTACTTTCCTGAGTGACTTAATACCGATTATTCTTAATTTATTTCCAAGTTATAAAAATTGTTATGGTTCAAAAAAATTCGGCGCAAAAATGACGTAAAGATATCGCAGTAATGAAAACTTTGGAAATCAAAATTTCTGTATCATGAGCTATTGAATGTTAGAGAGTTATGTCCCTTTAATTAAAATCCCTTTAATCATATATATTTCCTATTTTACTATCTTTATCTATTTGCACCTATCTACTCTTTATTTTATCTATTTTTGTTGCTATGTTATTTAGCAGTCGACATTTTATATTTTATTTTTCTACTTCTCTAGTTATCATTTTACTTTTATTTACCTGTTTGTCTAGTTATTAGTCTTACCTGTTTATCGAGTTGTTATTCTTAACTTTTTATATAGTTATTATTCTTACCTGTTTAATTATTAGTTTTATCTATCATATATTCAGGAACTGACGCAAAATATAATTGCAGTGACCAAAGCAAATGTTATACTTGCTATTAAAATGATGCCATCGGATAATATTCAGAAACTTTTCAAACATTATAATCTGTTTACCCTATTTATGTCGGCAAAATGGATCGGTAAGTTTGGATATGAACTGACACGAAAATTGTGATTCGACATTGACAATAGAGAAAAATATGAACATACATACATACATTCCGAGGCCAGTTTCTGAAAGACCACATGATAAAATAGCTCGCTAACATCGACACGTTCTAGAAGGAAAAGTGGTATATCTTATGACCCCCAGAGCAGAGCGCCTCCTGATTTTCAAAACAGTTTTTTTTTTGGGGGGGGGGGTATCGTTACTTGCTGCATGACTAAAGGCACACGTCCTTGTAGCAAGATTTATACTGATACCAAAGTATTGTGCATATATTTAGTTGTTTCAGGAGAGAATCACCTGCTGGATCAAATAGCGGTCTCGTGTTCAGTGATGCAACGAACTTAGAACTTGAAAACATCCTCCACCGATTTTTTTTTATTCGTAAACTACACAAATGTTCGTACTTTAAAATTTAGAAACTTAACCTTGCTTTCCATTGTTATACGTCGAGGGAATTTTGAACATCTCCATATAGGCTAGGAACACTGTTCAACCAATTAAACTGTAAATATGATAGCAGTAAAGAGGCGCAGCGGTAAATGCCGGCGCAAATGATACCTGTGCTAATCAACAGTCTTAGGAAAGTATAGGTGAACAATCCTGGTCGATATTTTCTTGAATCTCGTTCATCTCTTGCACATATAGGGAAGATGATCGGCTACGGATAAGTATTCCATTTAATCTACTTATTGATTTGCGGGTGGTGTAATGCATGGCGGGTCGGAATACGAAATCAGAGAGCAGGGTTCGAATTCCACTTACATTCATTCTTTATCACTTACACGCAAGGCTGGGGAAGGTATTAATCCATCTCTTCTCATCTAGTTGTATGTTAAATAGTAGGACAGACTAATCTCTGTAGCTGTGTTCTGTAACCAGTCAAGAGAATAACAACTCTGAATTTACAAGTTTGGCATTGAGCTAACAGCGCCATCGCTACTGCTACCCATTTAAACTACCGCAGCAATAGGTAGTGTGTTGATAGCTATGGCCCCATAATGAACATTGAGATTATGCTTCTTTGGTGTTTCTGACTGTTCATTCTACTTACTGCTAGTACTGAATAGTGTGTGAGTATTCAAAAAATGAGGGGCGATATTACGTAGTATTCTATTACACATTCATTATAGCGGAACAGTACAAATAGATGTTAACACGAAAGGGCAATAAAATATTTTATTTTATTTTCTAAGTAACGTTGATGCACCTTTAATTTGACACTATTCACATACTGGTTTGAATATTTACTGTCATTGAGCTACATTATCTCTACGTTTAATCTCTAGTAATTTTAAATACATATTTGAAACTGCTGAAAAATCATTTCCTACCAAACAAAAAAACAAAAAAAAAAAAAACAGGTTGTCTATTATTTTCGACGAGATGCTGAACCATAGTGTAGCATTTGAGAGATTGGTTATTTAGGGAGAATGAGATCAGTGCTGACATGCATGAGAATTACCCCCGGAAAAACCAGATTTATTTTGGTATCGATCAACGATAACAAACTCAGTTTAAGACATCAAATTCCTAAGCATAAATTTCACACCTGCACTTTGATTTTGTAGTGTAAATGATTGAAAACATTTAATTAAATGAACAGACTACGATATAAGCTAGTTGTTGGTAACAAAAAGAAAAAAAAAGAGAGTACTGAACTGCTACGTGATATCTCTCCGCCGTTAATGCAGAAAATGTCGGAAGGTCTCCACTAAGATGAAGAAGAGACTCTAGGCATTGGAGTTAGGGTTCTACAGAAGAATACTAAGGATATCATGGACGAGCGTGTGAGCAACGACGAGGTTTTGGATAGTAAGCTTATAATTAACATCAGGAAAAGGCTGTTGAAATTTCTGGGACACATAATGAAAAACGAGGGCTTAGAGAATCTGATACTCACCGGGCGAATAGAGGGAAAAATAGGCAAGGGAAAGCAACGCGTGACATACGAAGCGGGTTTAAGCAAGTGGATGACAGATCAAGGTCTGGAAGAAGTAGCAAAGGGACAAAATATATTGAAAGCTACAAGGAATAGGGGGAAGTGAAGAGCCATGATCGCCTACGTCCTGAAGAAACACGTCACATAAAAGAAGCAATAATAAGAAGAATAAGAATAAGAAGAAGAAGAATAAGAATAAGAAGAATAAGAATAAGAATAATAAGAATAAGAATAATAAGAATAAGAATAAGAAGAATAAGAATAAGAATAAGAAGAATAAGAATAAGAAGAAGAAGAATAAGAATCAGAAGAAGAAGAATAAGAATCAGAAGAAGAAGAATAAGAATCAGAAGAAGAAGAATAAGAATCAGAAGAAGAAGAATAAGAAGAATAAGAAGAAGAATAAGAAGAATAAGAAGAAGAATAAGAAGAAGAAGAATAAGAAGAAGAAGAATAAGAAGAAGAAGAATAAGAATCAGAAGAATAATAATAATAAGAAGAATAAGAATAATAAGAAGAAGAATAAGAATAATAAGAAGAAGAATAAGAATAATAATAATAAGAAGAAGAATAAGAAGAAGAATAAGAATAAGAATAAGAATAAGAAGAAGAATAAGAATAAGAAGAAGAATAAGAATAAGAAGAAGAATAATAAGAAGAAGAAGAATAAGAAGAAGAAGAATAAGAAGAAGAATAAGAAGAAGAATAAGAAGAAGAATAATAATAAGAAGAAGAATAATAAGAAGAATAAGAATAAGAAGAAGAATAAGAATAAGAAGAAGAATAAGAAGAAGAATAAGAATAAGAAGAAGAATAAGAATAAGAAGAAGAATAAGAATAAGAAGAAGAATAAGAATAAGAAGAAGAATAAGAATAAGAAGAAGAATAAGAATAAGAAGAAGAATAAGAATAAGAAGACTTAGAAGAAGAAGAAGACTTAGAAGAAGAAGAAGACTTAGAAGAAGAAGAAGACTTAGAAGAAGAAGAAGACTTAGAAGAAGAAGATGACTTAGAAGAAGAAGATGACTTAGAAGAAGAAGATGACTTAGAAGAAGAAGAAGACTTAGAAGAAGAAGAAGACTTAGAAGAAGAAGACTTAGAAGAAGAAGAAGACTTAGAAGAAGAAGACTTAGAAGAAGAAGAAGAAGAAGAAGAAGACTTAGAAGAAGAAGACTTAGAAGAAGAAGAAGAAGAAGACTTAGAAGAAGAAGAAGAAGACTTAGAAGAAGAAGAATCAATGAGAGATATTGCGTGGGAAGAGGTTTCTGCAAGAATAACGAATGGTACAATCATAAATATGAAAAACTCCTTCAGTCAAACACTTGAAAGTTCTTTCAATATTAACAGATCAGGATACACCAAAGCGGATATATTAAAGGAAGATAAAATAAAAATCAAGGGTTAATCAGCGATTCATCTTATTCGCTACATAAAAATATAGACTAAAGTAAAGCGAAAGTAATCACCTATGAGTCATTGAAATTTGAACACGAAAGGCGTTGGAGGTTGAAGAATGCGACAATTACACCAGTTGTCATTTGTCAGCTTCGTAAAGTAACTGAGATAATAGAGACCTAAGTACAGAAAAAATGGCATTGAATACCCCGTGAAACTTGACAAAAAAAAATTCTAAACGCTATCGAAGGTTGGTGGTTGTGTTTCGTTTTACACGCATTAATAACCAGATATCTTATCTGAGAAAAAATACTGAAAAAATATTACAACTAGTATAAGAAGATGTAGTAGTAGTAAATTATTCGTTTTTGAGGGTGGCCAGATAATTCTGTTGTAGACACCAACAGAGCTCGAATTTGTTTATACCTGCAAGTTTGCTCAGCAGACCTTAGAGCTACTCGAAGAAGGTGCTGATTCTGGCGTGAACTGTGGTAGAACATGTTCAATACGATCAAATCCTATGTCACGATGAAATATGACTTCGTGTTTGCATGACATTTTACCAACAGTATCATATATTCTATCTCAATGGCAGTGTTAACTCGTGCTATGGTTTTCGAACACGTTTTATCGTCTCGCCTAAGTCGGTTTTATCGAAAAGTTAACTCCTTGTCATATTGCCCATGTTAAAATTCGAATATGTTTCTCATGGTCGGAACACCGACATTGTAATTATTCTATCATGTGTCTGGATAGAGCTTTATTACTCAAAACCCCAACGGCACTGATGTTTTTGTAGGAATACTAGAAATACTATATCTTACATAGATTAATTCTATGAGAGTTCGTGTATATTCTGTAGGTTTTATATTATTCTCTTTAAAGCTTAATCCAAATTGTTTTTAATTTTATGCTGTACTTATTTCTCTAACGATATAAAACAAACGAACCAAAAATATTTTAATATGAATCAGAAACGGTTCAAGTAAAGAAGATCCTCAAGAAAATTTACGAGTTTTTTTAAGAGTTATTTGGTCTCAGTTTTGTTTTTTAAAGATTCTATGTTTAAATAATGTCGAAAGATATTTTGGTTTAAATGAATCGTTGACTCCTTAGGTGTTTGCAATAATTTTCAATATTAGACAAGAAAAATTCATTTAAAAAATTGGCAGAACTTTTTTCTTAAATAAAAGATGAGAAAATAACACATTTGAGAAAAATACCGAGAGCAATATTTAAATTTGTAAAATAAATAATAAATGATTAACTTTTTATTTAACTTAAAGTAAGCAGAGGAAAAACACTTGGACGATGCTACAGTCCCTGCTTTGTTAACGTCTGATTAAAAATAACTTAATTAGTTCCAATTGATAGATTAAAAAAAATAAAATATGTTTTGAAAACGTCAAAAGAAAATATAATAAAGACTAGAATAATGATTATCACGACGTTAACATCAATTTGAATTGAGCAACATTATTCATTCAAAAATCACGAATTCTGTCCGCTTTTTCGCGCCAAAATGTGCAAGAAAATAGAAAAAATATCTATGATTGAAGAATAAATATCTTTTCGCTTACTGTTTTATTTTCATATTAGTTCTTTTTTTTTATTTTAACTCCATATTCTTTTATATCGTTGCATGTTTCTTTTTAATTGTATGAATAATCATTTTTCTTTGTTATTCTAAACATGTTGTCTTTCATAGTTATTCCCATTGTGTTTTGTTAAGTTTTCTTTGATATTGCAAGTTTTTTTTCTTTTTACTGGAAAGTTTTCTATGAATAACATTTTTATATATTTATTATTAGGTTGGTGCAAAATAATGACGTAATAATGTCGTTTTTGACGTATTTTTAACGTCAAAAAAACGACATTATTACGTCATTATTTTTGCACCAACCTAATATATTCTTTCTCTCCTTCTCATTGCTTTTCTTCTGTCACCAATTCTTCTCCGTATTTTGTCTCTACTTTGAACTGTAGTTTCCATAAATAAATTTTGAACGTATAAGTTGAGAATTTGGCATACCGCAGAGCTGCTGTTCATGAACGACAGAGTCCAGGTGAAAATGAAGTATTGCATTTTTATTTATAATTTATTTCGGCTCTCTTAAAAAAGACATTTTTTTTATTCAAATTAACGATAATTTGTCCGTTGCTTATTGATGAGTGGCCAGCGGCGATTCCTTGTACAAATCAATACATTAAGCAGTTTTCACAACTCACAGACATAACCAATGGCTAAGTGAATTATTTGCTGTGAAATAATAATAATAGGAATAATAATAATAAAAATAGTAATAAAAATAATAATATTAAATCTAAAGGAAAATGATTTTTAAGGAGAATAAATATATCTGTGTTTTTATGTTAAGAAAGAAATATGTTAAATTTCGAACGATATATAAGAAAGATTGATGAAAAAATCGACAAGAGATAAAATAGTTAAGTAAGTAGAGACTAAAGGAATAATTAACATAAGCACAAAAAAAAAATTAAGCGACATAAAAATTAGTAAGAATAGATAATAATGTAAGTAATACTAAGACATAAAAGTAAAATAACGTTTTATATAGAAAGACATCGACGGTATAATGAAAACCAATAATGTGTAATATCAAGAGATAATTCTGAACAAAATTGATATTACACGTTATAAATTGAAAGAAGAAACACGGGTTTTATAAAATATAGAAAAAAAATAAATAACCCATGAAATTTTAAACATAAAACTTATTTGGAATGAACATTTCATAGAATGATGAAGACTTTAAATGGCGTGGGAACTTATATGCTGTATGAGACAGAGAACACAATTAAGATAAAATATGGACATGATTTGAAATGCTAAATTGTAAACCAAGTGTGCTAGATGTTTAGAGTTAAGAGTTTGTTAAGACAATCCTACGATGAATATATAATTACGCAAAATAATCTGTAGATTTAAATCGAATTAATGTAGTAATAGTATACAAAAATCTGATAGCCACTCCTTACAAAAGCAAAATATAATACATAGAAAATGAAAAGACAATTGGACTACATAAAAATTCAATGAGTGGTGAAAATATTTATATTAAAAAAAAGGAAAAGAGCATTTTATTTTTCGAATTGAATTCATTTGAAATAGAAATATAATGCGAACTAACCAGCTTGGAAATGGAGGATATTATTAAGCGTATAGCAACACCAATTACGAAAGTATAATGTGTTATCAGTATGAGAAGATTAAAACGTGTTTAGATCATGCTTGATACAGTGATATTAAACATTATATGTATATGATTATATAAAAAGAATCAAGTGCACTTTGTTTGAATTCAGTAAATAACGCTGAAATATGATGACATTCCGTAAAAATGACAATTAACTATGTTGATGCGCAATAGTTAATCATATGCAAGGCAACGCTAAATAAGCATGGCATGATCAGAAGCTGTATAATATAGTGCAAAGGCAAATTAGCGATGTCAAGTTTAGAACTCATTTTAGTAAACATTGAAAAAAACCTAAGAGTAAAAATAAAAATACAAAAATGCAACAATATTGAAATGATACTGAAAAATCTCCAATGTCTAAAAGATTCAAGTAAAACGGAGCAGAATCGTGATTTAATTCTTTGAATCAGTTCACGAAAGACATTTAAATTGTTTCTTTATTTGACTTCAGTTCTGATACTAAGATTGTATACTACTTTGGATCATAAAATGACTATTTTCATTTCGAGGAGATATAATGAAAGAGGGCTTAGAGAATGTGATACTGACAAGAGATAGTGAGGGCAAATTGGACAGACACATGCAGCAATTAACCTTCCTAATGTCTGTGTAACTGGATTGCAGATTAAAGATTGGGAGAGATAATGAAGACTCATCTTAATAAGAGCTGCAAGGATAGAATATTATGGAGAGCCATGTTCGCCCAAACTCTGAAGTGATACGACAAATAAGAAGGAATAATATAATTGGAACGGAGTGTAGAAAGGATGACCTAAGAAATTCGATTTCATATGTGCTATTTACACTGGAACAATATACCCCATTCGACCTAATAATGTGTTCGGTTCGAAATTAAAACGTATATCACCTGAAGAAGGCCGCATTGTACAATGTCAGAAACGTCGTGGATATGAAAAAGATGAAGACAATAGTCCGAACAATGTAAATAGTAAAAATAGTTATAATACAGATAGATATATATTTTTGTGCGCTCTTGAATAATTCTACAGTCAATCTGGGCTTGTAATGTTGTGCTCGTTGCAATAGTACCATTTCAACAGAGAAGAAAATGTTTGGCTTATGTTGGCATAACATGAACATAAATGAAGATGCGTTTTGATTTAATTAAAAGTGCGGCAGACTAAATAAGTACTTGTGATGAAGACCGAGCATGAAACAAT
Source organism: Acanthosepion lycidas (assembly GCA_963932145.1). Taxonomy (NCBI): domain Eukaryota; kingdom Metazoa; phylum Mollusca; class Cephalopoda; order Sepiida; family Sepiidae; genus Acanthosepion; species Acanthosepion lycidas. Next base: position 112,805,012 of record OZ010571.1, read on the forward strand.
ATAAAGAAGAGATATTAGGTTGGTTCACAAATAATGGCGTAATAATGTCGTTTTTTGACGTTAAAAAATACGTCAAAAACGACATTGTTACGTCATTATTTTTGCACCAACGTAATACATTTCGCAAAAAACGTTCTTGAAATTTTCAATAATTTGTTATTTAATTATAATGCTTGAATTTATATTATTTATTATTGAAACAAAACTTAAATGTAAAAACTTAATGTAAAAAAGTATTTCAACCGTAATTTACTATAGATGGCTAATATATACTCTAAAAATTAAAATGTATTATTTTTTAATCATTTCCCTCCAATGAAGACAATAAAGACACTAAGACGCAAGAGTTAACTCAGTGTTATAGAATACGAGAAAAATATATTATTAAGGAGAGGAGACAATAAAAAGACAAGAATTAAGACAGAAATGAATGATTGACATTGAATTAAGGAGCAGAGAGAGATTTCCACAAGCGATAAGTGTGAGAGAAGAAACAGTATAAAAGTTACTGATACATCTAGCCATTTCAACTGTAAAATGATTAGACCTTGCTACCAATGTAGTACTGCGCTGAAATTCATAAATTATAGATACCATAGAGGAAATGTTTTCAGAACAAATATCATGAAAGTATTTATAGAAAAGGCACAGAGAGATATCCTTACGGATAGGGAAAAGTGATTCGAAATGCCAGGTCACGACGAATAACATTGCAGATTCTCTTTGAATTTTTTCGAGAATAAACAAAATATATAAGAGGACCACAAAATCTGATTATAGAATATTCATCAGAAATAGAACTCGTAGAGACAAAGTTGTGATTAAATAAGTGGAAATGAAAAACTGTCGAAATAGAAAGAATTTAGTGAAATTTTATGAATTCAATCTCAAGATCGGGTAGGGTGTACGTATTCAGAATGGAAACAGGCGAGTAAGAACAAAGCAATAGGAAATTTTTCAAAATGCAGAACGAGATGATATACTTATACATGAGTAGGTGAAAGAGAACAGTCTAACACCGTTGATAAAATATAGGGTTCAATTAAAAATTCCCTGCAGATACATCTGAAGAAGTACACAGGGAACATCGACAGAAATGATTTGATAACAATAAAACAATTGGAATAACAGCCCAAATATAAGTAGTGTAAATAATGATAATTCCCCATCCTGGAAATTCAGGCAGAGCAAAGACAGAACAAAACGAGAAAGAAATTAAAAATAAAGTAGCAATAGATGCAAAATAATTACAAAGAAACAAAGAAATTTAATGATCGAATATTTTTTTAATAATGGAAAAGGATTATACCATAAAAAGGCATATGTTTGAGAAAGATAGGAAAATTTAGTAATGGTAAAAGTATGTCCCAACTAATAGAATAGAATACAAAAAAAGAAATATAAAAAAAAAAAACAAAACATAAAAGCCAGGAAAAAGGTGAATGTCCGATAAAATTATGTGACGAGTGGAAAAAAGGGTATAGGTTAGTTCATAGAAATACATCAGTAATCAAAAAAAAAAAAAAATTGGTAGTTATTTTAGAAGACCGAATTACGACGCTAGCATTATATCGACCAGTGAATTAGAATTGCCAGGAGAAATTGAACAGGAAGTTGTTGTGCATTTAAATTCGCGTTCATGGCGGTCAGGATTAATCGTGTTTTATAGAGATTACAAGAAAGCAGACATTTCAAATGTTTTGAAAGATTAAATATGATGTAATACACTGCAGACAAGAAAAATATATCAATTAGATGAATTTAAAAAAAATAAACAAATATAAGGGACTACGAGAAAGTAAAGTCTCACCGAAATTACTTTTTAATTTAACTAGTGCAAATAGAAGATGCTTAGGTAGAATCGGAGAGCCGAGTTCTAATTTCGGCCTGATCTATTGCATTTACTTTCGCACAAAAGCCATTAATTTTTCTGAAAAATCGCAACCTGAACATTAACATAAGCATTTAATTTATTTGGAGAAGAAAGAACATGTTTACCAGAAGTAATAACAGAAATTACCAGTGAAGTACATTGACGGGCATATCAGTTTATAGTGTCATTATACAGTGAATAAAGGCGTTAGTTAGATCCAGTGGTAGGACCAAAAGAGTGTGAGTTGAGGCGGTGGAGAATTGAAGAGGGGAATTAACAGGAGATAACTGATAACGGACATCCATTAAACATGGCAAGTGGAACAAGAACAGTCTGCTCCAGTGAGGGAAATAAAGGGTTCAGTTCGACATTCCAACCACATGAAGAAGGCCGGAGCGTACATCGGCCGAAACTTTGTAATAAATATTGCGACAAAGATTAGGACAATAGTTCGAACAATGTAAATAGTCTAGGTCTGAGTGTTTCTTTAATAAGATTAATATGTATTAATATTACTGCTACTATTACTACTTCAAATAATAATAATAATAATAATATTTGGAGATTTGCTCTGGTGTGAGTTAATGAACTTGACTGACAACATTTCAGCAGTGTGTGTGTTTATGTATGTACATGTAACCGTATAAAGTGATGGATACGACATCATAGAGTATAACTTGATCACCTTATGTGTAGAGAGTTTAAGAACAATTTATTTTGCTTTGAAATCGCATCATTGCTCATCGGCATTTTTATTTGTAAAAAATGATCAGTCTCTTCATAATATGGAAAGATTCTTTTTTTTTTTTTTTTTTCAAATTAGATTTTAGCTCTTATCAAAAAATAATGAATTACTGTCAGGAAAACGTCTCTTGGAAACCAATAGTTTCTTTGCATTTAATCAAGAGCTTGGCAAGATATTTATTTTCAAGCCAACATAACGAGAAAAGAGACTATGTTGCGAACGAACTATATTTATATACTAAGTTGGTGTCTATTTTATATGATTATCAATTCCGAACTACTGCTTTTATTACCATCGAGAATGAATATCAATTTAAAATTATTCAGAAGTGAATTGTTCAAGAGTAATTTATACTACGTTCACAACACAAACGTATGCTTCAACAAACACAGGAATAATTGCAATACCTAAATCTTGTTCTGGTATCCGTTAAACATACTGGATAATATATATGAGTGAGAGTATAACTTACAAATAGCTGAACATCTATAAACTATATATAATATCTGCATCTAATGGAAATAATGATCATTTTATTTTTTAAGAGAAATCTTTATAAAATCATTTGCAGTATGATTCATTTATCTTAATGAATTTACTTCATTTTTACTTTCTAATACCTTAAATCATTATTATTAGTATTATTATTATTGTAGTTTCATGTCTTCGAAATTGTTCTCTTTTGTGCCTTCTCTCATTTGACCCATAATGGAAAGGTTGTCAACGCGTCACATTGGTGAGCCCATTTCAAATTTCCTCTTTGTAAGCTGCCTTCTGTTTAGTACTAATGCATTTAGCATATGAATGAATCGATTTACTCTGTTCCCCAGTCATGGTTTAAATAACAGGTGTACACTAACTTTGAACTCCAAACAATGGATGTAACAATAGATAAATATTCTCCTATCTCTCTCATAATGTCATAGTATTTCGCAGAAAATCAAATAAATATGGGCATTGGGTCGGTTGATTTTTTTTCTACGGATTATCAAATCTCTGCAGGTTATTTAAGGCCATAAAATATGTTTAGATTGTAAGCATCATATTTAGTGATAATAATAGTTTAATAATACAATATTTACTAATTAACCCATAGATGGAGAGAATAAATGAATTCATACCTTTCTCAAGGATATTTGTGCGTAAGGGAATATAAGGAAACGAAACTGAATTGAAATTCGGCTATGCGATTAAAAATTTCGAGCACATCCAAGTATAAAGCAGCTGATATTCCCAATCATTCACCCATCTATGTACAGACCAGACCCGACCCGACGTTTCTTAACTTCGGCGATCGTACGGGAAACGGTGTTTCGTCGTGATGTGGCGGTCACCCGAAATCTGTATAGAAACATTATTACCAAAGTAATGAATAGACATGGTATATGTTGCCAAAATTTTCTTCATGAATCTCACATTGCCAATTTATCAAGGAAAAAATATATAATAATATAATCGCTAATAATTTTTATCGTATTATTATTTTTTTTTTTTTTTTTTCGCGTCTTTCACCAAATATTTTTTCTGCATATTTATCTTATTTTCATTTATTTTTCAGTTTGGATCTTTTCTGTTAATTCACAACAAATTTAAAATTATATATATATATATATATATATATAATTCACTCTAAATTCTCCCAGAGCATGGTCCTTCCATTGAACTTAGGTTTAGCTGAACTTTTCGATCAACCCAAATGTGTAAAAAAAAAAAAAATTCCTTGTAGTTACCTGGAATGTTATCTGCACATACGAAATGTGAATAACTCCCTCATTTTTGATAAATTTCTATTTGGAGGGATGCGGTTGTTGCAAGGCAAGCTAAACAAAATTTTGATTTAAATTTTATAATTTCAAAAGAGTGCTAAAAAATTTAAAAAAATTGATTTAAAATTTCTTGAGATAAATTTATATTTGCGATAAGTAATTTACATCAAATAATTAAAGTTAAGAAAAAACAAGATCTTTACAGTTTCAATTTTTCTTCGATATCTTTGTCCAGTTGATTTCTACATTCGACATTTTCTATCGCTTCTTGAAAGAAGATCGTTAAAAATCCTTAAGTGTTTATTTTTCTTTTTAAATTGCCATCCCACCATTAGTCAAAAGTATGTTTCAAAACACCGTAGCAATCACCCATAAATCGTATATAATAACTATGATGCCTTTTTTTAAGTCAAACTAAACCAACGTTATTACATGATGGACAGACATTTTCCTCAGAAAATTCCTTCCCATTATATTTTCTTCCTTTCTCGCTCATTTCTTCCTTCCTTCATTCTCTGTACGGGTTTTCTTTGATGTCGGTTCTCTCAATATAAATGCCATCACAAAAGTCACTCAGAGCCTGCAAATTTTGGCATCAAGTTCCAACCTACACATGCATTGTTCATTCGTTTACTTTTCCCGGATTTCCCGCGCTACCTTTTGTTTCAATAATACTGCCTGTAAAATAATTCCAAGCAAAAGTAGAAGAAAAACGCCTGAAATATAATAGAAGCTTAAAAACAAAGAGAAAAAAAAAAAACAAGTTGTCAAAAGTGTTGGCATTACAAAACAAATATATTTCGTTAAAAAGACGTTCACCAATGTTACAGGAGGTGGTATATGGGAGGTAAAAAGTGATGAATCGATTCTCAAAGTATGAACTTCTTTTAAAGTAGAGTAATATAAAAATAAATCCGTATATAAAAATGAGAAAATGTATTGTACAAAATAATAATATAGAATATATGAGACTAAAAGGGTGAAGAGACAGAGGGTGAAATCAAGATTCAATATTTCACATTAGCGTGTTGTTAATACCCTTGCGAAGGTATCTTTCAAAGACAATACTTTACATGAATTTATGTCGTTTTTTGTTCCCATACTTGTTAGTCATTTTTTGTTCAGCTTTCCGCCTCATATTTTGTAATTTTCATTTTTATTTGCTTCTTGTCATTCATTTTAATAGTGTCTATAATATCAGACTTTATCAGTAAACGAACTCTTTACTCTATGCTATTATTTTACTTTTATGCAGATTAAAATGCTATACACATTTTTATATATATATATATATATATATATATATATGTGTGTGTGTGTGTGTGTGTGAAGAGACTTTAAGTAAATCGATAACAAAAACGAATATGGATATTAATGCTAGCGTAAAGCGTTCTGTCATTTTTTTTCTTGTAAGTAAAGTGAATAAAAAATACTGGAAAAAACATGAAGAAAGTTGAAATATAAAACGCTATGTGAAGTTTGAAAAATATCACATACACATGTCAAAATGTCAGATTTTACAATATATGAAACCATATAATCTTCGGTATAGGAAGGGAGAGGAAAACTGAATCAAATCTACAGAGAAATTATAATGAAAAAATGGAAAACAAGTAGAAACTCATACTTTTTTTCATAGAATAAAATAAAGTATAAAAGTAAAAAAAAATGACAATGTTATGAAAAGAAACCTGCTCAGAAAGTTTTACAAACCTAAGTAACAATGAATAAACAAAAGAAAACAATAAAAGAAAATAAAACAACATGAAAACGCAACTAGGAAGAGAGAGAGAGAAAAAACCCTCTAAGATGTCAAAGAAATATAAAAATAATATAACAAAGAGATCGGCAGTTCTGGCACAAGGCAATTGAGGGGGAGTATGTGAAAGGATTTGGTTAGGTCAGACATCATGCCAGAGAAAACCGATTCGTATTGATACATTATTATTCAAAGCACTTTCTTTTTTTTCCACATGGGATCGAACACAGCTTACTAATATGGAAAATATTCGTTCCTCGAGTTGAATCACACAAAGCGATGGAAATATATTCCGAAATCGAGAGAAATACGCAGGTAATTTAGAAACAAACAAAATTAAAAAAAGAAAAAGAATTTGGCGAATAAGAATAAAGAGAGAAAGAGTAATATACAGTGTAACCAGGATATAAGAGAGTTGTCGGGACTGGAGAAGAAGTCTCTTATATCCGGGTTTCTCCTATATATCCGGGTTTGGTCTATTTTGTGACCAGAGAAAATCTCTTATATCCGGTTTACACTGATTTGCTGAACTATATATATATATATATATATATATATATATATATATATATATATATATATATATATTTGCTGAACATTATATATATATATATAGTGTAACCCGGATATAAGAGGGTTGTCGGGGACAGGAGAATAATTCTATTATATCCGGGTTTGGTCTATTTTGTTTAGGTAAGTATGGCTCTAATTTGGAACCAGAGAAAATATCTCTTATATCCGGGTTACACTGTAGCTACATATTGTAAATAGTAGCAAGATATAAAATTAACGAATTCAAAATAACTTAATGAAGGATCTGGAACAACATTTTTTTTTTTTTTTTTTTTTTAGTAAGATTGGTGGTATTTTATTTTTACTGACTTTATCATTTATAAGAAGATTAAAGATGAGACTAGTCTTAGTTGTAATCATTTTAAATAATAAGAAAAATTATAAACCATTTACCAGCAATACTATTTTAAGTTGTCTTCGTGGGTAAGTATAGTAATCAATCTCCTAAAAAAATTGAAAGCAGGAGAGAAAACTTTATAGATAAATTATAGGAAACAATAACAGGAATCTAACCGAAAAGTAACAAAAGGACAGCCTTATTAATTTTTATAATATTTTGTCCCATTATGCAGGCTAGTATATCCCTTGCGTATGTTACTTGAATGAAGGTGTGGTGAAGTTATTTGACTTTTTTGAACCATTATTTAACAAATCAGCAGCTCAAATAGGTCAATCAGCAGGATTTATTTTGTCTTCATGTTGCCAAAAAAAAATTGGGGGGGGGTCCCATCTTTTTCTAGACTAGAACTAGAGTAGGCATTGTGGGTGTATTCGTATCACACATTCTCTAAATTTATATTTCCAGAACTTTATACTTTGAGAGTTTTGCTGTTGTTTTAAGTATTACAAAATGAAGGAGAAAATAACATGACTACAGCCTTATTCCAAACTTAATGCAGAAAAAAAGTTGACAAGTCTTTATATAGAAGAACCAGAAAGAGCTGAAGAGAAAATGAAAAGATGGCTTTCATTCTTATGTTATTCAAACTAACGCCATCCTTTTGCTTTTGGCTTTAAATTCTTTTGAAGTGGGAAGCTGTATAATTAATTTAGCGGAGACTATAAAATGAATATGATGAAAACAACAATAATAGGATGGAAACTAATATTATTACTAATATTATCATTAGGGCAATAAGGGGGAATAGTAGTTGTTTAGTTTCAATGAAAGAGTGGGTGTATAAAAATGAAACCTCAAGTGATTAATAGAGAATCCAGTATAAGTATTTCTTTATATTATCTAACGTTTGGTAACTTCGACGTGATGTACTGGCTAAAAAGCATGTTTCACTATATCAATTAAAACTGTATAATGTGTTCGATCCTCAATGGTGGCTCCATACTTGCGGCCCTTTCCGATATCGGAGCTAAACTAAGCAAATATAGTCCCATGTTCTGAAATGAAGCAATGTTTATTATCCGCAACATCTGTTGTTTGTATTTTTATAGATATTTTAATATGTCTTCACATTCAGTCGGTGTCTTTTCTGAACATGTTTCTTTTTATTCAGAACGCCTGCGATTCCACATATCATTGGAATCTAAACGTCATGTTGTTTAAAAAATTACGAAAACTTTTTCTGACTTTCTTTCAAATCCGGACAATTTCATATGGATGCCGTTCAGCTGAAACTGCCACAATAAAATAAAATGAAAACAACAGCCAAAATAAATATCTGAGAGATGTGAAAATAAGCAACCTATGGAATAAATCAAGAAAAGTGTTGTTATGATGTGAATCAGGCTAAATAAAAAGAAACTCAAGGGAAAATGTGTAACAAATGAAAGAATTAAACAATGTGAAAAATGAGAGTCGAAATAAAAAATATAAATATTGAAAAAAAAATGAAATTGAAATTTGAGAACTTTTTCAAAACGTTTAGAAGGAAAATAAATCAAATGTAAAAGAAAACAGTTTTAAAATTTCAATTCATAGAACGATTAAAAGAAAACTTCATGTATTTGCCAAGACTATTTAAACTAATCGAACAATAATAAAAAGAAGAATAACTTCAATTGCATCGCTTAAACAAACTCAAATCCGGCGTTTAAAATCCAAATATTTCGCAATTATTTTCTAAGTTTTTTTTCGAGCATTTTGCTGTTCTTTGCAATTGGTTAGTTTAAAAAATATTTATGCTGTGTTATTTTTTTTATTTGCCGCCAACTGACGCGTCTTGAGGCTTTGCTCAACATCTTCACATTGCAATTTTAATACCAATTTAGCATTTACAAAATTTCTTCATCTTTGAGAAAAAAGAAAGAAAAGAATTACTTCATTTCTTTGAGATGCTTCGCAAATTTCATTAAGAAGAAAAAATGTTAAGAAGAAATCAAGAGTTCCAATGAAAGCACAGCCAAAAGATAACCGAAAATTCTCTGAAATAGACAAGAGAATGTATAACTTATTAAAGAATAATATATCATCTTTGTGATCAATCAAGGTAATTGTTGGAGATATTATGCTTTGTCAAGTGAGGTAACTGTTGGAAAGAAAATTGCGTTAGAATTGCACGCATTTGAATCGGAAGCAGTAAAAGAGCGGATGAAAAGGAAAGAGAACTCGATTATAACTCTGACAGAAGTTATTTATTTTTAGTGTATCGAATACAAAATCCAAAGCGAACATGAAATCCCTATGAATCTGAAAATCAAGTTTTTCATTTCTGGATGCTTCCATTGATCAATGGCAAAGTGATGAAATAAAGGAGAAAAGCGAATGTCTCAGAAATATTATCAGGATTAGAAAACATTTTTGACGATGAAGCGTTACAAAATATTATTAAATTTTTGAGTTGTAGTTTTTTTTTTGATTCTCAATTTCAATTTTTGTCATTTATTCTGTATTTTTGCGAGTATCTGTGGAGGTTAGTGTTTGGAGCACGAACACTGGAATGAGATCATGAAGAAAAGCAAAGTGAGTTCAAATGCCGGTAAACGAAACTAAATTTAATGTTTAATAAATAAACGTATATATGAGTTTACACTGAAAATAACATTTAAGTAATAATAATAATAATACAGGTAAAAAAAGTTATGAAATTTCAGAAAATAGTTTTATTATGCAGATAACAATTAAAAACACAACATCTTTAGAAACATCTTTATATATATATATGTGTGTGTTTGTGTGTGTGTGTGTATATATATATATATATTCAACACACACACACATATATATATATTATATACGCGGTGCTTATTGGAACGTGCTCAATATAAGCGATAGCGTTAACATTCTTTCATGCATTTTTGATCAGCGGACAAAAGTTTTTCTGATGATCGCAAAAGCTCATATATATATATATATATATATATATATATATATATATATATATAAAATGAATATTAAACGTTTCTATTGGATATAAAGAGTAACTTTGTACCTCAAGTATTAGATTATAAAATGTAGTCTTATTTTAGCTCTCAATATTGGTCAGGATCGTACTTGCAAAATCTTATAAATCATTTTAATGTTTAGTCTGTTCAAGCAGAATTAATACTAAAAACTCAAGAAAACAGTATAAATTTGCATTTCATATAACTCCTCATCTAACTTTCGCAAAGACGGACTATTTAGAATAGAAACAAGAGCGGATACATCTGAACTTAAGCAAAATCTGCTATATCCTGTTAAATTAAGCATTTTTCTCAAGAAAAAAAAATCTGTTACAGTCTATAGGAACACCAAACGAGCTACTCTTTAACCAAATGACATATTTCGCTATGACCAAAATATTTAGTATTTAGTAATATTTACAATACTATTGTCCGTACAATATATGTTACAAGAGCCACTCAATCTTGAGTATTACTCAACGAGATTGTTTATTTGCGTATATTAAAACAATCTTTTTCACTAAACCTTAGGAGAATGAAGTGCATACTATAGCGGCGTTTACGATAGCCAACGGTTAACCGTAAACATTAAAAGGTTAAAATCATAATGATCTGGAAAGTATTCTCTTGCGTGTCTTTCACAAAGTAACAGAGTTTTGGGTCTGAGTGAAACTTCCTCCTTATCAATGGAATACAAAGTGAATAAAGATGAATTAAACCCATCTTACCTTGAATGATGGGTCCAAGCTGTGATGGTCTGCACTGGTAGAACTAAGGAATACATTTCCTTTGAATATTTGTCATGGAAATAGTATTAGACTAAAAACAGGCTAGCAATTTTTTGTCTGTGGGGAAGGGAATGTTGACTGGGAAATAACTTATCAGCAGCAAGTCCGCGTAAACGCGTGAAAATTGGAAGGCGTTTATGTATATCAGATATATACTTATCACAAAAAGCATATTTCTAAATAAAACAAAATCTATTGATTGCGGGTAAGCAAATATATTTAAAATTTCAGAATTCTCTACGAGTATCCTTTTGTTAAATCAAATAACTGAAACATACCTTTTTAAATTGCGCAAATAGATTGATATCTACGAGTACACACTGGACTCTCCTCTTGCTTTTCACGTATGAGGGTCAATCAGTTCAATTGTCAGAACCAACAGCCAGATTACACGAACATATTATTTCATTATAGTGGGGAAGTCTTGTGCAGAACAAGCCACACATTTTGGGAGAACCCATACCCAGCATGCCACAATGTCCCCAAATGTTAATGCGAAGTTTTTGAATTTAAAGTTGTCTTTCTCCCAGATCATTCACTACACAAGGCTGTCCTGATCTTAACACAAAGGTGGGGCGGGGAGAGAATAAATTAATTCACAACCTTCCCAAGGGTATAGAACGTAAGTAAATGTAATGAACTCGACTGGATTTCGAACTCGTTTATACGTTTCCTCAATCCGAACCTGTGTGTGTGTGTGTGTGTGTAAAAGAACATTTTCCCCGGAGCATCTTTTTCTTCTCATATGACGTAAGACCATTACTGTAAATAACATGCAATGAAGTCACTTTTTAACTTACATTACACGGATAAAATCAACTAGAGATTTAAATATAGAATCTAGTTCCAAATTACCCGTTGGCTGTGATTAGAGTGATTGCTATTAAGAGAATACCAGAAGATTTCCTCTGGATTGATATTTGTTGCCTTAGGAAAAAGATACCGAATGCATTTTCCTTTTCTTAGACACGTACATGATATTAAAAATCTCGTGAAAAGAAATAGATATTACTATTTTTATGTGCTGATTATAAACTAGTAAACCTTGAATGGCAATGATAAAAATATTCGAGGATTCTTTTAAAATTTAACAATGTGGTTAAATGCGTAGGTTATATAAGATGAATAATGGCTTTAACTAAGCACACGTACATTCTATCTCGCGCACACACAAATTATATATATATATATATATATATATATATATATATATAAAATGTGTGTGTGTGTGTGTTTGAAACAGTACAGAAACTTATTATGTCATAAACAGCAAGAGATTTTATATTATAGACCATGATAGCTTTAAAACAAAAACACACACCAGTCGACCGGTTTCGTCCCCTCTCATCAGAACTGTTAACGGGGAACTAAAATTATGAAAAGAAAAAAGTTCTGATGAGAGGGTACGAAACCGGTCGACTGGTGTGTGTTTTTATTTTAAAGCTATCATGGCCTATAATATAAAATTTCTTGCTTTTTTATGCCATTATATATATATATTAAGTTTAGGTCAGCGAATCAGTAGCGAATTATGCATCGAAAATAATTCATATTTGTCTGTATCTTACTCTTTTAAACCGTTATTTAACTCCTGTCTTTAAAATTTCTCTATTTTAAATTTTAATCCCCACCTTCACCTTTACGCATTAATGTTTTCTATTACACCTCTCTGTAGAGCTTTCATACATTTCCCTCTCACACTTGTTTCCCACTCCCACACATACACTTTCACTAAAATTTAGCTTTTTATACCCGGAGTTATATTTCCGATTTCTTTTTGAATTTGTAGGCCTAATGAATTGGATCGTGATTATGATTCCAATGTAATAAATTATAACTATGGAATATTAGTTTTTTGACCCTTGTAAATTATATATATATATATATATATATATATATATATATATATATATATGTATATATATATATATAAGATAAAGAATCTACGAAGGTGATTGATATAGAGAATAAACTGAACAAACTGCAACATTATATTCCAGGCGAAACCAATCAAATAACGGTAGTTTGTTAAGAACTTAGAACAAATGGCGATTGCTTGGACGAACGTTTAAAGACGCTCTACAATTGGATCATTGATTGGCGTTGTTGCAAAATCTCCAATTCAGTCTAATCGCTAGTAAGTTAACCAATAGGGCTGGGTGAAATGCACATGTTATTCGGTGTATCAAACGATCTAAACTAAAAACAGAAACCTGAATGCTGACAAGTAATTCTTCAAAGTATTGGACATAACAGACTGATTAAATGAATAGAACGAATCTTCATCCATGCATACATGATAGTAAACATCAGAAAGTTGAAACAAGAGAGAGATTATGTAAATATACAAAAAATTAAAAAGCATTACGTATAAATTTAGTTTAGAAATATGAGACACTTTCTTCTATTGTCAACAGAAACTCTTGCAGGAAAGTATAAATCGCTATCTATTCGCCATATCCTCATAAACATCACGTCCTGCAACAGTTTTCATTCATATTATCCACCAAATTAAACATTTTAGAAGTAGCCCTCTATCTTGAGTTGTTCCCATGCCTTAGAAGAAATACATTTTAGGTTATATGTTAGCAATTATTTTAATTGTTTTTTCTGGAATATATCTTGAATGTATCTCCAACGAATACGCTAGAACATTCTACAATGTCTATCATGCACTAGTAATGGTAATATAGGTAATTTCATTCGTTTCCTTATAATAAATTATTCAGCATTAATGCATCGAGCAAGCAGTGTCACTGTCGATTGAAGTTCAGAAAAATCTTTAAACAATTTTCAGGAAAAGTTCAGTATAAGGGGTATCGCCTTATTCAGTACTAATGTTCGCTTTCTCATTAACCAATTGTTCAAAATCGTTTGAAATGTCAACATATTTATTATACCATTATTTTTCCCTTTGAGTTACATGTGCCATCTTTTATAGTCGTTGATGCTGCTGGAAATCTTAAAGAGATGCGATTTCTGTCCAATATTTTGTTAGTGCGCCTCTAGCGCCAATTTAGAATGTTGGAATAAGGATCGTCCTTTCGAAAATCTGCAGACATCACGTTCTTAAATTAATTTTTAACAATTGATCAGTACAGGCGCTTTTAAGAAACTAAGTGTTTAGGTAAAAATAAACGGGTTTGAAACCATGCATGACATCAACAGAAAGGCTTTGATGCTATTAAATTTCATAAGTTTTAGGTTAATATTCTTTTTTGTAGCAATTTGCCGTGTTGGGGAAAAAAGTACTTCCAGCGCAGTTCTGTCTCATAATCTTTTATGATAAATGTGTTATAATTGATCCATACACTGATTCATTTGAAGCGTTTATTATTTACTAATTTCACATTCAATATTCTTATGTTGGATTGCGGGTCGGTGACATTCCTGCTTTTATTCGAATTCCAGACCATTATTTCTGTTTCGGAAAGGTTTATCTTGCTATCGATATCCTTTACAATTGTATAGAATATTGATTTTCTTTCAGTATCATTCTTATCTGAATAATAGAGTGATGGAAATATCGAGCTATCATAAGGTTTTGAATTTCATGGACTATGAAACAGAAATGTCATCAGATGTTTGGTTAAAATACGACAAGGCTGAGATTATGTCAACTAGGGAATCATTATTTCTTTTACAAATGACTTTGTGAAACATTTGTTATTCACACAAAGTTGGAAACGTCGATTGGAAAAAAAAATTGTATATGAAGTAATGTGTACTTTTATTGATTTCTAAGGAATAGGTTCATTTACTCTCATCGAATCAACATCGTTAGAGTTGAAATGTGCATCGGAAATTTTAGTTTGATTCCGATTTTACAAAACTGACACAATATTTATCAATTTCACGGGATAAACCATACATCAACTATATGGCAGGTTATAATCATCGGTCAGAAAATAAAATAAAACATTGTCATGATGAACTATCTATTTTTTTTCGACGATTTTTCCATGTTCCGATTTATTAGTTGAAGCAATCAGAGTCATTCATTTATTATAGTGCATTATAAATTATTAACTTGATACACTTAAGGATAGATTGCAGATTAGAATTTTCGTATTGGCTTCAGCTGTACGCGAGCAAATGACTGAATGATTAATGCCGAAATATACTGGAGACACACAAGTTTTAAATTCATTTTTTTTGCTAAAAGGGTTGTTTGTATATAAATACGTCGTATTGAACTAAAGTTTGATTTTGACGACACAGGTCTTTATCTTATGATTGGGTTTGAGCTTTTCAACGTTTTTTTTAAACATAAATTGTTTATAAAATATGAAATTTTAAAACTTTTAAGCTAATTATTTAAGGCGAAAATTTGTTGATGTCGGCAAAAGACCGTTGACATATTTTTAATTTTTTTTTTTAGTATTTTATTTATTTTTTCTTTTAAAACAAATGAATAAATAACCGAAAGTAAAATGGAAAATAATAAATAGAACTTGTAAAAAACCTAGGATGACCCATGTCCTTTATGCCTACATGAAAAACTACACATTATTAAGTTTCTAAATTGTGTCGACGTCAATATATATATATATATATATATATATATATATATATCAGTATGCATATATGTATATATATATATATCAGTATGCATATATGTATATATATATATATCAGTATGCATATATGTATATATATATATATCAGTATGCATATATGTATATATATATATATCAGTATGCATATATGTATATATATATATATCAGTATGCATATATGTATATATATATATATCAGTATGCATATATGTATATATATATATATCAGTATGCATATATGTATATATATATATATCAGTATGCATATATGTATATATATATATATCAGTATGCATATATGTATATATATATATATCAGTATGCATATATATATATATATCAGTATGCATATATATATATATATCAGTATGCATATATATATATATATCAGTATGCATATATATATATATATCAGTATGCATATATATATATATATATCAGTATGCATATATATATATATATATCAGTATGTATATATATATATATATATCAGTATATATATATATATCAGTATATATATATATATCAGTATATATATATATATATATATCAGTATGTATATATATATATATATATATCAGTATGTATATATATATATATATATATATCAGTATGTATATATATATATATATATATATCAGTATGTATATATATATATATATATATATCAGTATGTATATATATATATATCAGTATGTATATATATATATATATATATCAGTATGTATATATATATATATCAGTATGTATATATATATATATATATATATATATATCAGTATGTATATATATATATATATATATATCAGTATGTATATATATATATATATATATATATATCAGTATATATATATATATATATATCAGTATGTATATATATATATATATATATATATCAGTATATATATATATATATATATATATATATATATATCAGTATATATATATATCAGTATGCATATATATATATCAGTATATATATATATCAGTATGCATATATATATATATCAGTATATATATATATCAGTATGCATATATATCAGTATGCATATATATATATATATATATATATATATATATATATATATATATATATATATATATATCATTAATTTTTCTTGATGTACATGCAAATATAATCTGAAGAAAATTATCAATTTCTTAAGGAGTAACCCCTCTGATCAGACTCTGTGGAATCGTAGTTACTCCAATACAATGATGAGGCGCGACTAGTAGATTTTTTTCAGACAAAAGATTGCAGAATCTTATCGCCAAATCTATTTTCTGGCTTATTAACCACGCGCTGTGTTTACTAGGCGTGTTCACCGATGGTTTATTGGTCAGTATTGGAATTTCGAAACAATTTATATGAAAAGAAGATAGTGATTAACTATTAATCTTTGTAGGGTCTGTGTCGGCGTCGAGACAGGAAGATAGCTGGCTGCGATGGAATCAATACTTTATAAGAAAGAAGATGGATTGACATATAAGAGATTGGATATAGACAAACCAGGCATAAAAATGAGAAGGATGGATGTATTAGTGAGGATTGGGCTAAATAATTTAGCTGAGATTGTTAGATGTGTAAAGAGAGGGATTATATAAAATCTAAAAACGTAAAACATTAAAGAAAGGAGATATTACAAAAGAGTGTGAAATACAAATCTGGTTTCAATTTTTAAAAAGATCCGCATTTCCTTGTGTATATGCGAATAATGATTAATATATCCGGCAATGTAATAAGTTGAGAAAGCATAATATTAGTTGTAATATTAACTATTTTCTTATATGGAGATATTCGGCTTTCACTGGTCGTTTAACCAGCGCCGTACACGCTTAGATTTTATTAAATATTACTATTGGTAATAATATATACTCCAGTATATTTGGAGTTATTATTTTCAGACTTTTACGCTAAAAATGGGGGGGTCACACTATACACAAGTAATTTTTTTGAAGAATTCAAAATTGATTTATCGAAGTTAAGCAACAATGAACCTGGTTAATACATAAACTGGTGACCTCTTGGAATACCAGGTGCCATAAGCTTGGATTGGCCGGTCGTATAATTGCAAATGCATGTTTTAATCGCATAGCCGTGTTCGAGTTCCGTTCCCTATATTTACGTACGCGCAAATATCATGGGGAAAAGTATCAGACCACCTATTATCCCCTATCTATGGTTCATTAGTAAGACTTGCATCAGTAAATCATTATTATATAAAATAAAATCTAAAATCATTACGTCCTTGGTATGAAGATAAACTACATCCGCGTTCTGGGTATGACGATAAACTACGTCCAACAGCAAGGAAGGCCTCAGTTAGTGTTTTCAGAAGAATAATATTACCAGCTATACGTTTTTTTGGAAACAATATTGCCAGCAATACGTTTTTTTGGAAACAATAATGTTGCCAGTTATACGTTTTTTTTAAACAATAAGGTTGCCAGCTATACGTACTTTTGGAAACAATAATGTTTCCAGGACAATATAGGCATTTAGAATTCATATAAACTGGATTTGGCATTAAGTAACCTACAGTGGTTGATATGCCATAAAACCCAAACAAACTAAAATCATTATTATGTAAAAGAAAATCTAAAATTATTGTCTGACTTTAAATAACCTGCAAATGGTTGATAAGCTGGAGAAAACGTATCAATCGATCAATATAATCCTAATTTAGGATTCAGCGCTATAATCATCATTACTTATTTGCTAAATTCGGCACTAGGATAAATCAGGTATTGCACAATACATGAAATCGGCTTATGCACGGGTACATGCGGTAAGTCAGAATTTTCTTTTCGCATTACATGTGCTATCCATTTTCGCTGTTGCTGCTGCTGAATGTCATCGAGAGATGTAGGTTCTTTTATTTCGTAAATATTTGTTAGTGATTATCTCGCGCCTGTCTATGATCTTGTAAGAAAGAGACTCCTCTGCAAGATCTTCATTAACTCGAAGCCATTTGTAATCATTGATCTGAAAAAGCGTTTTTTTAGATCCTACTTATTTAATCCAGGTTTAATGATTAATGTAAATATGGCGCCGTTAATTTGTGTAACTCTCAAAGAATATATTTCAAAATATGCGTATTGATTATTGATATAAAATAAATATCTCTCAATTTGGGAAATGTTTAAGTTATTATGTCATCGAATCCTTCATTAAGCACCCTTACTCACATTCGTTAGTATATGAATAAATTAATTATTCTATAAGAAAGACCGTTACAGAAACATCAACAGGCAAGTTGTTGATAGGATGAATCGTATAACATTGTAGTCTCTTCTATCACGAATTAGGCTGTCTATCTAAAAGAGATGAATTTCTGACTCTTCGTTCGCGACAAAACTGCATCACTCGTTCATAGTCCAATGTTTTCTGGTCCGGGTGATTTGCAATTATGGCGTCATAGGGATCAATATTGGTTGCCTTGTTGGTCAATTACTAAGGAAAGCAATGGAATGCAATTAGCATTGTATAGTGCGTTGATTTTCGGTCGAATGTCGCCAGCATCAAATTCTGAGATGATTTGCTTCAATGTTCGGCGTTAGCTAGTTACCATATTTTGCAGTAAAATAGAGCCTGATTCTTGCATCTCAGGTGACGGCTATATCTATCTATGTGCCGTTAATAACTGTCCAAAGACTATATATTCTGTGAACGCATTAGGACTTCTACACGTGAGAAAAAACGGAGAAAGACTGTCACTTCATGGCTAGAGCGTCCTATTATTCTGGTCTTGACAATCAGTTAAATGTCGGGAATATTCAATCATACACACGTACTTTTGCTACGATAAATACAGCGGTCAAAGATACACTGATAACTCTTAATCTATCATTTTTATTGCTTATATTAATATTTCCTCGTTTTTAATATGTCACTTGTATGACATTCGATTGATTATATTTAACGAGAAGTTAGAATACGCACACACATTATACAAACATATATATATATGTTTTTTGTATGACTGATTCATGTATATATATATATATATATATATATATATATATATATACATAAACATTATATATATACATATATATATATATATATATATATATACATACATAAACATTATATATATACATATATATATATATATATATATATACATACATATACATATATATGTACATACATAAACATTATATATGTATATAAATAAAGTAACTGTAATATTAGCCGACACTTTTCGTACAATGTGGACTTTTTCAAGTCAAAAACAGAATTAATTTATGAAAACAAAATTAATTTATTAAAACAAAATAAAAAAAATTAGTTGAAACCGTCAGCACAGCATTAAAAACAATATTCCCACACGTGATAGTACGTGACGTAATTTCCAATTGATAATATCAATAGAACAGCATTTTCTACATTCTTTCAGTTGCAAAGGGCATTTTGCTTTGCTGTAAATAGTTACTTTGTTTTAATAAATTCATTTCAGTTTAGCCTTGAAAAAATCCACATTGGAGGAAACGCGTCGGCTAATATTACAGTTTTCCTGTTGTCTTTATAAATATTGTCTTTTTCTACAGGTTAACTCTGTGAAGTTTTATATATATATATATATATATATATATATATATATATATATATATATATATATATAGAGAGAGAGAGAGAGAGATATGTGTAAAAAGTAAATAATATTGTTCATGAATTGCTATGTATACTGGGCGATGGTGTCCAGAACATTAGTAATAAGAAAACATCATGATATCCGTACATCTGTCACAAATGCACTATACTTTCTAGCAGATTTATCAGTCTCCTGTCGAAACACACTGTAACCTATATCTATATCGATCAGTACATCACGAACTATCAGAATACTACTATAAACAGTAGACAAATATTAGTAGATATTTCAAAATGCTTTACAACAACCAATGCAATTTAAAACTCCAAAAACTGTTATAAAAGTTAACAACCCACGTAAATATCATTCACCACATTTGACAGTATCTTAAATGATATGTTTAACGTGAAAATATATTATATTAATATAAGCAAATATACAATTAAATAAACATATCAATAGAAATTAAATAGAGAATCCAAAAAATAAAAATATATATTTAAAAATGCGGCCTCATTCACAAGAACCGTTACACATGCCGTCAACTAAGACTATTTCAAACTTCTAGTTTTCCAAATAATACTGTGGTATGCACAAAGGAATTCTAACTCCTATAAAATCGAGAATGACTGCAATGACAAAAATTTCTTGAACAAAAAGTTAGAACAAAATTAACTGAGGAATCTTTGTCCACAACTTCGATCTCACTACCACATTAGAAAATTGGGAAAATACAACAAAATATTAAACACACCAAGTCGATTCTTTATATTCAAACTTTGTACACACAAACAAGCACACACATTTTGTAGTTGGAAACATGGTGCGATGTAGGCATTATAATCAAATATCTATTTTGACATCGTCCACCAGACTGAGGGCCATCAACCCATTTATTTTGAGTTGTCAAGACCAGGTTGAGCAGATCATGGCTTCTGTTTTATGCTTATTTTCATTTTCACCTGTGGCTCACTATTTTCCCGATTTTGTCTTAATTTATTTCTAAGGGAGGTTGAAAAAAAGTTTTCCATTTTTTCTCCAAGTCATGTTGGAAACTACATTTTGATCATAATTTTCTTAGGATTGCAGTTAACGTGAAACTCAGAATATCGGATATAGGTCGGCTTCTTAAGACAATTTCTCAATTATTGTTTTTATTCAACAGACATATATATATATATATATATATATATATATATATATATATATATATATATATAGGTCCTCAAGGCCACATAGCCCAATGGATAAAAGCATTGGTTGGATCCAGTAACTTAACCTAAAGAGCTGATAGCTCAATTCATAGCTACTGCTATGTTGAACAAAAAATACTCGAGTTGAGTTACAGGGAAATAAATGACATATTAGGATGCTGCATGAGACGTGGATCTAAAACAGTTTTCCCCGGTGGACGAAATAAAGGGTTCATTTCGAAATTCCAAACATCTGAAGAAGGCCAGAACGGGCAATGGCCGAAACATCTTGAATAAAACAATAAAGATGAGGACAACAGTCCGAGTAATATATATATATATATATATATATATATATACTCTCTTTTATATAATCATACTCCTTTACTCCCAGTAAACCACATCATAAATATGTTTTAATCTTATATATATATATATATATATATATATATATGAGAGATAGAGAGCGATAAATCGTCAGATTTCTATCATTACGTATTGTTGGTTACTATGGTTCACACCTATATCAATATGTTTAATGAGTTTCTGAATGATAAGAGATTTGGTGAAATGAAACATGAATATCTGGTTTCGTTATGTAGGATTTCCGAGTAAGTGTCAAAGTGAGATAAAAAATAGGTAAATAATGAAATGTTTTGGAGGAAATTCTTAACAAGAAAATGAAAACCTTATTAATAAGGATGGCAGCAAAATGAATAGTTCCATAGTCCCTTGATGCAAGCATGAAGAAATGAGAAATCTGAGAATTGAAACGTTTCAAACTTGGATATATTTTAAACATAAATAGACGACATGAATATTGAGATGTTACGTCTCTAACATGAAGATTCACAGAACTTACAGAGAACTTCTCTTTGTAGCATTCGACTTTGAGGCCTGAGCACCGTATTAACGGTGGTAGAAAAAATGACGTAATGCCCAGCAACCGGTTGAACAGTGGTAAAACACTTACAACTTTTTTTTTTTTTATAACTACGGTGAAACATTACATACCAGTTATTTTCGAATTGTGACTCAGGAGCATATGCAGAAGTGTTAAACTTGTTCAGGAACGTAGATCTCAGAAGATTAAAGTCTGTAAAAATGCTAACAAGCATAAATAAAGGAAATATGTAACTAATCTCTCTCTCTCTATATATATATATATATATCTCAAGAGGTAAGATAATTTAAGAATTCCTCTTTAGAAAATGGCTTTGCCGACTCAAGATAATTGGAGACCATATTGTATCTATACTGATATAATAAATTTGTGAAATATTTAAACAGATATCTGGTTTTATTATTTTCCACTGCAAGTAAATTGTTATGTAGCCCGTATCAAGGTAGAATTGTTAAAATTCAAAGAAATTTTATTATTAAATGTTCGCATTAGAAATTAAATGTTTATTTGAAGATCAAAAGCAACTGCTACGCCAGACATTCAAAAATATTTCCAAATCATGATAGGACAAAAAATTCTTTAAAAATTACTGGTTTAGATTTTAATCATGCTAATAAGCTGCCAGCCATCATAATATCCACTGACATTAAATCAATAATTCATTATAATTATCTTTTAACTGGACAGATTTTAAATTGTTTTAACTTGGACCCCTTAAAATAGCAAGCTGTAGTTATACTGACGATGTTTTAAGTAGGAAGAGCCAATGTGCAATGATGTGTATAATTTTCATTCTCTATTTATTATTAAAATTATGAATATTGTCCTTCGTGCGCATGTGTAGTCGCATTAATGTAAACATACCATTAGTCCGATGAAATCGTAAAGGACGAAACGCATCACGTGAAAATGTTTCCGACTTGTCATAGTCTCCCCCCCCTCTTAATATTGCCCTTGCTTTAAATATGGCGTCGACATTTTTCTTTCGTTTAAATAATCGTCAGTGCAGACTAAGCTAAACAATACTCTCAGTAAACCATATCCTAGGTCACTTAACAAGTTGTATAGTACCCTAATATATATGAAAGCTGGTTTTGCATTATATAGACACTACTCGTGCACATTTCACGGCTTCAAGTAAACATATATACAGATCAACAGCAGGCGATCTAAGTTTCGTAAAGATTTATAAGAACAACCGCATTAGAGGAAATGTTATGAAGTGTCTGTATGATTATATTAAATGTATCGGAAATGACGTAGTTATGTTAGCTTTTAAAGATTTAAATGATACCAAATAACTGAAGCAAAATTGCCTTAAGTAAGCATTCGTACATTATTTCAAGTCAAGGTTGTTAAGTAGAGAATTTATTGAACAGCGAGAAAAGAGTAGATTTTATTTTAGATATAACGTCGTCTAGATATTTTAAACACATATTTAAATGTTCTTTATCTTCGTTATATACTACATAAAGAAGGAAAATTTTATGTATTAAAAAGAAGATCTGTATCAGTCAATGACAAAAATAATGTAATGCTAATCAAATAATTATCGTCTCGGCTACAGTCAATTTCCGACTGCTGTAATGTTGCCTCCCTTTCATGGTAATTGTTAGATGAGATATTCGTTATGGTGCCTATTTTCTTCGAATTTAAGCCCAGTATTAGAATAGCGACGAGGTCTCACAAATTTACTGTTGTGTCGGATGGATGTGGCTGCGGATTGTATGCTAAAATATTCTCTTCTCGCACTTCTATCTTGTGAAATTCTCTTCCGGTTGCATGCTTCCTAGCCAACTTTAATCTGCAAAAATATAAATGCGAAGTCAATCGCTATTTACTGTCTGCCTGATTATTCTTCTTTTGTTTTTCCGCCTTCAAAATGTTTGTTTCTAACTCCTTCAGACCCAGTAACCCTTGTGTCACAGTGGTTTTACTGACTTGCATGGGGTTTAACACGATTAAAAAATATTGTATTAATACCGACGAAAATATCAGCATTTGCCTGAATCAAGTCATCCAACAGATTTTATTCTTATTAAACATATAATATTCAGTCTGAAAAGGCGATGTGACGTGCTCTACTGATAATGTTTTAAACTTGATACAGAAAATGCGGTTTCAAGTAATCTCAAGTAAGTATTCTTTCCCACAGAAACAAATTTGCAATATTATCTTTACAGTTCCTATTGTCATAGCAAATATTCAAATGAGATTCATTCTTTCCTTCCAAAAACTCTGTCTTGCACTAGAACAGTCTATCCTTCTTCTAATGATTCGAATTAACCTCGCTGTTTCAGTATTCCAAATGAAAGACGAGAGATCCGCTCGGACAGCTTTAATCCAAGAACACCTGCATTGGTAAATAGTCAAACTTGTGAACGTTTAGTTGAAGATTAAATTCAAAATCTTTAGCGTAAGAGTCAATCCTAATCTCTCCTCCTTCCCCTCATAATTTTAATTCCTGTCAAGTTGGTTTTTTTTTTTGTATACATCACATACCCCCTTAATTACATGACAATTAAGATTTTTATTGAGTAATTCAAGTATAAATATCTGCTTTTATATTACAGATTTAGTGCACCCACAAACGTACACTGAGGTTCTCTAACAACTATATATATATATATATATATATATATATATATATATATATATATATATATATTATAGTGCACTTTCATGAAGATCAAATGCGTTTTTCGAAGGTAACTTTGAAGATATTTGCGTTAACTATCACTGCAGCTTATTACAGTATTAATCTTAAGACGTTTTTGTGATAATTGGGCAAAGTCTTTGCCGTGAAGAAAAATAAATCAGTATTTATTGTTCATTGCGGCATGAATGAAATCAAATAAAAATGAATAGAAATGCGCGAGTATTGAATTTTGGTCATAATAGAAGCAGACATGGTAAATCGACTATACTTAAGAATATATCAGACATGCCCCTTTCGAGACATGCTTTCAAAAATAAATATTTGTGGGACCATAACATAAACGGAAATTGCACCTCTCAGGCATTAAATAAGTAGCTTTCTCACTTCAGATATGTTACAATTGGGACAATGTTAATAACGAAAGTTGTAAAATTCTTTCGCAGAATTTTATTTTCTGAATAAATACAACATAAATTAAAACCTTTTGTGCATTTACTTTACATTTGAATCATTTTTGTAAACAAGCAATTTGGTTTCATATTTATCTCCTCGGTAGAGAGCCATAATAATTCACTCACAAAATTTAAGCTAAAGAGACGAATATATAAACAATGAAAAGAGCATCAAATTATTACTTGCTGGTATATTTCACGTAAATATTGTAATAAATATAAGAGAATTATTTATTAAACATACAGCCAAATCATTAACACTGTGTCAGGAAGCGAACCTAGCGATTAAACAGTATTGGGTCAAGGGTGTGGCAGCTGGAAGACCCTATATCTGGTAACGGTATTCTGCATCATGAAACACAAGCATGATAACCAAGTCATCACTGTCAGACAATTTCCTTACATCAATCCTTACATCTGGCCACCTAATTCTTTAGATTGCAATACCGTTGCTTATTATGTATGTTGAGCAAGAGAATAAGAAAAGTCCTTGCAGCACCAAAAGTGAATTGAAAGCAATGATTATGACAGATGAGTTGCAGGATATTCTGAAATTTTCTGGAAGTCGTCGTGGTTAAAGCTAATGGTGATTATATTGAATAAATTTACTCTTTATCTGTTAAAATGAGATGTCACTGCTATTTTCATTTTACGTAATTTAGATCACAATTCATCCATTGCACTATATATATATATATATATATATATATATATATATATATATATATATATATATATATATATGAGAGCGAGAGAAAAATTAAATCATATACTTGAAATATTTGCATATGGTAATGTTAATATAAGCTGTTCCATAATAAGTAAACATTCGGCATTTATTGACCGAGCATTCAATGCTGCTGTCGGTTGAAATCACTACTTAAAATCCTTTGTTTTTTTGGGAAAATAGGTTTGTCAAGTTGTTATGGTGATTTACCAACGCACGCATGGACTTTCCCAGCTATAAATAGGAGCAGATATTACCTTCTGGAGAGGGAAGTTTCCAGCAGCCAGCTCTGGCAGTCGGCCCGAACATTCAAGTTTTACTGTTTCTGTTAATATATTTGTTTAACTCAATTCCTCCCTTGTGTCTTTAGTTCGGGACCTAACAAGGTCAGAACTCAATCCCAGTACTGTAAATGGTCTTTCCAGTACTGATGGGGTTTTTTCTCTCTTTCCTTTTATTTGAAGTAGTGTCGAAACTCAGCATCTTAATTATCTCATTATTCTCTCTGGGAGACTAGTTACTACTATTTAAATTCCTCAAGAGCTTTCGGTTATACAGGTCGACCCCCCAAAAACGGGAATTTTTGAAGTGCGTATTGCCAGACATGAGCATGTGGCAACACTGCGAGACAGTGACCTTAGCAAGTAAACATTTCCCCATTTAGAATTCAAGATGAAATTCACAGTATCCCAGCTGAGATGTTGCTGCAGTCAATGAGGAATCTCAACAGCAGATTTCAAGAATGCATTCGTAATGGAGGACGCTATCTACAGGACGTAATTTAAAAAAAATGAAAATTCCATCATTGTTTCTTACATGGCATGTTTTAAGTTTTCAATTATTATGAATAAAATATTTTTTCTTCCGTCTCTCTTGGTTTTATTGGATTGTTAAAAGGTTCCCATTTTTTTTGAGGTTATGCTGTATGATTCTGTTCTTTGTTTATGTTTTTCTAACGCCAATAGCCAAAATTCCAATTGGGCTATTCTGTTCACTAGCTGAAAACACTTTTGACCATCGACCTGTGAATGTTTTTGTATACAGCCGACGGTTTAGATATTTCTGAACTAGTATGGTGTCAGCCATGGCATCCACCTGAAAGACTGAAACTGATGAGTCTATTGAAATACATTTATGGAGTTTATAGTTTCATGTTAAGGGCTTCCAGCAGCCGGTAATGTTATGCAAAACTACACCCAACACAGCTTACTCTATCAACTATTACCTTATCTATTATACTAAATATATCCTGATTTATACACTGATATAGTTGAAGTGTTTAATTCTTACTAATTCCACATCATGCCCTTTTATATTCCCATTAATACGTACTCGGAAAATGTAATAAATGCTTTTGTCGTCAGATTGATAGATTGGATTAATCACCGTTTCCTAAGAAAAGTGCCATAAACGCATGCGTTCTTCATGTGAGATTTTAGATTCCTTCTATAGTATAGGTCCACAACTGATAAGAAACAAAGTGTGGTTGATAACTTGAATACTTTCTTAATACTTCTTTTACAATAATTATTAATCGGTGTAAGGCCCAAAAGACACTCGAGGTAATGGATTACAGTGTATGAGGTACCATCCCAAGCAAGGAAAAAATATCAATAAGACACAAGAGTGCTACTCTAAAAGAGAAGACAAAGGCCGTGGAAGATACTGGAAAATCAATCCTAAACAGGAGACAAGTGATAAAATCTCTCCTATTAAAAAGAACCAGATAGCCATATGAACCAGATTATATATATATATATATATATATATATATATATAAGGTATATTTAATGAACAATATTTATTTAAAACATCTTTTGATGAATAATATACACAAATTCTGCATATCTAAATTTGTTATTACTTTTTTTCAAATTTCAGAATTAGTTTTATATAATCAGTAACTTTACCACAATACTCCAGAGTAATATCGAATTTTGACACATTCGTTTTCAAGGATTTAATTTTTTGTATGCTTATATACATTTTTGGATAATTCCGGTCTTCCCTCGATTGTTGGTATATATATGAGTCAGACGTAGATACATATATATATTCATGCATACAATAGCGAGGAGAAAAATACACCCACATATATACGGGCATGTTTATTAGAAGAAAAAATTGTATATACAAACAGGCATGGATATCTGTGTGTGGTTTTTGCGAAACCAGCTTTTATATATTATTAAAAGCAAATATGGATAACAAATCTATGCTTAATATAGAAATAGAATGACTAGCATTATCGATTCGTCCACGAAAGTGCAATAATATGTTAATATAGGTTTGTGCAACCAACACACATAAATATCGACTTATTTGACGGTTGTTTCTTTTCTATATCATGCGTGTATTTGAAATGTTGGCGATAGCTTGTACGTTCTTATACACATCAATAGGCAAGCACTTGATCAACCTAGTTATTAGGTGTCATTCATCAATGGATAAATTGTAGGAGATAGTAACTGATTGTTTGCCATGAAAATGATCGACGCATTTAGAAAACAACCAAGGTAAAATTGACTGAGACACACCTGGTATTTGAAGATATTTTTCGTTTTGAAAACATGTCAATAGTTTATTCCGGCGAACTAAGCTCCATTGATAATACACACACACACACACACATATATATATATATATATGTAAGGAAGAGGTTATAGTTGTTCCAACGGGAGAAAAAAAAACATATTTAAAAGAGAGAAACCTCAAACGTTTTTAGTTGTAATGTGGAGTTTTAATAAAATATATATTATGTTTTATTTTCTACAATTGTGCAACACGCGTTTTGGCTCTCGCGACCTTCTTCAGGCAAAGAATGGATATTCCCACATATTATTAAAATGGATTAATTTTCCTCGTGATTCATGTTAAACACTCTTTGTTTGTGTTTTAGTATATATATATATATATATATATATATATATGTGTGTGTGTGTGTGTGTGTGTTTGGATAGATAGAGCTATACCGTACCTATGGACGATAAAGGTTGTGTCCCAATTCCTATAAACACAGTAGTATATACTGTATGTTGACTATTTGGGATTCATTTGGGATTCAGTTCGACTCACTTCTAGCAGATGATTACTTACTACACGTCGCTGGCGAATCTTGTACGTTGTTCCTGTTATAAATATTATCGTTCATTTCCAAACTTCGTTTTGTTTCTTCTTAGTAACCTTTTCCTAAAGTACAACAGATAGATAGTTAGATATTAATAAATACACATATTACCTTATGTCGAAAGTAAGACTCGGGAATTCATGTTCAGTACAGTCTTCAGAGACTGATAATTTTGGTGAACTCTTGGTTCCATTATAGTTACTTGTATCTATATTTACTTATTTATATCATATTCATACGCACACACACGTGTGTGTGTGTGTGTGTGTGTCTGTGTGTATGTTTCAACAATAAAATAGTGAGAAAGTGATTAAGGAGACAGAGAATTGTAATCTTTGTTTAGTTTTGTGATTTCTTTGGCAAGATTGATTTCCGTCTTTTGACATAAGAACATTTTTGGAATTGTCATCGGGTAAAAAGCCGTGTATTTTTATAGGTCGCCTTGAAGATTGGCTTTCAAGTGTAGAAAACTTCTCTTCTCAAAACTGGCGTCTAATATCAGCGAATCGATTGTGTGTGTGTGTGTGTGTGTGTTCATTGAAATCAATAATCTCATTTTCATTCATGTAGGAGATTTCGGTTTTTCTTCTGTTTATATCCGTGCCTGTATTGATCAGTGTTTTCCTCCATCATCGGCCAGAGATTGCTCATTCTTACTAACAGTGACTCTTTTTCCTCTTTTTTTTTTATTATTCTTTATAATTCTTTACTTTTTGTCTGAATTTTCGTTTTAATTTTAATCTTTATCGGAATGAAAAAGAAACATTCAAACTCTTTGTTTGGAATTAGTTTTGATTGGCGTTATTTTATTGTATTTCGTTTTATATTTTCATAAAGAAAGTAACCAAATGAAGTATCAGACATTCTGGCTTTTAATCAATCGAACAGTTTTTAAGATTTGATTGATTAGATTTTCGCCCACTATTTGCGAAATTTGCTAATTCTACTCTATTTTTTATTTTGATAAATCATCATATATTTAATCCTAAGTCGATGGTTTTATAAATCATATGATCAATATATATGGCATTTTCCTGCCTCTTTCAGTTGTTCATATTCATCCAATACAACAGGCTACCTACCTATCCGACTATGTCAATGTTTCGTAACTAAGTTTCTTCCTTCGCATCATCTATCTACTGGCGTAAGACTTTCATATATAATTTTTTGTAAATCATATGTATAACTGTTTCCTATAGAATTCACTGTTTACGTCAGGTGTTTCATACATAATTCTTTATCTATCTACGTTATATATTTATATATATATATATATATATATATATATATATATATATATATATATAATGTATCTACGTGTGTGATATAAATATTTTTGTGTATCTACGTGTTTTATATACAATTCATGATGTATCTGTTTCATATATAATTCTCAATGTATCTAAGGGTGTTTTATTTATTTTTTAGGAATCGATGTTTCATACATAATGATTTGTATATCTATATATTTATCTTAGTGTTTAATATATATTACATAAGTAAGTGTATATTATATATATACATCATTTATTGTATCTTAATGTTTTATCACAGCCATTGTATATCTATATATATATATATATCTCAGTGATATATGTAAGTTTGGCTGACACTCTCTCTCTCTCTCTCTATATATATATATATATATATATATATGCACAGTCATAAACGGCCATATTATATATATATATATATATACAAACACACTGCAAGGTATATAAATCATTTTCCATTTATCTTTGTGTTTTAGATAAGATTTTTCTATCTCCCTGGTTAATATCTTAGTATTGTTTCATATATCTGTTGCAATTTGCGCGTATATATCACGCTGGAAAATCGAATGAAAGAAGAAATTAAGATTATAACTGTATTTCCAAATCAAAATGGATGAATATATATATATATATATATATATATATATATATATATATATATATCCCAACCTTTCGGCCGTTGTACGCTCTAGCCTTCTTCAAGTGGTTGGAATGTCGAACTGAACTCTTTATTTCGCTAACTGGTGTAGTCTGTTCTAGTTTCACGTGCCATGTTTAGCAATGCCTTTTCCCAAAAGTCTTTATATTTCTGCTATGAAACCTCATCTCCTATGAAAAATATCTCGCGCTTCTATCCAAATAATACGTCTTGCATCTCTGGAAAGGAAGGATCTACAGAAAAAAAAAAAAACATAAAACACACACACGCACATATATATATATATATATATATATATATTGTAACCGGGATCTAAGATAGTTGTCGGGACGGGATAAGTCTCTTATATCCGGGATTGGTCTATTTTGTTTAGGTAAGTATGGCTTTAATTTGGGACCAGAGAACATCTCTCTTATATACGGGTTACACTGTGTGTGTGTGTGTGTATATATATATATATATATACTGTTAACTATGAATTGTATACAAAACATGTTAATGTATTTTTATGCTTTCCAAATCGAAAACCTGAAAATGGTATACAATCTGCTAT
>OZ010571.1:112841558-112859058 GCA_963932145.1 Acanthosepion lycidas
CCCACGCGATCAAATGTGGCACATCTCCGAATTTAATGTGGGGTATCGGAGCCCGTAGGCTCGGATAAAATTCCTCGTAAAACCCGTATAAAACGGGGTCGTGTAGCTTTCTCGAGACGAGTTTCTGCTCTTTGAAATAGCCTCGTCTGGGGATCCTCTCTGCTCGGAGGTAGCGAGTTTGACCAGCATATCTGGAGAGTAATCTCCAACTGCAGACCAACATACAGTATTCACTACTGTATTTATATGAATCTGGACATACCCATTAACTTCTGTAGGTATGCTAAAACAATATATGAACATCAAATACAACTACAGTTGTAAAGGATTTAAATATAAAAGCGTTTAGGTATATTTGCATACAGTTTTGTATATCCCGACACAATAACTACAGTAATTGAGATATTTTTTTTCGAATTTAATGCACGAGTGAACAAATATTTTAAACTATCTTATTTTAAAATCCTGCACATATTTTCTTAATAATGATCACCAAATACAGAAAGGAAGAGCCAAAGTAGCAGATAATTCTGCTGTCGTGTTTTTGGTATGTAAGAAAAGGGTAGAAGTGAATTTCATGGGGATCGGCAGGAAAGATCACTGTTAACCCTAGATTTGAAGAGTCAAGATTTTAATGATTGTAATGAGTGGAAAACATCCTACCGGGAGTCAGTTTCACAAAGCAGCAGTTCTTGAGAATAACCTCTCACTATGGATCTTATTGTATATTATTGAAATATGAACATGGTGGGTCTTAGTTGTAAATATTAGGGATGGCTAAGTAAAGGAATATATCTCGTCTAAGCGCATGCCATGGAAACAGAAGATAGAACAGCGGGAGGACCGCAAAGTTATTTGTATAGGAAAAGGATTCTAGGACGCGTAGACGATTTTGATACCTATCAAGACTCGTAAATGAAGACTCAGGAGCTCCATCCCAGATATGACAGAAATATTCTATTTTGCGACTGATCTAGTTCTTGTAAAGATAGTGTATGTAAGGAAGAGTCAGAGACTTACTGCAACGGATAGATAAACAACCAAAATATAACGAGAAAATAATTTTAAGGGATTATGATATTGGACAATCTACTAAAGTCTATTTTAAACGTGTCCTCTGACCGGTTAATGTGTTCAAATATACACCGAAGTGTCAAAACTATAGGAGAAGCAATGTGCATGTAGTGGCGAGACGTAAGTGAAACATGTTAGCGTGTCTCGAACAATTCATTTTGATGATTTCAATGTCCCAAAAGAAAGAAGAATGATTTGAATGACGTTGATAAAGGCAAGATTTATTGGACAGAAGTCGAGATCAGTGTGTGTACTTTCCTTTTTGGTGTGAACCTATCGGCTGTTGTCCGTATAGGAAAATCACTTACTACCGATAAATCATTGGGCGGCGCAGTCTTATCTATATGATAAGAGAACGGAGGCTTTCACGGCAACTATGATCAAACATTTCTGACAGAAACTGGAGATAGCTATAATCAAGGCGATGGAATGAAAGTATCATAACACACTGTATCCAACCTTCTTGCGTGGCTTCAAGTTAATCAGAGTAAGCATATTAACCAAATTCAATAACACAAATCGCCTGAACTTCAATTTATGGTGTTCCTTCAGAACGTGGGCGTCTACGACTCTCTACAACTTCCTGTTTTTTTTTGTAGCGCTTGGAGAGTTGTCTGTTTAGCATTTCATCTCGTCGTTGTTCCGCCAAACACTTACACCTGCTTATTATGTAGTCTATTCGCTGCTTGATTCTCTCCCTCTTGCATCAAATTGCCCATGCCCTCTTTCTTCATAATAAACTCAAAAAATTATTTAAATTTAATGGAATCATTTTGATTATCTCTATGAGTCACGTCTTATAGGTAACTGTTTACTTCGACGCCAGGATATAATATTGGGAAATAATAAACTGATTAAAACTTAGTGATAGTTTTTAAAAGATTTTTGCAAATACAGACGATTTCATTGATGTATCAGCTACCTTCTCTAGAATAATATCGCTCAATATAACTTATGAACACGTCCACCCCTAATCCCACAGGCTAAATACGTGATCAATTAGGAAGTTTTAGGAAAAAGAAAAACAAAAAGCACACACGCGGAGACTCAGAAAGAAAGAGTTGAAATAACTATGCAACATAGAGTGGATATAGTTTGAGGAAATAGTCACTCAACAGGACATATAAGAAGGACAAACTTTCATTAAAAAGTCTTCTGTTACCCGGAAAATCCGCATTGTAAAATTGCGAGATTCAAAGGAAATCTTCTGAGAAAAATCACTGTAATGTTCCCGTCATTAATCATAACAGCTATTGATGTTCTTTCTTCTATGTGCCGCGTCTCTTAGGATGTTGGCGATCATGACTCTCCCCAATTTCCTGTAATTTGTAAATAACTTATTTTTGAACAAGTCTAATTCTAGAAAAAAAAAAAAAAAACATATCAAGCGGGAGAGGCAATCAAATTAAAGCATTACTTTTAAATATTTAAGAGTGTGATAATAATGGAAGCGGATGTAATAGGAAACTGCTGATGACGAGCATTACAGACGGAATACGCGTAGTAAATTCCACAAATAGCAGAAATCCTACCATATAACATTAATCAAATACATGTTTCAATAGAGCACCGGGTATTAGAGAAAACTCATTGTAATATCCATATCTATTGAGCAGTAATTGCTTAGATGGCGTATCGATTAACTACTTATTAAACAGGTAGTCTGAATATTTGTTTTATCAGTAAAATTAGTGCAAATAATTTTTTTATGAGAATATAAAGGGGAGCATTTCGAAACCAGCGTATGAAAACATCCACACATGAATGTGCATATATATATATATATATATATATATATATATATATATATATATATATATAATAAACTGATGAATAAAAATTGAAGTTCTATATTTGCAACATACTTAAGACGGTCTTAAAGATAGGTCCTATAAATTTACATCTGTTAATCGTTAACTGTTAGTGTATATATATATATATATGTGTGTGTGTGTATAAGGTATGCGTATATATCTGTGTGGGGGGTGGTTGTGTCAATGTGTGTGTGTGTATATATATATATATATATATATATATATATGGATGTATGTATCTGTAAGTGTCTCTCTCTCTCTGTCGCTGTCTCTCTCTCTCTCTCTCTATATATATATATATATATATATATATATATATATATATATATAA
Source organism: Acanthosepion lycidas (assembly GCA_963932145.1). NCBI lineage: Eukaryota > Metazoa > Mollusca > Cephalopoda > Sepiida > Sepiidae > Acanthosepion > Acanthosepion lycidas. The sequence goes on from OZ010571.1 coordinate 112,844,778, forward strand.
ACATCCCCCGTCTCTATAACATTCTGGATATATGTCGAGTCATCAAGAAATCTAGACTGAAACGAATTAAAAATTAATCCATTTTCAGTAAAAAATATTTATTTTTCATCCTAAATTCTTCCCGTGTCTATGTAATGAATTATATTCTTTCTAATCATATATTTCTGTTTGTCGTTATTTTTCTTTCGTAAAAGAGCGACAAATGACAGACAATTCAGGAAGTACGTGATTGTCAATGGCCCGAAGGGATACGGCACACACTAGATTTTAATGTGAATAAATGTTTTAAATATTTATCATATATTATACAATTATAAATTCCAATCATAATTCTTCATATTCTTCTATGTGCCGTGTATTTTTTACGCTTTTAATCATCGCTCTCCACAATTTTCTGTCCTTTGTCGCTCTTACTAAATTTTGTCATTTTTTTATCTTTTCTAAACCTTGCTTCGGCATCCATTTACTGTTTTTTTTTTTTTTCATTTTACACGTTGTTTTCCACTGTGCCTCATGACTTCAATCTTTCCTTTGAGTATAACTTCCCCTCCCAGCACTATTTGATTATGTGCCTTGGAAATTTCCATTGTCTATTTCTGATGTTAAATGTCCGTGCCCTTTGTGTTTCGATTTCTCTAAAACTTCGTTGCCTACCTTTTAAATCCATAATATTTCCAGCATCATTCTACAGAATCATATGTCTGTTCCTTAAAGTCACTTCGTTATTTGTGAGTCGATTCTCCAGCTGGACGACTGGTATTACATAAAATCTCAATACTCGTTTCTTTGTTTCTAACGAAAAGACCATCTGTTTCATTAGTCTACCATATGATATATTAAATCTATATAAAAAATATAATGTATAAACTGAGAGAGATTGAAAGATACATAGAAAAAATAGACAGATAATGTGCATATATAGTAGACATGGGTAATGCTCATAGATATATTGATATATAGATAACGCGCATACTTGGCCAAATAGATATGTAACGCGCACACCTAGCCAAATGGATATGTAACGCGCACACCTAGCCAAATAGATATGTAACGCGCACACCTAGCCAAATAGATATGTAACGCGCACACCTAGCCAAATAGATATATAATGCACACACTTAGCTAAATAGATATGTAATGTACATAATTCGATAGATATATAATGTGCATACATCTATAGATAGATATATAACGCACGTATGTAGATGGATAGATAACGTGCATACTTATATAGATGGATAGATAACGTGCATACTTATGTAGATGGATAGATAACGTGCATACTTATGTAGATGGATAGATAACGTGCATACTTATGTAGATGGATAGATAACGTGCATACTTATGTAGATGGATAGATAACGTGCATACTTATGTAGATGGATAGATAACGTGCATACTTATGTAGATATGTATATGGTTTACATATATAGATATGCAATGTACTTATTTAGATAATGTAAATACTTAGCTAAAGACATATATAATGTACAGCCAATATATTGGATAGGTAGAAAGTTAATACACCAAGATAGGTATCTAAAACATATACTGAGACAGATAGACATATAGTTAATGTACATTGAGAGATTGATAATATAAAGATCGAGAAAGATAGGTAGCTAACATACAGAACTGAAAAGATAGATAGGTAGATAATGCACAGCCATGGAAAGACAGGTAGATAATGCACAGTCATGGAAAGACAGGTAGATAATGCACAGTCATGGAAAGACAGGTAGATAATGCACAGTCATGGAAAGACAGGTAGGATAATGCACAGTCATGGAAAGACAGGTAGGATAATGCACAGTCATGGAAAGACAGGTAGGATAATGCACAGTCCTGGAAAGACAGGTAGGATAATGCACAGTCCTGGAAAGACAGGTAGGATAATGCGCAGTCCTGGAAAGACAGGTAGGATAATGCACAGTCCTGGAAAGACAGGTAGATAATACACAGTCCTGGAAAGATAGATAGATAGATAATACACAGTCCTGGAAAGATAGATCATATGCACACCTGGAATGTTAAATCTACGGACCGAAAAAGATAGGTAAATAATATACAGACAGAGAAAGATAATATACCGACCGAGATAGAAAGATAATGTTCAGGCTGAAACAGATAATATAATTAGACAGATAATTCCAGATTGAGATAATATATTGTTACAGGCTGGTATAGATAGGCAGATATATAGGCGACTTACATAGATATAGAGTAAATAATTACAGACTGAGATAGATATATTATCAACATAGATATGACATAAGATAATTACAAACTAAAATAGATTATGTACATAGATATATCGATAGATAACTGCAATGTGCAATAAATATATATATATATATATATATATATATATATATATATAAGAGAGATAGAGAGATAGATAGATAAATAGATAAATAGATAGATAGATAGATAAATAGATAGATAGATAAATAGATAGATAAATAGATAGATAGATAAATAGATAGATAGATAAATAGATAAATAGATAGATAGATAAATAGATAGATAGATAAATAGGTATGTATGTATCTATAGACTTGATCTTTCATCATAAATATCACACGTTTCACTGAATGTTGTTGGAACATGTTGCGCCTTACTGAACTTCCATTTCTCTGCTTGTACATAAGAACTCCGCTGTGTTTTCTTCCATTCCACCTCATGACACTTGCCAATCGGAGGGGCACCTGCGCTGGCACGTTCCGTCCGTTCCATTGAGCAGGGTAATTTCCCTGTTGATGGCAAACTCATCCCAATTGCCATTAACGCCACACCTACGACTACTACTACTACGAATAGCCAATAAAATCACAGCAACATTACTCAGGGCAAATGTAGCTGTGGCTGTATTCACAGCCCTGTGTGAAGGTGTGGTATCACCTGCACGTGGTCGTTATTTCTAGACATACAATGTTTTCTTGTTTAGAATAATTTGTTCTTACTCCATGAAAATGGCGGATTACATTGTTCAGCACGTTAAAAAAAATGAAAGACAAATAAGAGAACTTTCATCAATATGAATAAAAAAAATCGCCAAAATACTGGCGGACTGGATAGACGGATAACAAAAAAAAAAGAACAGAAATGGACTGTTTTTAGTTATAAGTAAAGGTAATAGTTTCCTGTAAAATTACAACCTCAATGAAAAAATGTGAAAAGAAGTACATATATTCTAAGCAAACTCGAAAACACACAAGAAGAAAAATATAAAAACTATACCAGCAAAAAATAACAAATATAAAAAAATATATAACAAGTTATCGTTATGTAATGCTTAGTTCTGGTGTAAATAGAAATTTGTCTGTTCTGCTGGTGGAATAAAATATGCACTTCCCGAAAAAGAGAAGAATTCGCATTAAAAGAGAAATGAAATAGAAAACGAAATGTAACAAATTCTATGTTTCTGTTATATAGGAATAACGTGTCACTGCCGACACCGAGTTTGAACATAGATCGCCAGTGAGCAAACACAGGAGAGCTCATTACTAAATTAAGAAGATCACATGACCATACAGGAAACACATATATAGAAAAACGCGTGATATCTAGATTAATCTGCCTTTCTATTCTATCATCTATTACTATACGGACCGCTATTCTATATTCTATTCGCTATACTATTTCTCTATTCAGATCACTATACGGATTACTATTCGAGCGAGTATTATCGAGCAAGTACTATTAGTGCGAGTACTATTCGAAGGCGTCTGAGACCAAAATTCTACGACGGTGTACTATAGTTGTATCTGCGATTACAATATGTCTACTACGGTAAACATTACAAAAGTGACAACGAGTATTCCTTGACATAACAAAAGTGGCAACGAGTGTTTGTTGAGATCACACAAGTTTCAAAATTTAACATGGGGTTTGAAAGATCAGAAATTGCATACCTCAAAAAAATAGACTAAAAAAACCTAATATGAAAATCGCAGTACTATTATATTGTGGCGGGATTCTGTTTATTAAGATGTTTATATTGAATATATTCGAATTTTCAGAAAGCCATTGACGCAATAAACTCCGTCAGAAATTTGGAAAAGACATGCAGTACTGCTTGGCATTCACGCCTAAAACGCCAGTACAAACATTTCAGAAAGATTTCCTAACAATCTGAGGAGAGTGCAGAGGATTCCGAAAGAGTTTCACGAGTCTAATGATGATGCCAAATGTAGGCAGTACGGAAAACTCACTCTGTTCTGATAAGAAAAGAATTCGCAAATTTGTTGGTGAAGGCTTCAGACTCAACACGGAGGACTACATCAAGAACCTTGACAGATAGGGCTGCGATGGGTAAATAAGGTGGCGACTGGAAGACCCTATGTCTGGCAAGAGGCCTCTGCAACATATCACACAAGCAAGATAAACCATTCATGGCTGTTAGACAATATCTGCGACTACATCACACCTTACACCTGGTCATCTATCTCCCAGACTATAGCACCCTTTGGAAGCATATGTGCGGCGCAATTAAGCAAGATACCAACAAAACTCAAGGTAATAACAAAGATGAACTGAAAGCAAAGATTATGGCAGCATTGATCAACTTACAAAAGGAGACCGACCAGAAAAGTTCTTGGAGATTCCGAAGTCGTCTGAATGTTGCGGTTTGTGCCAATGACTATTATATTCACGACATTTACTCGTTAGTATTTGAAGATATGTTTGTGTAATTTTGGTAATTATATCTGTGAAAATAAGATGGCTGTTTTATTTTCATTTTTGTGTAATTTAGACCAATTTGTATCCATTGCACCGTGTATGTATATATATATTTATTCTCAGTTCATCAGTATATACCCTACTGGATATGTCTGGGCAATTTTGAAACTTTAGTGTTTCTCAGCCAGAATTGACAAAACTGTGAATTAGCTTGTTTATTGTAGCATAGTCGTATTCAAAGCGAATATATATCTGCTTCTACTTGAAATTTGCTTAATGGTTCAATTCAGAAGTCTCTCATGAATGATTCAATAAATGAAACTTAGAAAAACAAACCTTGTGTCAAATCTTCGAATTTATCCCGGAATCCATTACAAGCAATTTGCATTCAGGAAGTTTTTCAATAAGCTGAAAAATCGAAAATGTTTCACGTACGAACTGCAATGAAAACAATTTATTAAGAAAATTTGGATTCTATGGTCTGTCAGCAAAACATAGATATTTCGGTATCCGGTATCGGGAAAGAATTCTTCAAATCTTAGTTCACTGTTTAGCAAAATAATACGCCGGTGAGCATTGTTAAGAAAAAGACCCGGAAAATTATTCGAAATGGTTACTGATACTGAAATCACCATTGAAAAAAGAAAAATGTGACAAGGCACCTGATGAGAAGCTCACTTTTGTTAAACGAATTAATACATATTTTATTCCCTATCAAAAAATAGCCTAAATAACAGGGTAGTATATAACATTGCTAGCAGCCAGTCAAAGTGAATGAAGAATAATTCAACGGGTAAACACTCCGCTTCCTATTCCAAAACGTCTTGGAAATTCATTGATAATAAATAAAGTTAATTTCTGGAAAGAAATGATTGTCTACGTATGGACAAAACAGGGCATTAAATTATTTAACTAAACATCAATTCCCTAAGAATTGGGCAACATAAAATTGAGACATTTTATTATATTTGAAATTACTCATATATTTTACATATATATGTGTGGGGGTATACGCCGAAAAATATTTATTATGACATAAATATTTCTAAATTATGATAATAGCACTATTCTTATGAGACGCAACTCTATAAGGAAACATTAAGTTTTCAGTGACCAATGTTATAGTCGGTTAAAGTTTATTGAAATTTACTTACAAAAGTGTTTTCAGGAAAAATAGCTTTTCTAAGTCCACACGTTACTATCCATCATCGTTCTTCCCCGTACTAAAGTGGGATAACTCTCTAGAATTTTATTTGAAATAGTATGGAAGAAAACTTTATATATATATATATATATATATATATATATATATATATATATATATATATGGTATAATTGAAAAAAAATTAAACTGACAAATTTCTGGAATATATCTAACAAGATTATGCTTTATTTACATTATTCGGACTATTGTCCTCATCTTTTTCGCCATATTTATTACTATGTTTCGTCCGTTGTACGCTGCGGCCTTCTTCAACTGGTTGGAATGTCGAACTGCCTTAACCGGGTATCTTTGGGTCCTGTCACTGGATCTAACCAACACCTTTATCCACTGTGCCATGTGTCCTTGAGTGTATATATATATATATATATATATATATATATATATATATATAATTATGCTTGTACGTATATACAGTATAATGATTGAAAAACACTGTCGCAATAATTGCTTTTGTCCGTTTTCTCTGACTGATACAAAGAATTGATTACGTTAATATTTATCTATTGTAAAAAATATAAGAATAAAGATAATACACACACGCACACATGTATATAGATCAAAATGCTATTGAAAAATGGTGATGTGAAAGAGGAAACCAATTAATCCAAGTTATATTGCTGAAGGTAAATTCTTTAGTTAATTTAGACTCAGAAGCTTCAGATAATTTTTTTAATGCTAATCGAGGAAATGTGCACCGGAATAGGTTCTGGTTATTAACATCAATGCAATTTGCATTGCGTATTAATCAGGTCATCCCATAAGTTCTGTCCGAATTTTAAATAAAGAAAAGAAGAGACCAAATGTTACATTTAATTACAGATTCAATTAACAATGTATTTTCCCTGATTATCTATGACTTCCTTCCATCTATGAACAAGCTTACTAATTTCATTACTGTAAAATTCTTTTGACTTTGATTCGAAGAACTCACAAATGTCAGTTTTAACCTCTTCCTGTGTTACAAAAGATGTTTCTTCCAAATGATTCTGTAAGATACGAAACAAATGAAGGAAGAAGATCGGGAGAATAAGGTGAATGAGGAATTTTCTCCCAACCAAGTTGTGACGAGATTCTTGCTGTGTGGGGTCGCGCATTGTCCTAATGAAACATCACCTTTTTTTGATACACTAGACCAGGTTTTTTTTTCCTCAAAGTTTGGTGCAAACGCTCTAATTGCTGACAGTATATTTCAGCATTAATTGTTGCATTAGATAGTAAGAATTCAAAGTGGATTATACCTTGGCGATCCCACCAGATTGAAAGAAGAACCTTTTGTCCATGAATTCCATTCTCAGCTGTGGCTGGGTTTCTTCCCGTTTACCAAGCCACTTTCTACGAGTTTTAACATTGGGATAAAAGATCCATTTTTCGTCGTCAGTCACAATTCTATCCAGAAAAGGTGGAAAATTTGGTGAGAATAGAGAGAAGAGCAGATGACAACTCGGGATTTGAGGTTGTTTTCAGACAATTCATGAGGCACCCATTTTCCAAGTTTACGAACTTTTCCAAGTCGTTAAAGATGACGATGAACAGTTGTATGGTTTGAAATGAGAATCATTGTCAATGCCTCAACTGATAAAGCAGGATTTTCTTCAAGGGATACTTCAAGAAGCTTTTCATCAAACTCAACTGGAAGTTTGGTTCGATCTTCATCTTCAAGGGTGAAATCTCCACCTCTGAATTTTGCAAACCATCTTCTGCAAGTTCTTTCATTCACACTTTCCTCTCCATAAACTGAGTGAATGTCTCTAGCCGCTTCGGCTGCTGAGTTTCCTTTCTTGAACTCATAAAGCGTTATGTGCCTCAAATGATTCTTGGGTACTTCCATGTTATCAGGGTTTTAATCAAACAAAATTTAATTTAATTTTATTGTTCTCTAAAATAAAATTTGATCAGTTTAAATACATCTAAACATAAAAATAATGTTCAGCTCCATTAGATATTATAAAACATTTTTTAAATTTCGTTCATTTTAACAAAAAGTTAAAATTCGGACAGAACTTATGAGAGGACCTGATATATAATTCCATATTAATTTGTACTATATTCTTACATATTTTTTCTTCATTTGTTATTTCTAGTGGTCACTAGTGTTTGATTACATTTACTTAATAAACAGTATAATACCTTTAATAATGAAACGGAGCGTCTACTTTGTTTATTTTAGGATTCCAACTGAGCAGATGTGTCTATTTCGAAAGACAGAGGAAAATCTGTTTAAATCTTCTATCCAGCTTTGCTTTTCCGAGACGTTTAAATTACATCAGATCTAATGACGGTTTCACTTATAGGAACGCAGTTTCGAATCCTGCCTGAGAGCGTATATTTTTCTTCACTAAATTTTTTTCGAATATCCAGGCCGATAGACCATCATAATTAAATATAGTGTTTAATAAATAATTGGAGGGACAAAAATAAAGTTCATTAGACTACGACAGAGTGTAAAACATCTTTGCTTGCCTCTGTAAACATAGCATGCTAGGAGATGTTTTATTAATTTCCATGCCAAATGCAATTAAATTGCAAATGAACAAAAGCGGAAAAGGGAAATAGAAATGGAGACAGATCAGTTGAATGTGCCATGAGAATGAAAGAAAAGAAAAGAAAATAAGAAATAATGACACGAGAAAGAAGAATTCTAAAAAAAAAATGAAGTGTATCCAATTGAATTGCAGGTGCACGGTCACATTCGTCCTTCATTTTGTTAAATTTTGATTAAAATCCTTGAGCAGTAAAATCGGGGGAAAAAAACGAAAACAATAGACCCAGTGGAAAAGTAGTGACTATTTTTCTCACTTATTGTTTGCTTAATATATGCATAGATGATTAAACCTTGATTGGATTTCTTGGCGCAGTCTTAAAAAATATACGTATTGGTATTCGTTTTATTTACTCTTATCTCAGAATATGTCAAGATTTGAGGTTTATCCATATTTCCGTTTAGTATTACTGTTAATATATTCCGAATAAGAATAAACTGATTTTATGACGGGCAACACGAGCAATGTATGCGGGAATTCTTATTTGAATATGGTCGGGATATATTCCGAACTGCAATGTAGACAGTCGGCTGTAGATATAAATTCTGAATTTGCAGAATCTGTTAAGGTTTTTTCCTGTTAATCATTTACCTCTTTCTAGCTCATTCAGCATATTATTGTATATTCTTCAGACGACATTATAATGATATTATTAACTGAATAATATCAAAATCCTCTACTCAATGTTCTATGCAGTAACATTCTTCAGTAGGTAATACTATATATTATAGCCGCCTTGTAATTCTTAGTGATTGAATCTATGAGTTGCCAATTTTGATATTATTATACATAATGCTTTTGGTTTCCATATATATTTAGGTTAATAATTTTCTTAGGTTCCTTTTAAGCGTATCTTCATTTCGAAACAACCAATATATATTAATCATAAATGCCCCAGGTTATGTTTTTAGCCACTGATACGCGTATATGAAAGTAATTGATGTCAGTAGAAGTTAACTAAAGCCTAACAGACAGCATATAGGAGATGGAGCTGAAAAGTTGTTGACAAAAGCAAAGAAACCTTTATGACAATAATCTAAGTTTGGTTATTTAAGAACATTTTGAAAAGGCTCTTGGGTTTAAATCTTACCAACCCATATATATATATATATATATATATATATATATATATATATATATATATATGTGTGTGTGTGTGTGGCTTAAATACTATTTTTAAGCATGAAACTGACATAAGTAACTACTTTTTTCAGAGATACAATCTCCCAAAGATATAAAATTGTAGTCTTTTCCATATCACTATTTGACAGAGCAATGTTATTGCGCATGATTAAATTGGTCGCGTTAAAATTACTATAATATATAATTAGTTTTATTTTCTTCTCTTGCGATTAGTCAGGACTTTTACATCATGTTTATAGTTAGAATGCATTTGATTGCGCTATAGTAGGTTGATATGTTTACAGTAATTTGGGGAAATATTATATTCTTTTTTATTCATGTTAATATTTTTAATGGGTCGTCTAATTTGTTCATCAACGAAGTACTTTGGGAAATCAGTAATTTCAGTTTCTTTAATATTTTTTCATTAAGTGTAGAAATTCTCGTGGAGGAATGAATGTTTTGACGGTCTATTAAATTTTGTATAATAGCTTTTTTTATAATATTCTTGACATTCACTTTTATTGGCTAGAGGGCACGAATTTATGCTAGTTGATTTTTCTCTACAGATTGCTGGCCAAAGCATTATCAAGTCTCATACTTCATTTATGGATACAAGTTATATTGCACAGGTTTTAAAAATGCGTTAATGCCCACCTTCCCTATGCAGGAAAATACTTAGACTATACAATAGATTACATCATGAAAATTATAAATAAAAACCTTCAAATTCTCTTGGCCATCTTTATCAAACGCAGCCAACAAACATTCAACAAAATTTATTACGACTGTAGCAGCGTCGTGTTGAAGTACATATAACAAACATTTAAAACAATATATATATATATATATATATATATATATATATATATATTAGTATGGGGTTTAGAAATTTGAGAGATTAATCAGTCTGACATTTGTGAAATTCCTCGGATTTTAGCGTGTATGGTTTAACACATCTCTCGAAAAAAATTAAATACCGAAATAAATACACTATTCTAAGTGAGATTCAGCTTTGGGAAGAAACTCAGCTCTCAAGTTTCACGTACTAGAAAGTACCAAATTCTATATATCGTATGTTCGCCTAGGATTTACTCACAGTCGGGTAACCAAGTTTATATACAGTATGTTCTTTATTATGTAAGTGTAATATATATATATATATATATATATATATATATATATATATATATATATATATAATACAGAGAAAAATGCTTTCCACCATATTTGTAATAAATACAGTCGTTATTTTCTTACGAATATAACTCCTAATTTAATCCAGAAATAAATAAATTTATTTAAATCCTACTTGAAGGAGTAATGCTTCCAAATACGTGGAAGGAGACAGGTGACTGCCTTGTTTTCAAAATGCGTCTAAGCGCACATCCCCGTCTCAACAACGACCAATCAGTTTCTTTAGTGCCGTCAGTAAACGTTTTGAGGTTGTAAGCAACAAGAACTTTTTGATGGTCACATCAAGGGATAATATCTTGAGCAGCAAACAATACAGATTTGGGAACTTCTCCGTCCACTGATGATATCCCTTCATTACTCAGAATCAGAACAATAAATACATCTCATATTATCGCATTAGATATGTCTGAAGCCTTTGGCAACGTATGGCTTAGAAGATTACTGGACAACACACCAGCTATGGAATCACTTTCCAGTTATCAAGTCTTTCCTATCAAGTGGTTAAAGAAGAAAATTGTTGGTTCTCTGGTAACGCTATAGTAGTTACCAGATTGTTCATGGTAACCTCGACCGTTTCTACTAGAAACAGATCAGAACAAAAATGGACTACTTCTGTCATTTATGAGTACTAGATTCACAGTTTTTATTTTTCAGTTAAAACCATCCGCATCGTCTTGTGGGTGATTAATTTACATGCTACAACACCATTTTCACAGACGTAACGTTGTATACCTTTCATGAATCTAATGCTACTTCCATGGAAAGTGTTCAGATAAACTACATTACTACTTTCAACTAGTTCCTAACTTCACATTTACGATCCGCCATGTCATGCAAATTTAGCAAATGACACTAATTCCCTTTGTATTCCCTTAGTGAGATACAAGTCACACTCGAACTGTTTCTTTCCCCGAATCTCTTTGTGGAATGGTCTTTCAAGTGGATGTTTCCCTGATAACTACTGTTATAAACCGTACCTATGAACACGAATGGGTAAGGTCCCAGGTCTCATAAATATATTTATAAATATATACTATTGCAAGTGGCGGTAATATGCTGTCTAAGCATTCCACCACTAGTAGTGGTTTATCTACTTCACGCTGCTGGCGAGTATTTTATTTGTTGAGGATAAAATAATTACCATTTCATTTCCAACCTTTGTTTTAGTTATTCCTCATTTAGTAACTTTGTCTAGATGACAACAATTACAATATGAACATGTTAAAGTCTAGGTATAACCGCCACCTTCCTCAAATATCCACATAAACTTTGACTCTTTCTCTTCAATTTTCTAAATGGGGTGGCTCCTGAGCTTTGTATAGAGTGAATATTGTTATACAAAATGTTTTAAAATCGAAATATACGATCACATCTTATAAACATGTGTAGAAGCCCTATTAAAATTATTTTCTTTTTTTTTACACTATCAGTTTATAATATCTACCTTCTGAGATACTTCAAAACCTGATCTACATTTTACTTTAAACATATATAAAATAACAGTAATGATCCAAATACTAATTGTTATTTCCCCCGGTATAAAATCACTTACACACATTAAGCACGAAGAGAATCAATTCATTTTTGCATTAACTTACTTGTCAGCTCTCCGATGTGGACTATGATATAAAAATTGATACATTGCTTAATTTTAATAACTATCATCGTTTTCGTTGGTACATGTTTTCGGTATGTGGATAATTAACAGGAAAGATGCCAGTGACTTTTTGCGTCTTTCAATACAACACATGCACTTCCTCAGTTCTCATTTAAAACGTGTTAGGTTTAACCAACTTCCGATTTGAATCCTACTTCCGAAACATTTGTCACTATTTATTAACTTTGATATTATGTCTTTCGCAACTTTTTTTTTTTTTTTAACTTTGTTTGGATTTAAGTAGTCACCGTCCTCTTAAGTCTCGCCCTCTTTTTTTTCATTTGGAGGCTTGTTAGCATTTGTAGTTATTGGTTTCCTGTCATAGGAAGAGAGATTTCAAAGCACTGACTGGTTGACATCCGTGTTGGCGGAAGTAGCTGTCCTTTCCACAGCATTTTGTCAGGCGCCCTTTGATTGGTTTACATTTATTCGATCAAATAACTTGTGATTTATCTTCTTCAGAATTGCTGATACGGAAGATCGAAGACATACAATTTTTACGTTAAATTTTGCTAGTCTATTTTAAAAAGAAAGTTGCAAAAAAACAAAAACAAAAAAACAAATGTGAATGCAATATAGAAAAGTATTAAAATAAATGAAAAAAATGAAAGCAGGAAATGCTGTTGAATGACATAATTACCATATAATCAAATATAGATATTCCAATATATTGCAAGATTTAAAAAAAAAAAAAAAAAAAAACACTTTCCGGATTTTACTGTACTTTCAGTATGTGCAGTTAGGTGCCGTCTGTGATACACGGTTAGGCGATCATGTATCTTTCGAGACATAACTGACGAGGCAGATTCTTCCCGCAGTAGGTTGTCATATCTTTCTTCAGTAGACCAGTTGCAATCCAAGGTCTGTCCTGCTATAGCTGGGGGAAGAAAAAGAAGAAACATACCTTTCCCAATGGTATAAGCACGTATATGAATGTAATGTATTTGACTGGAATTCGAACTCGGCACTCCGATTCATCAATGCAAGCCGCTATCCATTACTCCACTGATCTTTACCTAGAGATCCTTAATTTCAGTGTTACCCAAACGTTATCTAGTTTTTGTTTACAAATAAAACTATATACATACTCATATATTGTACATTTTTATATGAATGTATACAGATAAGTGTAAAAAAAATTCAGTTGTTCAAGGCGTATACAGTTATTCGCAAAAAAACAATTGGCTGCAATTATCTTATTAATTGTTATTATTACTTCTTATGTCTAAAGTTGAAAGAAGATCTTGACAAAAGAAAGAAAGAAACTTACTAAACATTATTTACTGATATTGAAAATATACGACAATGATAATATAAGTAGAATGAATTGTTTACTAATATTTGCAGATTCCCCATTATATTTTTAATAAATCTCCCAGGTACAATTTGCTTATTGGTCTTTCTTTATATTTTCCCTATATTCCAACGACAAAAATGTATTTTTTTTAAAACTAATCGCAATTCATTTGTGATTGTAGGAAGCATCTTTGAATTTCTCATTTGTCGCAATATATACTTTCTATTGACCGTCAATTTATGCTTACAACACCGATCAGTTACATCCATTTAATTAGATGTTTTAGCACAGATTTGGTAGGATTCACAAATTTACTTGGTCACAATACTAAATTTAGAATCAGATAAATATCATTATTTCAAAAATAAAGTTAAATTAATTAACTGTTTACTAGAAATATTAAGCACAAAATCCAATTTGGTTTCGTTTAATTTATCTATCATGTCTTTGCTGATTTTGAATGTTTGAGTAAAGATGATTCGCTTATGTCGGTGAGCAGAATATTTGATATTTAGTAAAATGCAGTCTTCATCTGCAGATTTATTCAGTTATGTGTCCGA
>OZ010571.1:112864058-112886558 GCA_963932145.1 Acanthosepion lycidas
CTGCGGGAATCTGCGAGTAACCCACTTGTCTATCTTTTGTAGATGATTGGAAGAGTAAAACTGATAGTAATGAAACAAACGTTACTTAGGGCTAAAAAGGATATGAAACTAAAAAATACGATGGTAGCAATGATTCTGAATGAACACACCGCATATAAGAAGTAATTGGTAATATTTATTTAGAAATAAGTTACTAAACAATAGTATGTGTCGAAATATTAATATGTTTATATATAATCCCCTCCAGAAGTAATGTAACAACAAGGCCAATTCCTTTACTATTGTTATTAAATGAATACATTTGGGTTTAAGATCAAATCCTGAATATGTAACAAGAGTTCAGAATTTCAAATTTTATTTCCTGGTATTTAAATGAGATTTATTAAATATGCCACATTTATCAAATCAATCCACTTCAGGCGAGCAAATGTAAAGAATTAAATAGACTTAAATAACAATTTAATATTTTGTTGCATAAACCTTATTTGCATTAGCTGCATCCAGCCTGCGATCCATTGACATGACCAATCTTTTGATTTTATTATTTTAAGCTTTACCAGACATTTAACACAGATTCTTTCAGCTCCCCAGTGCTTCAGGTGATTTCTTCCTTCAGCATCCGCGTCATAAGATGAAATGCATGCACTATGTTCTTAAGGTTCGCTTACTGACATAGTAAGGCTAAAATTATCCACTATTTCCCAGATGAAGTCCTTTTTTGTGTTGTCATTATGATTTGATTTCGGTCATTGGCCTACTACATGATAAACTTCCTCCCGATTAGTTTGGATGCATTTCTTTATAAATTGTCAGAAAAAAAAAATTCTGTAAATTTCTGAATCCTTTCTGCTGCTAACATTATGAGTAACATCATCAATGAATATGAATGATCCTGCTCAAGAAGCAGCCATGGAAGCCCAAGCCAACTCACTGCCTACATCATTCTCTACAGATGAGCTTGTATGCTTCAGAGCATAAGCAGCCCTTCCTTTCCCCACAATTTGGTCTTTCATTTCGCTTTGGTAGAGATTAATCTTGGTCTCATCAATTCATAAAACTTATTACTCATTTCTTTACTTCCTTGCAAATTCCAATCTGGTCTGCGGATATTTACTGATGAGGAGTAGTTTGCATCTTGTGGTATGGCCACTTTATTTCTGTTCTCGATGTCTTCTTCGGAGAGTGGATTGTAAAATCGTCACCTATGCACTGTGGAATTTGTTGATGATCCTGTCTGTTGTTTTGAGGCTTTTCGTCACAGCTCACACAATGTTTCTGCCATCAATTGTTTTTATACTAAATGGCCGACCTGTTGTATAACTTTCGTCTATACAGTTGCTAATATCTCGTTATTTAGTTTTTATTCACTCATATATATATATATATATATATATATGGAATTGAAAGAGAAAGGTTTAAACCCACAGATTGATTGTAAGATTATAGGTTCCGCACATACTCCTAATAGCCCTAGAGATAGGTGTAGCTTATGTTTACAAGGAAAAAGTAGAATAATAAAATACAATAACCAAAAGAAGTAATTAGCCTTAAAATGCGGACATAAAAATGAATTCATATTTCCCTAATATAGATTATATTTTATTAGCTATTAGGTTGCTGCAAAAATAATGTCGTTTTCTCACATTTTACTATGTGAGAAAACGACATTATTTTTGCACACACCTAATATTTCTCTAATTCTTCAAATCTCAAATGCATAATTCAAATGTTTATATTTTTTACACCATTTTAATTATTTTATAATTGTCTTCTGTTCTATGAACTGTCCTCCCGTTTATTACTTCCACTTCTTTATATATATGTAAGTATTATATATATATATATATATATATATATATATATATATATATATATATACTTGTAGTTTTAGGTTTTTAAATATTATTGCGTCATTTTTATTCTTTAATATAACAAATTCTTTTTTTATTATTACTTAGCTATTAATTATAATCTCATTTAATTGTAATATAAATTATCTAAATATTAATTAATTTTAATTTATTAAATATATTTCTCTTTTAAGTATAATTTATCTTTGGAAGAACATTTTTAAATAGGATTTTGTATTTTCAAACTTAAAATCATTTCTATAAAAAAATAAAACTTTATTTTTTTCTCTTAGTTTCAAATTAAACATTTATTCTACATATTAAACAATTTAATGTCATAAGGCTAACATTCGTGTTTAATTTTATAAGACCACTTCATTTTAAGGCTAATATCTACCACCTTCCCGTGACCACAGGCTCGTGCATTTTGTCTGAATAAAACTTTGAAATGGATAATTTATCTATTAATTTTTCGATAGCTGTTACAGTTAAATTTCTAATTCCAACGCGAACTCAATCTGTATACCGGGGTTGGATAAGACTTACGAAGTTTTAGGCGGTTGAAATAGAACTATAGCTATAAGCCATGGTTTACTTTATATATATATATATATATATATATATATATATATATATATATATATCGCGCAATGGATTCTTAAGTCATCAGCTATAGTTTGATGCTTCAACACAATGTTCAAACTATATATATATATATATATATATATATATATATATGTGTGTGTGTGTGTGTGTATGTATGTATGTGCATGCATCCATGGGCATTTTGTAAGATTTTAGCCCAAGAGACTTGTCGAAATCTTGATAAGTGATCAAACGTCAGATTAAATTGTTAAATGTTTCTTGCTTGGCCAAAATCTTTTCATCTCCAATCCTTATATGCTTTCTGGTAGGCTATAGTAAACTAATAATGACATCACTTAAATTAATATATGCTTACATGAGAATAAATTCATAAGCTGTGACATTTTTGATGAACATTTTATATATATATATATATATATATATATATATATATATATATATATATATATATATATATATATATATATATATATTATATATATATATATATCGTACCAAATGGATCGTCTATACCATTAATGATTTTTTTTTCCATTTTCTATCGATTATCGGCCTTATTTTCATATTTTGATAAACCGTCACACGTACATATTACAAGTAGTAACAGATAGACGTCAATGAATAATAATTTCATAGTATTTAATTACCAAACGAAATTAAAATATATTAACAATAAACAAGTAAACAGGCAACGGAAAATTTATTGATTACTTATCAGTTAATAAACGACTGCATAGAGCTGCTAAGTAAAGTAACAATTCGTCTTGAGACATAGGGCACTCGACTTCAATGTCCGGATTATCACAATAATCAGACACATAATTGCAACCACCCAGTCAGTGGTATGTTATCTCTATTTGTAGTAAATGGCGGTCTACATAATCATAGTCTTGAGATTCACGTTCAAACACTCAGCAGTCACGCTTTTTATTCACATGTGACACTATTTTAACATGTGTTTTATTTAATAGCATTCACTTTTCTTAATTTCCCTTTAAATTCTATCGGAATGTCTGGGATGAGTATTTATCATTAGTTATGCCATTTACAGTAGCCGTAGTCGTTCTTCTTATAATTCAACGTTTCGGCAGCGAAACAACTGTGCAGTAATAAATGAGAGGTAGCAGACATATCTACAAACATATCCAGTAGAAAGAAAACATAACAACTCTGTATGTTTTAGAAACTGTTGTATTTGAAATTCCCTGAAGAATTCCAAGAACATGATGATGGCAGAAGGGGACAACGGCCGAAACGTTGTGATAGTTGCGTCAAAGGGGATTACAACTGTCTAACTGTAAATCATGCAAATAGAGTTCTTGTATTTTCTTTATGCAGTTGTAGACTATTTTCTTTTAAAACCCAGACCCTGCATCTCGTTTAAACATCATTTACATTGTGATGCTCATTGGAATGCATTATTTTTTAAAGAATCTTGTCTTCTCTCTATTCAGACTTCACTGTGTCGTAACGGCAATCTCCTCCAAACGTTACGTATCTCGCTATTGTAAGGTGTTCTCTTTTTATTGTATTTCTCAAAGGAAACATTCATCTCAACAAAGAAATTCTTTGTCGATGCCGGACGGGCAAACAATGTCGAATTCAGTAAATCTCAAACCAAACAATTCTTATACGTAACGGACTCACCGAAGATAACAGGTTCTTTCTAAAACGGTAATTAATTTGGCAAGCGCAAGATAATCCTTCTTTCTTCAATCTTTCTTTCTTTCTCTACATCACCAT
The DNA here is from genome assembly GCA_963932145.1 of Acanthosepion lycidas. NCBI lineage: Eukaryota > Metazoa > Mollusca > Cephalopoda > Sepiida > Sepiidae > Acanthosepion > Acanthosepion lycidas. The sequence continues at coordinate 112,868,258 of OZ010571.1, forward strand.
CGTTATCTTCATTCGTCTATCTCTCTCTCTCTCTCGATTCCTGTAATGTTAGCAAAGTGGTCTTGAGAAAAAGACCGTAGATAAATATTGCTAGACAGCTGAACATGCTACAATCTCTAACAGGAAAAAATGATCCAATCGGCCAATTACTTTTTCTAGCTGGATACAGCTAAAGCAGGGTGTAATATTTTAAATGCAATTATTTTTACAGAAAGATAAATGGAAGTCAACAGCTTTCTAATTGTGGCTGATTAACTTTCATAGTAAATCTGTCTTCGATAAGAATATTTGAAATAAAGAGTTATAAGATTATCATCTGAGTATTTACTGTAATTATAGTGTATTTATAATTACTAAAATAAACAGTTTGCAACTATAGCGTTTGTGGTAAAAGAATAAGTACATACTATCTCCTCTGTCACTTGTAACAAACGCCTATAATAAAAAAAACCCTTTCAGCGCTAAAGGGGAATTTGTCAAATAAAGCGGATATTTTATCTGAATTCACTCCCAAATATTAATTCACCCCCCCCCCAAAAAAAAAAATATTTACTAAAATTCACACCAAATTCTCCTAGAGCTTTTCAATTACATTCGTGTCGAACTGACCTTTGCGATCGCCGCAAATGTGGGCGACTAGAGTGCGCTTTTTTTTTTTTTTTTTAGAGTGTGGACTCAACTTTCGCGCTATATACAAGCAAGAAATAAATGTTTGTCTTTTTTTTTTTTAATTGTAAAAAATTCCTTGTAAGTACCTCAAATAACATTCGTACATATGTAATGAGAACATTTCCCTGATTTTTGATAACTTATAATTCTGAAGGTTGATTTATAATATCAAAATAGTGTCGAAAATTTAATAAGAATGCAAACAAAATTTGATTTAAATTCATAATTTCTTGGGGTGAATTAATATACGCAAGAAGTAACTTTCTATTATTTAGGGGGGAATCAATAGGAAAATTCAATAAAGCTTCATAAGATTCTACTTAGAATTGTTGCTATCAGCGTTAAAACAAGAATTCTAAACGGAACAAGCCAACGTGTGGCTACATTTATCACGAACAAATTTAAGCAAGCCATTCATAAGCTTAATATATTAGGGCTTTAATTCTACTAGTGTGAAAAGTAATCGTAAATATTTAGACAATACACTTGTAACTGTAATCAAATACTCACATAATTACGAAGTTCAAGTTTAATAATTAAAAATTAAACATTAATAAAGAAACAAAATACTATAATTTTGGCATGAAACAGGAAAATGAAGATCATATATCTAAAAATTTAAATTAAAACAGAACGATTTATTTAATGTCTTTATTTCTAGTCGTGTATAACGGTCAAAATTATTTTTCTCCCGCGATATAAATTCAATTAAAATGGATATATTTATACAACGTTTTTAGAAAGCAGAGAATAACATTTCTCTTCAATAATATCTCTAAATGTTTAAATGTTTAAACATTCAAATAAAATATCATTTATTTTATTTTGCATATATAAACCTCGAAATTTATCAGCCAAAATCCGTTTATATTTCCGAACTTATTTTTTATTCTCACACAGTTGTTATCTGTTTTAGATTGTTTCAAAGTTAAAGGCTAAAATAATATCATACACTGAATTATAATACTCTTAATTGAAGTTATAATAGTGGTGGCAAGCTGATAACCTTGTGACATTAGGTCATGGAATTTTATTACAAAAACACCACCCAAAAATAATAAAATTTCACGGCTTTACCCAATATAAAAGACGCTTCCTGTCACGGAAGAAATTTTAAGAAAAATGTGAAATAAAATACAAATATGCCTACCTGTGAGTCTCTTCTCAATTCCGATAATAGAAAATGGATATAAGACTTACCTGAAAAAGAAAGGAAACTTCAATAGAATCAACTATAAGAAAACAGTTATGTAAAAAAGCGAAAAAATCCCCCCCAAAAAAGCATACATGACGACAAACATATCATATAAAACAAATTATAAACACACGCATATATATATATATATATATATATATATATATATATATATATATATATATATATATATCGCTTACAAAATTAACTCTAGAATTGAACTGGAAACTTAAAAGAAAGCTGCGGTAATTGAAATTTATTTTGGATGTAATCACCAGAAAAAATAGTTTTCTTCATCTTCCTTTCAGAAAAGGTTATTACAGCCTCTGTCAGAAGGTAGATGATAACATTTTGGGATTATTGCGTTCATATAACCATAACATTTTACATGCCAATATTCCAGACATTTGATAATACGAAATTTCATCATTTTTAAAGTGCAGTACATTGCATTTACTTACTTTCCATTGTCTTACATACATGACTAAAAAGCAAAAAATACACCAACACGTAATCATAATGTCGAGTATTTAATAATTTTATCTTTATGTGTGTTTATGAGTGAATAAGTGAGAAAGGAAGAGAAAAATGAGGGATAGAACGAATATATTTCTGCTTAAATATTTTGCGACAGCGTATAAAATTATTGAAAATATAAGCAAAAGACGCAGTTATGTTTGATACCGTCCTCTCTCTCTCTATATATATATATATATATGTTATCCTCCTCTCTCTCATATATATATATATATATATATATGTTATCCTCCTCTCTCTCATATATATATATATATATATATATGTTATCCTCCTCTCTCTCATATATATATATATATATATATATGTTATCCTCCTCTCTCTCATATATATATATATATATATATGTTATCCTCCTCTCTCTCATATATATATATGTTATCCTCCTCTCTCTCATATATATATATATATGTTATCCTCCTCTCTCTTATATATATATATATATATATATATATGTTATCCTCCTCTCTCTCATATATATATATATATATATATGTTATCCTCCTCTCTCTCATATATATATATATATATATATATATATATATATATATATATGTTATCCTCCTCTCTCTCATATATATATATATATATATATGTTATCCTCCTCTCTCTCATATATATATATATATATATATATATATATATATATGTTATCCTCCTCTCTCTCATATATATATATATATATACATGTTATCCTCCTCTCTCTCATATATATATATATATATATGTTATCCTCCTCTCTCTCATATATATATATATATATATGTTATCCTCCTCTCTCTCATATATATATATATATATATATATGTTATCCTCCTCTCTCTCATATATATATATATATGTTATCCTCCTCTCTCTCATATATATATATATATATATATGTTATCCTCCTCTCTCTCATATATATATATATATATATGTTATCCTCCTCTCTCTCATATATATATATATATATATATATATGTGTGTGTGTGTATATATATATATATATATATATATATATATATTACTACAATAAAATTGATATAACAAATAATCGACAGAATATATTTTAAAAAACTCTCACACAAAAAACTGCCCTATATTCCCTTTATTATAGTTGCAACTACTTTCAAGAGAGGGATATGTTTTGCCATTAAGTTACGCGAACCTATAACAGCAAAACAGGTTTCAATATTCCTCTTGAAGAAATGAAAGCGTATGGCTAGGGTTTTTCGAAGCCAATATCCGTTCACATTATTTTTGTATCCGTAGGGGAACGACGTGACTGTATTTCTAATAAATAAAAATCTCACTCATATATAAATCAAATCAAAACCTTTCGTGAATCTTACGGACAACTTGCCTAAAGACCTAATTACAATAATCAAGACAATATCACGAACAAGGACAACAATAAGGAAAAAGAAAAAAAACTACGGACAAATGTCCACCTATTCAGTAAATAAACAACTAAGTTACCGAAACATTGAAAAACACACACGATAACGTTAAATATAATGAAAGGATGGCCCTAGTCTTAACCAGAATTTCAGGCTCACGTGTAACAATGTAATTATTGGAATGTTTCTGGGAAAATTAAGTGGGTTTACGTAATCAAAATTGTCTCATGCTTCACAGGAGAGCAAACACCTAGTTGCTGGGTAAAGTATCCTGGCTTGCCCAGGTTCATTTCTGGATTTAAGTTATTAGGTTGGTGCAAAAATAATATCGTTTTCTCACATATGTTACTATGTGAGAAAACGACATTATTTTTGCACCAACTTAATAAAATTCCTGACTTTGAGAATACCTTCTCCATACACACATATTCTTAGAATTTGCCGTAATTATTCACTATTTATATTCAATATTTCTATTATGTGTTTTCTTGTTAAAACACTGATCTGAGGGCAGAAATGTCATTACACTGTTTATATTTGTATCCGTACATTTAGCTATGACAACACTCTTCTTGCACCCCCTGCAGTGTAAATTCTTGTCCCTCCTCGACCCGCTTCTACCAAGAAAAAACTCCATTTCTATTTAGCAAATTCATCATAACATAATTGTCATTGAATAAACTTTCAATACTGTTTTTACCAATATTCTTATATCCATCGTACCCCTTTTAGTTCATGTGAACATAGCTCTCCACATCTCTCGCTCTTACTTATGGTCCTTACCAGTTTTATACCTTTGCTAAATGTTCCTCTTTCTGAGAGGTAATTAGTAAGCTACCTTTGCTCTTAATATGCTCCCTCCCTGAGGTTTAATTTTCCAAATCATTATATGTCCAAAGAATTTTAGCTGCCTTTTCCTGATTGTGAGTAACAATGTCCTTTCTGGTGAAATGTTCTTGCTTCCTACTCACTGAGTTAATGGAATTCTCAGTTTCCTTATGTAGAACAACATTTCTGCAATAAAGTACCATTGTCTTTGTTCATAAGGAATGTTTTGTTTTATTTTAAAGAACATTGCTTACCATTTGGAATGTTTCTTTCGGAAGTTCAATGGGCGTTCAGATTTCTGTGTCGCATTTTCCTTCCTCTGTTAAAATACTTGCCATATATTTAAGTCTCTGCACCTGCTTGACGCTGACATTTCCCATTTGCATCTTGAATCTTGGGTTTTTCTCTTAGTGAAGACCAAATTTTCAGTCGTCTTACTGTTGATGATTTGTTATTTTTTCTACTTTTCTTCTACTTCCCTGTCAAGGACGTTCTGTAGATATCTTTTCGAGTTAGATTAACACAAAACATATTTATCGTTAATCCTTTCCTTCAGTTGTGACCTTTTAATCACACATCATAGATATTTCCATAATACACACACACGCAAAATTCTCTATTAGCTCTTTATTTGCAAAATGAACCCTGCAATCGAATAATTTCAAAATAATGCATCTACTTTGAGGATTACGTACATACTTTTTTGATCCATGTATATAACAGAAATTTCCAATTTTATAAGGTTTTACGAAATTCTTTATTTAACATTTAATGCTATGACTGTAACACACTGATGGCAAATATCCTCCCGGTAACGATAGTGACATTTAACAGATGTTGTATAGTAAGTCTATATCGAACTAAGTATATTTACATATTGTAATAAATGCATATATTATGAACCGGGAAATACATATTTATAGACCCATCCTTGAATTGTTATCGATATTATCATCATTATGCAAACAGCTATCTCTAATGATATCTTGTAATTAACAAATTATAATTTCAGCGGATAACGTTTGCAAAAGTTCACATTCTCTATCTCTCGAAGCGGATTCTTTTAATTGGTCTAGTCAAGAATTTACACCGAATTAAACAAAACTTAGCTTTCTTCGGATTCTTATATTTCTAATTAATTACATTCAACACACTTTAAGTATTTTAATATAACTGACGCGTTAAGAGATAATTACTACTATTATTTAATTTATTACAATTAAAACTAAAAGAGCATTTGTGATTTTTCAATGCCCACAAAATCAAGTGTGTGTTATACTGCAACCGAGCGGGTGTTATTATCTGTGATATAGTGTATAATGTGACGCGACAACCAGTTTGCACAAGACAAACACTCAGTCATATTAATTGGTTCTTTGTGCTAGTATAACTATCGAAAAATTCCAAGCAGTTCCGTTTACCCAATTTCACACAACATTCTTGGGACAACCACTGTATGGTTTTCGGGCACTTTCTAATTGGGATACATTCTGTGATAGATTCCCAACTGCGACAGTCTCAACAAGTAACTTCCTTGGCACAGCAACCATAGTGAGATATTGCGCTAATAATATTAGTTAAAATGAATGAATTAAAAATAATGAAAGTGGAAGAATCAGTTTTGGAAAGAAAATTAAACGGTAAAAAATGAGAAAATAATTCGAAATTTGAGTACTTGGCTGGATTCAAATCAGATAGATAATTCTTTGACACAGAAAAATATAAAACTCACATACGGCTAACTACTAATATATAAAGGAAAGAAAGAATAGAACACTTTTGAGATAATGTGTAAAATATCACAATAACCAAAACGTGATTATAAAAATAAGCCCAACAATTTGATAAAAATATCCTGAAAAACAGCGCAACATATGAAGGACTGGGTAATAATCGCGGGAATAGTGAGGTAATCAACAAAGAAAAAAATGGTTACTAAAAAGCTCTTTAGAGAATTTAACAGTCTAGTAAACTCTCTCACAGGCGAACAATGATTGACATGGTAGGCAGAGGACAACTAAATATAAACACCGAAGCCGAGAACAAATATCCCAGGGCAAATTTTTGCGGAAAAAATATAGACAAATTCAAGAATATTTTAGAATACTGCTTCTGTACAGAAAATACTACATAAACAATAATATACATCAAAAGTGAAACATCACGCCAGCGAAAAATAAATGGAAGTCTGGCACGACAGTGTAGAGACAGTGTTAATAGATTAATTGCGCAAGCAGAGTGGAGAAAATCATATAAACAATCGGTTGTCGTGAAAGAAATAAATAAAATACTATTTGACTTTCAGATGCAGACCGCGCACATTATCCACATGAGAAAGCTTGATTGAATAATCGTAAAGATTGAAACATTGTCTTGCTATAGAGTAGATGTTTCTGGCTTAGTAGAGCAAAATGAGAGATAAAAGAACGAAAAATTAACGACTTTCATCCAGACATATTTAATGTAAATTTTATGATAGTTCCGAGTGAATAAACTTAATCAGACTACGACAAACCACAAGATTAGAGAACTTCGAGATCCACGGATAAAAAAAAAAGTCTGTTAGTTTTCGGTAGTGCTAGAGTTCCATATCTCTTACAATGGGGGTAAAATGCTGGATATTTGTGGATTTTACCGATTTATCTGACTATATCTCTGAGAAGTATTATGATAATTTATATTATTTACATTATTCGAACTGTAATTCTCATCATCATTGCCATATTCACAATGTTCGGCCGTTGTACGCTCCGACCTTCTTTAGGTGATTGGAATTTCGAACCGAACCATCTCTTTCGTAGACCGAAATAGATGGTTCTAATTCTACGTGCCATGCCTCTTCCGGTTGTCTTTTCGCATTCTTCTTCTTCTTCTTCTTCTTCTATGTGCCATGTCCCAAATGGGCGCCCCCACAACTTCTTGTCGCTTGCCGCTGTTTATAAATGTTATTTTTTGACTATCCTAAATACTTTCCCGCCATCCATTTACTCAATCTCGCTAGGTAAGCCATAACGGCTTTCCATCTGTTCATCTTGTCTTTAATCTCTCAAGTGCATATCAAATTTTCCAAACCCCTTCGTTCATTAAGTACACTACAAATATAAAGTCTATTTTTCATATGTTAATATAAGTGTCCATTTTCTTCACATTTTCTACAAAAAATCGCAGTTGCTCATATGTCCAGTACATGTAATTCTCATCATTCTTCTGTAGGACTACATTTGTGTTGCCTCAAATCTCTGCTTCATCAGTGAGGATATGTGCCAATATTCACTGCCATATACGAGGACTGATATCACGTAACAGTTCAGTCCTCTTAAGACTATGATCATCAGATTTTAAAAAAAAATACAATCTTGATATTCTCCAAGCTAGAATGCGTCAATTATTTTTGTTTGTGTTTATAATGATATGTAAACCTGAAAGTGGAGGAATCTATATTTTAGAGAGATAATAAAAAAGTTAGTCTTATGAAAAATAAAGAGTGGTCTCCCCTTGTTTTGTTACTCTAATCATTGAGAGCTGTTACTGTCATGTTTACTGGGACTATAAAAGGACACTATACGCAAACCTTGTATTGTCAGTTGAATAAAACTTTCTTAAAGCCTACACCTGCGTACTTTTGTAATTACAGTTAGATTCCAATATTCACTCTTAAAACGTAGATTTGATATGGTGAATAATCAACGAATTTCTTTACATTCACCTCCGACATATATATCCAATATTAATTTTGACATATGCATCTAGCATTTCTTAATAATTCCCAGGTTAAATGTCAACTAATAATAGTAAGAAATATTTACTCTCTACTCAATCTTGAGTGCAACTACCAGTGGGCTTGAAATTATTTTAAAATTTAGAAAATAAAAGACGCTACGTATGGAATAGTGCAATAAACGACCGCCACTTTATCAATGGATGCTTCTGCAAACCTCGACGAGTTGAGTAGAAGACGGTACCTTAGACGAAACGAAACACAATGCAGCGGAGAAAAGACTTTATTGTAATAATTGTATTTAGAACAAAGAGATAAGTATTTCGTAATGAAAATGCTAAATGTGAATAATTTGAAATTAAAATTTTGGTGAGGCGGAAATAAATATACTTTGAGGAGCAATGATACGAGAAATAAAGACACGCGTGAATATTATAAATGCAAACAAAATACACATTTAGGTAAATCATGTAAGGTTAATAAGAAAACCTTAGTAATATAAAAATATACTGGTACGGAAAATATATAATCCCGGACTAGAAAGTCTTTAAATATCAGAATTTTTGTACTTTGACGGGGAGTGTGAAGAAAGGACTATGCATAAACTACAAGAAAACATAATACTTGGTCTACAGTAAAAGAATGATCCCGAAATGCGATTTGCAGGTCGGGAACACTAGAATAAGGCAGACGCGGAAGTTTAAATATCTGGAGAGCGTTCTGAACTGAGGACGGTAAGAGCAACACTGGGATCCGTACATGTTTTGGAATGGCCAATGACGCATTCCAAAATATGAGAAGATTATGGTGCGACAGAAGGATTTCTTTGGTAACGAAGAAAAGAATACTAAATTTTTACGTGGCATTTGTCATTCTTTACAGCAGCGAAGGCTGGACGATTTCCTAAATATATGGAGCCTCGTGGCGACAGAGATGTGGTTCTACAGAATGATGATGAAGATATGATTGACCGAGCGTGTGAGTAACGATGAGGTATTAGAGTGGACGCAAACAAGGAGGAGGCATATACTTAACATCAGACGAGACATCTAAAGTTCCTGAGACACGTACTCAGAAAAGAGGGCCTGGAAAATCTGATACTCACGAGTCAAATAGAGGGAAAGACAGACAAGGGAAAACAATGCATGACATACCCAGCGGTCGTAAGCAAATGGATAACAGAACGTGGTCTCGGGGAGGTGGCAGAGAAGGAAACTTGTTGAGGGCTGCAAGGGATAGAGGGAGGTGGAAAGTCATGATCACCAACCTCCTGAAAGGACACGACACATATTAAGAAAAGATTCAGATATTGTGAAGAGTATCAAACGAAGAAAATTTCAGCAGCCGACATGTGTGTGTGTGTGTGGGGGGGGGTCAATCAAATCTTTCCTTAATCGAAGTGTTTAGTTCTCTGATCGAGTTAAACAAGGAAAATATAGGATTCGGCAATATACATATAAACAGAGATAAAATTGTCTTAGGATTTTATCATTTAGTAAATATACTTGAGGTTAAATGGAAATCAAGATAAATTATGGAAGATGCTATGAGATGTAATTTAGTAGCGAATAAACGAGAGTAAGTAGATATATAGATTATATCAATCGCAATACTTAATTTTAGTTTGAGAAAATATTTTAGTTACATATTTTTGAATATTAGAATGTTTTGAATTTAGCAGCTTCTCTCTCTCACACACATATATATATATATATATATATATATATATATATAAAGTTAATGACAAAGTGGGGAAAAATCTTTCGTGTGACGGGCTTTGTCTAAGATTTCAACGGACTAAATTGATGTTTACGTTCTATCTGCAATTTTTATATTTTTCATTCATTTTTCTCTATAAACTTCACACAATGTGATTTAGTTTATTTTAATCAGTCCAATTATGTATCTTATCTTGTAAAAACAGAAAATCTCGCAAGATCTGCAAATTTAAGAACCGTAGCCATATTTCCACTTTCTTAATAATTCTTCTTATATATATATATATATATATATATATATATATATGTGTGTGTGTGCGTTTCTATATGCACGACCTTAATATCTTGAATAGGTTGTTTTTTTTTAAACTGATAATTGCACAAACGTAGTCTAAAATAGGATAGCCGATTCAGAATTTCAATCGAATCCTTTACATTCATCTACGTGCTAATACCCTTCGGAGAGGTATGAATCCTATTATTCTTCCCGCAGCTAAATAGCAGGAGAGACCGGGTTCTATAGCCTTGGATGGCAACTGGTCTACCGCAGAAAGAAATGGCAACCTACTGCGAGAAAAATATCTACCTCGTCTGCCATGTATGGCACATAACTGACTAATGAGAAAGTATCCATTTTAAAGGCGTGAATCCATTATTACCCCAAACTATGATTAAATAGCGGTGCTGTGTAGGCCATATAGCACGGATTATCAATCAGTCTAAAAGGAAAAATTAATGCAAACAAACATGGAAATAGTTAGCAATTGGCGTATGAGCTACTATTAGGTTGGTGCAAAAATAATGTAATAATGTCGTTTTTTGACGTACTTTTATATATATATATATATATATATATATATATATGTGTGTGTGTGTGTTCTAACCTAGGCTAGGTTACTAATGAAAGAGAATACTTAGGACACGAACAACTTATATTTCACCAGCTGCACGTAGAAGTAGTAGTCAACTCATAGAATAGAGTCAAGTGAATTCCACAATGAATCTCCAACTGCCGGATACGTCCCCCCCCACGCGGTAAGATGTGGCACAAGGACGAATTTAATGTGAGGCATTCGAGCCCGTAGGCTTGGCCAAAAATTCTCCGTTGGTCAAGTAGCTGTTTCCAAAGACCTGACTCTGGTCTTCGACATAACTTCGTCAGGGGATCCTCTCCGGAGGCAGAAAGTATGACAAGGACAGCTAGAGACGAATCTCCTCCTGCAGTATTTACTACTGTATTTAGTTGAGTGTGGACATGCCAATTATCATCCGTATGTATGCTACAACATATAAAATTAGTATAAAAAGTAGGAGGACAGTTGAATCTGCTACATTGGTTTCAACCTTACGTTATCCTCAGGCGACTTTTATCAAATGACCATCTGATGCTTTCTTATATTTTTTTGTTAAAAACTAAAAGAACGCTACATTATTATTTTCAAAAAATAAATAAAGAAAGGCACGTGTAATATAAAGGAGGGATGAGGATGTGAAGAAGACGAAGAAGGAGCAAGAGAATAACAGCAGATATATTGTAAATGTATTAGAGGGTATTTCAATTGTTTTTTATCCAGCCTCATATGCAAATAAGAAAAAAATTCTGATATGTAAGCAACGAAATAACACTTCGCCTTTCTGGTTTAAAAGTTTCTTTGGGTCCGGAAATATAATATCTAATTTTTCCTGTTGGCAGAGATTGCAAATATTGTGATTGTTGTCAAACGGATCCCTGTTGATATTTTTCCTTGAAAAACATTCAGCCCATTAACATTTCATGTATTTTACATACAGAGACACACCCAATTACATACGCACACACACATTATATATATATATATATATATATATATATATATATAGAGAGAGAGAGAGAGAGAGATAGAGAGAGTAACCCTGATATAAGAGAGATTTTATCTGGTCCCAAATTCGAGCCTGTGTTAATGTAAACAAAATAGAGAAACCCGGATATAAGATACTACTTCTTCTGTCCCGACAACTCTCTTATATCCGGGTTACACTGTGTGTGTTTGTGTATATATATATATATATATATATATATATATATATATATATATATATATTAATATGCGCGTATATTACGGTAGCATGTTTTCATTACGGAATGTTTCGTTGTAGTGTCTAGACACTTCGTCTACTCATTTTCGTTAAGATGCTTTAATACTTAATACTTTCATATAAGTTTTTGATATCATCACTGAAAGGCAAAAGAAATTATATATATATATATATATATATATATATATATATATATATAAAAGTGGATCGAATATTATATGGTGAAAAATCCAGATCTAAATTATACTCAATGATAAATGTAATACGAATACATATATTTTTATGCATATGTTAGTGTCTTATACATTTTCTATGGTTTTTAAACATGGCTTTTTTGCTGGTTTATATTTACACCAACAAAACCTGATCAATTGAAATTACTAAATCATATATTAAAATGAATTGATATTTTTTCTCCATTTCTGTCTTCTTATATGGCAGCGCGGATTATTTTAACCTTTCAAAATTTCTTTGCAAAAACATTTTCCAGCCGAAGATCTACGCTAGAAGTTTTAATACGTACTGAAAGACAAGGTCAAATTTCCTATCATTGGAGCGAAAATATTACGTACTATTTTGAGAAAGTTACCAATCGAATCTGAAGATCGAGGTATAATTTCTGAAAGCAGCGAAGTGAAAGAAAACTGGCATTGCTTTCGTGACCGTCGGTTATTTTCTGTGATGAAAGCTAATCACACTGGAAATGTTATCATATGTTATGAAACTATTAAGAAAATAAATAAACCACGAAAAAGGCGCTACACAATTTCGGACACAATGTAAAAGAACACATTTTATCAGATGATGGGACATATAAAAATACACAAAACTATATATATATATATATATATATATATATTTATATATTATATGCAAGGTATTTATTGTTCAATATCTGTCAAGTAATTAGCATATTCAATTATATGGATATGAGTTTGTAATCCTTTCGCGCTTTTGCTATCATAAGACAAACTGATCGCAAAGGGGTGAAAACCATGCTTACAAACATATCTTATATCATTGAATATTATAGGCAATATCCATATTGTATTATATATATCATATATAATATATACATATACATTATATATATATACATTACATACATATATATATATACTATATACACTATATACATTTTATGTTATATATATATATATATATATATACTATATACATTTTATGTTATATATATATATATATATATATATATACTATATACATTTTATGTTATATATATATATATATATATATACTATATACATTTTATGTTATATATATATATATATATACTATATACATTTTATGTTATATATATATATATATATACTATATACATTTTATGTTATATATATATATACTATATACATTTTATGTTATATATATATATATATATATATATATATACTATATACATTTTATGTTATATATATATATACTATATACATTTTATGTTATATATATATATATATATATATATATATACTATATACATTTTATGTTATATATATATATATTTTTTTTTTCTCTCATAGGTATGGAGCATTATACCAAAATATATCTCATAAATTATATTACAAATATGAAAATACACAGGATTTGAACTAAAGGTAGAATGCCGTGTCTGCTTTCATAAATCTCTACCGTGTATTCATCCCCCAAAAATTAATCTAAGTCCTGGAATCATGGTCTTCACTACTAGAAATAAAAACAATTATTCAGCAATGATCTTTTTGGACAGATATTTCAAATGCGCCACATGCATCTAGTATATTTTTCGTAATATCCCGCTGCCTGTACTAAATTATTTTTTTCCGGAATTATTACATCACTCTCCTAATACCCGCGCTAAAAATGATAATCTGCAAGATACTCAACAGGCTCCCTGGCTGGCAAGATCACCGTAATTGTGTCTTATCTAACATGTATTCATTTAGTTAACCCATCTGAAATTCTTACGTAAGTAGTTGCAAGTGTCCTGGAATAATTCATGTAAACATTGGTTTTACGATTTATACAATCGTACGCATCTGTGATTACAGGGCTGTGTTATTGCACAGGGAGGATATACAATGTTTTTGCCCACAACGATTGAAGTCAATTATACAACGTATTCTATGCATACGTATCTATTGTTTATGCAAATTACAGAATTCTGCATTACATATCTTGGAAAATAACAAGACGTCACATTGTCTCAATAGGGAGTCTTAGTAAAGTACTTTCGCTTCCTATGTAACGATGAGCGAATATATTGATAGCTAACTGAAATTTATTATCCATCCGTTTAATATCCACACAAATATTCAGTTTTGCATTTTAGTGAATGTACATTTTATTATTTCAGTGATTATGGTGAATACGGATAAATGTCTATTTGTTTATTTTTTTAAGCCTAAATGACTGTAGAGCATGTTCACCTTGATTGTCATGTCAAATATTTTGGGATAAATATTTGACCCTATCCGAACGTTTGGTTAGTTGGGGTAAAAATAAATACGGGCACATTCTACGCGCTCTTATCCATTATTAGTTAAAATTGTAAGGGCGTTTGAGTAATTAAATAATATTGTACGTCTCATTCAACGAAATAAAAAATAACTCCAATAATATATATATACACACACATCGCTTGTTGTTACGTTAGTAAAGTCATAAGCGTTGGACGAAGATCAGAAAACTGCCGAAAGGATCTCTGTTATATATATATATATATATATATATATATATATATATATATATATATATATATCCTTTAGACTAAGATAGGACGCAGCTCAGGGACACTCAAACTTTTATAAGGCAATTATTTTGATTTCTATATGATAAAAAGCAGATCTGCAGATCCATAATTTGAAATTATATCAAAATCATATTCTGGTTGTTTTATTGTTAAAATTTTCATTATAAAAATCTGTTTATTTTCCTTACTGCTGCTCTGTTGAAATACGTTTCAATTTTGTTTATAGTAAAATAATATTTCTTAAAGAAGATAGTTATTAGCAATAAATTTAATTCAACTTATGTAAAATGGCGCTGCAATATAACACGAGTAAAAGTATTCAAGATCGGGGGTCTAATTTCATTATACTAGTCTCCACAAATATCTCGCTCTCTTATATATACATATATATATATATATATATATATATATATATATATATATATATCTGAGTGTGTGTGTGTGTGTCTATGTGTTTGTGTGTGATATGTTTTCATTACTGTAGATCATGTGTACCTCAAGATATCCATGCCGTATGTGTAGTTAAAAATGAAGACAAAACTATTTATTATATTGAAATACTATCATAATTTTCACTGTATGCCAAAAAATACTCATCGCTATATGCGTTTGAACGACCTTGAAAATCGTACATCTGTATATCCAACTATCAATCAATCTATGCCGATGTCCGGATGTGGACAAATATAAATGTTTGTTCACACACCAGATGTTGTACTCGGTAATATATACATATATGAAGATATAAAAAATTATTTTATCTTATATCGACAATAAGTATTTGAGAAAATTTAGAAACCCAGGCAAGATAAAGTTTCCCCTCATCATAACTCTGTCCACAGGTGTACAATTTACAGAAAAACAAACACACCCACATAGATTAAAACGTATATGTCTTTATTGATTTTTATCCGATTAACTTTGGATGGGTTCGTTAATAATGTTTATAAATAGAAGAATGAAGAAACCGATTTAGAAATTTCGTTGTATTTCAGTTATGCGACATTTAGATTGAAGAACAGTTTTGCTTGGTATCTTCAGGTCAACAAAGCAGAAGAAACTCTTCACGTTGAATTGGTTCGGATATTGCATTTCTAAATCAAGGCGAGAAGATCATCACAAACGACGTTTCCTATCGACCACTTAAAACCTATCTGTCTGGCGAAGATAAGAATAGTAAATACTAAACGGAAAGAGGGGGAATAGTACAAAGATCTGTTAAACTCTGTTCCTTTACATCGTATGAAAAAAAAACATTTGTAAACAATTCAAAAGTAATAAAGTGTAGTAAAAAAAAAAAAAAATCTTATAGCCCAATATTTCAGGTGAAACACGAATATAACAATAAGTCTGATAGATTGTCTCCAGCAGTTATAATATTTCTAAATTGGACACGTATCTTACAAGGATGTGCTAAACGGTTAAAGATTATTTGAAATTAATCGCATACTAATATTTATAAACAGTGACGTAAACCCATGCACGGACATAAGCACTTATCTATATAAAAAAAAATGGGAAATGGAATTAAGTATCCTACATATCAGAAAATAGGCATAGAAATATGGTTAATATTTTTCTTCTTCACCCTTTACAAGACCTGAAGTCCTCCGAGATAGAGAGTTACGTTTGAATGCCATTAATGTGTATAGTAGTAGAAGATAACGGTTAAGCCTAGCCTTGAACAAATTAAGATTGTAAAGATTGGGAAAACACGCTGTTGGGAGTCGATTCCGCAGCGCAGTGCTTCGCGGAAAGAAGTTACTTTGAATAGAACTTGCTTCTCCTCGATGGACTAGGAAGGGAATGTGTGTAGTTTGATATTATGCAAGTGGCATGGCGTGTTCTTGCTTGAAGTTTTGCCTTGGCACGACCAAGTAATGTAGTTCGTCCGGGAACTCTCCGTCGAAGAAGCAGCGACACATCCGGCCTGTGGGAGAGAGGCTGAAGAATAATTCGTCACCTGCAAGGGCTTGGAAAAGCTTGAGAGTGACGTCTCGCCAGCTCCCACCCAAATATGACAACAACACTCCATTTTTTGGCCTAATGTGGACTCTTGTAAAGGTAGAGGATAGCAGGAGGAATCAGGTACTTACTGGGTCCCTAGAGAAAGTTGAATATTTTACTTGCAACATTAGAAATGCATCGTAGGTACGAGTTGCACTTCAGGTCTGGGTTAAGTTTGAGGCCCGGTGTTTCTCCGACAGATCCAACGTTCATGCTGATTGGTGTTAGCTCGGGGTCAGATCGGCAATGATGTAAGGTACCTCACTTGGTCTTCGAATCATTGAACATGTCAGATTTTACCCCATTTTTTTAGTTTGTGCAAAATCGGAAGAGAGATTAGCCGACAATCTCTGACCATCGAAAATTTTAAAAGTACTCACGCACATAGTCGTATCATCAGCATAGGTGTTTATATATGATCTGAGTATATTCTTAGTTTATGTAGATCAAAAAAGGGTTGTTCCGAGGGGTGATCTCTGAGGAACGTCTGTGTTGATTTCTAGGGCACCGGAGAACAGTACATTAATAACTGCCTTCAGCGACGTGTCTGTTAGGAAGTATTTTATGAACGATAAGATTTTTCCAGTGATTTCATAAATGGAGAGATTGTGCTGTAAGACTTTGTGCTATACCTCGTCAAAGGCCGTTGTTGCTATCTAATGATATGGTCCTCGAGGTTTGTTTGTTGTCAATATCCTCACTGATTCTGTGAGTGATGTTAGTTAGGACGTCGGCAGCAAATCGGGCCGATCGAAACCCATAATGCTTGTCGCGGATAAAAAGTTGTTCTTTTCTAGGCTCTCGACGAACTTCTTGATTATGGGCTCAAATAGCTTACTGAAGTGACTGATGGGTCTGTACTGAAAAACGGGCATGCGTTTGACACTTTCCACAGGCTTGGGATGGAATTCTCCTTCAAGCACAGGTTGAAGAATTTTGCTAGGTTTGGGGATAGTTACCGATTGATAATCTATAAGGCAACCACTGAAAATTTGTCTGGTCCAGCCACTTTCTTGGGATCAAGACCTTTGATAAGTTTAGAGATTCTCATGCTGTGATGATAATATTACTGAGATTAAGCTCAGTGACGTGGAAACTTGGGGAGGGGATAGTCAATGTCATCTAACGTTGATACGGAGGCAAATATGGTGGAGGAGAAGAGGTTCGCCTTATCTGCCGAAGAAGAGGTGACATCGGGACATTTATAAATGTAGGCACAGCCTCTTTAACTAATGGATTTGAGTGGCGATCTCCAGAATTTCCGGGATCCAATTTGCTTTTCAACCTTGGTCTGGATTGCTCTTGCGTAGATGCGCTTCGCGTTTTCTAGAACTTTTGAAACGATTGATGGCATTTCTGAATGCAGTGAGGGCAGAACTACATCTCTCCTTATGATAGATATTGTAGTCGTGGTTTTACTGAGTTATG
>OZ010571.1:112891558-112929058 GCA_963932145.1 Acanthosepion lycidas
AACCAGCGTACGTAAACGTTAACTGATATCATTCTATAATATATATATATATATATATATATATATATATATATATATATATATATATATATATTAAACATTAACATGGATATGTGTATTACTAGCGTTCATAGATTTTTTATAAGCTTAATCATTATAAACCGTCTGTATTGGTATTAATCGCTCTATTATTGGGAAACGTTCGGTATTCATTGTCCGAGCAGCAAGAGCTAATCTCGGTGTATATTGATAGAATAATTATTTTAAAACACTTTTCGTGATAAACAGGTTTCTCAATGCCAGTAAGTGTTATCGCTTTTTCCAGTGTTAATATGATTCCGTCCATAAAATTTCGTTTGACGTAGTGCAGCTCGTTAACTTCTTCATTATGTCTATTTTCCTTTTGATTTACATGTGCTGTCCATTTGAGTTGTTGCTAATGTTGGAAATTCTCAATTGATATGATTACCTTTTTTGGAACAATTTCTTTGTGGTGTTGTCGTACTAATCAACGATTTTTTGAAGAAGTATCATACTCGCTAAGACATATTTGGTCCATTCCCTCGGATCAATCATTAAACATTCATCCAAGAAAGCGATTGTACACAACTGACAGTTTAAATATTTCTGAACGAGGTTGTTGCCATGTTTGAAATACAGATGAAATTCGCGATTTGACTAAACTATTTATGAATATGACTCGAGATTTTCAGTTAATCTTTTGGTTTGTTAAGATATTACGATGTTGCGCAAAACTACTAGCACAGCCAATTCTGTAGTCAATTTTCTTGTTATATCTAATCCATACAGCTATGTATTTGAAGTTTTTCATATTTACTAAATCGAAATTATTAATTATTATGATGGATTCAAAGGTAGATCATGTAAATATTTTCAAACCAATTCCAAATCATAGATTTTGACTTGGAAATATTTATCTTCAGGCCTTTTTATTGGAAGACTTGTTAGAAGATGTTGATAGTTTGGTCATAATCATTCTCATTCCAAAATGTATATCTATGTCGTCGAGATAACCCCTTAATACGTATACTAGTTTTTTGGACGTGAAGCAGGAACACTGTTTTCTACTATTGGATTAAAATGCCTACTTAAAACGACAATTAATTGCAAGTTATAATAGATGGTTGTCAGAAACTGAGAGCTTAATGTAATTAAATAAGCGTTGGAAAAGGGGAAGTCTAGCTGTGCATCACTTAACAATCTTAGCAGTGAAGTAACAGACGAAAGTAGCAATCACAATAGGATTCCGAAGACGTACTGGAATAGGAAGGTTGACTTGAAAGATTAATAGGCTTGAATCAAAAGTGTGGCTTTACCGACGGATGTTGTGAATGGATAGTCCAGTGATCAATGAATACGTTTTAATGAAAAGAGCAACGATAAAAGAAAACTTCTCATATGAGACTGACTGCAAAAGAAGAAAGGGTAGACAACGTGTATCGTAACGTGCCACAAACAATTTATTTAAAATCCAAATAAACTACATGGTTTCCACTTCAAAATAATTCCCCTCGAGTCTAATGTACGTTTCCATCATTTTCTTATACGCTTCTATGCACTGCTAGAAGGATTCTTCGTGCATAGCCCTCACCTCCGTCGTCCGGGTCCACTGGATGTCCTCAGCACCGTCGAAACCAGTCCCCTTGATGATCACCTTGAGCTTGGAAGAAAGAAATTATGTCACACATAGCACGAACAAGGGAAGGGTGAACTGTTCCATTACGGCTATGATCTTCCCGGCCAGTAACTGCCGGATGTTCAGGGCGTTGTGAGCAGGTGTATCGTGGTAGGGAATCAGACATGTCGACTCTTCCCGCTTACCGATTGAAACAAACATAACAGGATCTCTTTGTAGATTTGCTGTTTGATCGTCTGCCTCTGTGGCAAGAGCTTACTATGGACGCTCCCTCTCACATCGAATAACTTTATCCGTCCCGTTACTTTTTAGACACACCCCGGAAACATGGATATATGATAACATGTCAAAGTTACTTGGAACAAAAATAAAACAAAATAAAGACATCAAGTAGTGGAGAGCCATGATCTTTATGTTTATAATCTTAAACTCAGTAGAAGAGAAATGTTTTAATCATAATAAATAAAATGCAAGAGGAAAATCACATTGGGTAAATGTTATGGTGCGGTTCCTTGTACCACGGTGATAGTCCAAATTAGAACCAATAAAGAAGAACTCGAACACGGATATGGAATAACACAGATATATTACAAACAGGAATATATACAGAGAAGAAAGTGTCAGTACGAACAATCAGGTTTAGTAGTAATTGCCTGAACGCAACTGTTTCGGTCTGCCTCTGACTCGACTGACTGACTCGCTCACTCTGACTGACTGACAGACTCCTGACGGATCTCACTCCAGACTTCAGGCTGAACTCTCTGCTTCCTCTTGAGGCGCAGTATTTAATACGTATGGAATAGTCGATTATGTTATTATGGGTAAGGTCCCATAACAGTAAATTAAGTATTCAAGTATGAATAATTCCTCATCCCATAAATTCAAACAGAAAATCTGTATAGATAGTGGGTAACAAATACACAACTAAGTTTATTCGCCTCAAGTGACAAACAAAACATCACTTACAAAAAATTCCTATAGGCAAAGGCAAAGACAAATATACGATGTGTACATATTTGTCAGCTGCAGTAATGTAATTTGCACGTCAACAGTACTATCAGACACATCGCGACGTTTCACAAAGTATATTAAAATATGATTTCAATCTTATCGTTGTCAGCAACGAACTGGAGATGACAAAATCAAGCAAGAAAGAAAATTGAAATGTCTAGACCGAGTTATAACAAGGAGAAGGAAATCTATTACCGACATAGGAAGTCTCATTGGAATAACAAAAATTGCCTTCCAAAACCTAAGCAAAGTATTAAGAAACAGGAAAATTTCGTTAAAAACTAAGGTAAGTGCGCAGAAATCTTATAGAATATCGGCTTTTCTTTATGCTAGGGAATTCTGGACAATAATAACATTGCAAACAAAAGAATAGAGGTGACAGAAATACTTTTCTACAGAAAGATACTGAGAATATGTAAATAGCATTTAAGCAATGACAATGTAATAAAGAAAATGGAACAAAAGCGATTCCTATAATTAGAAGTAGAAAGAAGAAATTATTGTTTATTTCTAGCATAATGAAGAAAAAGTACTTGGAAAATTTGACATTCGCAGAATATACTGAAGAAAAGCGGACAGAAAAACAGCGAACAAACTAATGAAGTTTTATAAATAGTTGGTGGAATGGAAAAGATAGCAAAAGAGCTGCAAACGGCTGGAGGCTGTGTGGTGCCATGATAGCTCAAGTCTTGAAGGCCCACTACTCAGAAAATAGAAGGCTCTCATATCTGAAACAGAAAGTTTCCATGAGAAAAAAAATAAGTGCTGAACTACTATGCAATATTCACCCTCCTATATGGCAGAGAATACAGGACAATATATTAAGAGATTAAGATGAGACTTGAGTTATCAGAAAAGAGGTTCTACAGAAAAATACAGAGAATATCGTTGACTGGGTACGAAAACAAGGGTGAAGCTTTAAGAAAACCCTAAAAAAAAAGATACATAATTAGAATTAGAGAATCAGAAAGAGACGTATTTTTTTTAGAAAAAATAACGAACGATGTCTTATAAAATGCAATGCTCCAGGACTTTTTGTAATCAGTTGGGACAGAAAAAAACAAGGAGTGACCTCTTTAAACAACACATTTTTAACTTCTTTAAATGGAAGATGGAACAGAGTGTGGGGTATAGTAAAGAGGTAAATATTGCTATGAAATATAAATGATAGGAAGCTGTTGACAGTCATTGTCGGTCATATCTTGAGGTGAAACAGTTCATAGAAAGAGAAGTTGAATTTAATTATTTTATTAAGAACTATTAAGTATATTTTCTTTAAAAAATAATTAAGACAGCTGGATACAGTCATTCAGTACCCCTTTAGCATATATTAAAAACATATAGACTATTCCTCTGTTCTTTTTTCTGAGCAAGCGATCACAAAGTCTCTAAATTTTTTAAAGCATATTCGTATTTATTTATTCATAGCTAAAATATTCTAGTGCAGTTTAATACATTTATACGAATTTGTGCCATTGCCTAATTTGCAAGTATAGATTCTATAGCCAAACACGTGATATATTGTACAACATGGCTGATGAAAATAAAAAGCAAAGGTCATTTAATCCTGGATAGCAAACACAAAACCAATTTTATTTTTCTCAAACGACAAACAAATTTTTACTTACAAAAACTGCCTAGAGGTAAAAGCGAATATAAGCTGTGTGAATTTTTCGTCGGCTACACTAATACAATTTACACGGCAACAGTTCTGTATCGATTTGCTTAATATCTATAAGTACATGACCGCGAGCATTGCTTGTAAATTGATTATTATAAAAGTGTAGGGTTTACGTTGTTATCAACTACACACTGTTTAATATTATTAATAAGATTATGACAAACAGAGCAAAGTTATTTAAGGCAATCTACTGATAGGGCATGCCAGTGTATTACAAACAGTTTGAGAAAGAGCAACATAATATAGATTTTGAAATACTAAGTCTAATTCCATATATCTTCAACCTTAGGTCTAATTCCATATATCTTTTCAGAATAGGTATACAATAATTGCTTCATTTCTTTATGGTTCGATTATCTCCTAGATGGCAGAAATGCTAGATAGTGTAAGAGATGAAGAAGAAGACGGGGGTAACAGAACTTTGGTTCTATGGGAGGATGCAGATAATACCACGGGCTGAATATGTGAGCGACAACGATGTTTTAGGGAAAATACAAGCAAAATAATGCTTACAGTTAACATCAGAAACAGACATTTGAAATTTTTATATAGAGGAAAGAGGGGATGGAACATTTCATACTGATAAAACAGGCTGAATGTAAGATGGACAGAGGAGAAATAATGCGTAAGCTACCAAGCGAGCATGATAAAAGTATAGCAGAACATGATACTAAAAACGACAACATATATTAAGAGCTGATCGGCAACGTTCGGAAAAGACATGGGACACAGAAGACTGCGGAGGGCTAATGCTTGGGCCTTCATCACAATAAATAGGGACGAGTAGATGCAACAGGCAACAATAAACTAGAGAACAAGTAAAAATTCATCGCGGTATTTAAGCATTGCATTAATATTTAATCTCATCTTTTAAAAGTTCAACGATAATTCTTCTGCTTCCACTTAATTTAAAGACGTTTTGATGTATGTAATTACTTACTTTCCATACAAATTTATTTTTTATGAGTGACTTTTGAAATTGATTTTCATTATTCCCAAATTTATTAGCAAGATATAAAAACTTTTCTCATACAAAAAAGAAATGGTTGCAAAAGATCACGTAAAAAAAATCGCTGAAAACAATCGCAGTAATGAAAACTTGAGAATCGAAAATTTCAGGATTGTGAATTTTCGGATCCGACCCGGAATGTTTTTTTATTTGTTCATGGAGTTTATATATATATATATATATATATATATATATATATATATATATATATGCCGGGTGTAACAGCAAAATTAGGAAATCAGCAGAATTATTTATCCCACAAATGATTTAATATCTAAGAAAAAAAACAAACAATTTCAGTTTCTTTTTTTCCATGTTATCAGATGTCTAGCTGTCTTGTTACCTTTTGTCGTAAGAATAACCTACAAATCCTTTGCCTCATCCAACTAGAAAGAGAACAGTTTAAAATCGTTTTGTGTCAAACCCACTGCCTTCTCAAATGAGCAATTGTGAGAGGAAAAAGCCTCTCAGGACTTCAGTAATGGTACCCGGACACAGTTGGAAATTGTCGGAGTGTTGAAATCTCTAGGTCATAAAATGAGGAAAATATGGTTGCAAAGTCTGACGTTCTCACGATATATGAAGACAAGATGAAATGTGGTAAACAGCAAGTTCCATACCTGTTAATTTTTTTTAAAAGGTATGACTGAACAGAAACAAGATGCTATAATATAAAGAGAAACACCGCTATGTGCTATAAAGAATATAACATTGTGAAGAATCAATGATCCCCCACAATCTAAAAAGACACCACGCATATTAGACGATTATTTCAGCATTATCATATACAAGGTGCGTTGTGTAAATTGTCGGCATTTTATATGTTTAAATGTTTTGCATATGCTTTGTTTTTTTTTTATTTTGTCGACTGCATAGTATAGAATGCTCAGTGCAGTACCGTCTATGAGAAAAAGACAACATGACGCAATACAATCCACCAGAAATTTGGAATCAGCATGTTGTACTGCTTGACATTCGCGCCGGAAGCCCCAATACGAACACTTCATAATGTTTGGGTTTCAATCTGAAGACCGTGCAGTGGATCAAAAAAGAGTTGCATGAGTCTATTGGAGATTTCAATGTTGATTGGAGTGATCACTAGTGATGGTAACGTTATGCATCCATTCATTTTCCCACACGTCCTGAGAGTCAACACCGAGTACATCAAGTGCCTTGAGGAGGCAGTGCTGTTCTGTGTCAATAGTGTTGCTGCTGGAAGATCCTATATCTGGCCACACGCCTCTGCACCATGTTACATAACGAGAAGAAATCAGTCATGGCTGTCAGACAATTTCTGCGACCCCATCATCCTTTACATCTAACAACCTCACTCTCTAGAGGGCAATCCATTTGATTATTATGTGTGTGGTGTAGTTGACTTCGAGACCAACAAAACCTCTTTGTTAAGCAATGTTGAGTTGAAGGCAAGGATTATGGCAGCATTCCCCGCCATCAACAAGGAGAACGTCCAGAAGAGAGGCTGAAGATCCCGAAGTTGTTTGTCTGGTGACTTTATTGAACAAATTTATGCTTTCGTTTTTCAAGAAATTTCTCTATAATCTTGGTAAATATATCTGTTAAAATGAAATGTCAGTGTTATTCTCATTTCCGCGTGATTTAAGCGACAATTCAGTCATCGCACCATGTAATATAGATAGTATATTTTTCATTCTCAAAAATAAAAACATTAAATAAACGTTAAAGTTGAATTAAACTTCTCTTATGTTCAGAAACATTTGCATAATTCATCGAACTCTCTTAAAAATAGCACCCAGCATAATATGTAAATCTTGGTGATACGCCGTCTGTAAAGTATTTGCTAATTAACAAGTTTTAATCTATTAGAAAGTTTTACTTCTAAAGCAAGTTTAAATTAGATTTGAAGTAAATTGATTAGGACATTTGATGAAACAATCTATACAAAATTCTAAAATCATGAAGTACCTCCAGCTTTTATTATTCACTGGAAACTGATAAGTAAATATTTTGTAATATAAAATAGTCAATGTATAGTTGCAAGTTTAAATAGACAGCTAGTTTCTCCAAGTCTGTTTGCTATCCATAATATTTAACATAACTGAAAACTATAGGATGGAAGTAAAAGTAAATTAGAACGAACTTGGTTACGTTTCTTTCCAATCATTTCCTCCGACTGATAAGGAGGGTGGAAACGAAATCAACTGCGACTGAATGCATGAATACAGATGGCGAAGCACAGAAAACAAGAACTCGCTTAGGATATATTTTGAAAACACTAAAATCGAATCATTCGAGTCTCATTGCTCGAGACACATTTTTCTCGAAAAGTCATTGGATACCTGATTGATACGTTACGGCTTGGAAAGTGACGTATTGGCTGAGAAATCACTTTTGATTTGATTTAAAATTAGCGAAATGCTACTTTCTCGAAAAGAATAGGAAAAAGGTCAGGAAGCCAAGTTGAGAACTTAGTTTTAAAGCAAACATTCAGCTCTTTGAGTCATATGAAAAGTAACTGTGCAAAAGTACAATGACTTTTATAGCAGCGTATTTTTAACACTTATGTTATATTTTTTCTAGAAATCTATGTAAAATCTGGTATAATGAAATAAATTACAGATTACTAGCAATAAAAAAAAAAACGAAAGGTTATTTTTCCGTGAAGTGCAGAAGTAATCTTCATTCACAGGATATAATAATTGCGAGAATTATAAAAAAATAATATGGATCTTTTTAGAAAGTAAATCATCCTTAGCAAATAATACATTGTCCACAATAAAAAATCGCCTACGAAACAGGTTCAACTGAACGTCGACAGGGAAATGTAATTTTGACTTAGTTTCAATACCGAAACAGTCGTCTCATACAGCGAAGGCCACCGGCTGATATTTCAATTTATTCTTTCTTCCTAAATTTATTTGCACTTCATTACACGTACTCATTTGTTATAGATGAGAGAATAATTCTCCAAGCGCTCTTTCCCATTATTTCGGG
This sequence comes from Acanthosepion lycidas, assembly GCA_963932145.1. Classification (NCBI taxonomy): domain Eukaryota; kingdom Metazoa; phylum Mollusca; class Cephalopoda; order Sepiida; family Sepiidae; genus Acanthosepion; species Acanthosepion lycidas. Next base: position 112,899,890 of record OZ010571.1, read on the forward strand.
AAATTCATCTACAGTGGCCTAAGAAAAGTTTTTTAGCCTGAAGAAATAAACTACATCCATTTTCAAAATTTAATTACATGATCCCAACAAAACATAAATATACAGTATTTTGAAATAGTATGGAGTAGGTCCTCCAATTGATAGTTTCAGTGCTTGTATCCGATTTTTCATGGATTTCATCAAGTTACCATAATTGTACTGATCCATATTTTGATACTCCTTCAACAATGAATTTTGTGTTGCTACTGATGTGATTTTGGTTGGACGCTCTCGAAGTTTTCGATCAAGCTGCACCCAAACGTGACCTATTGGGCTCATGTCAATATATTGAGCTTCCCATTACAGTGACTTGATTCCTTGTGGTTCCTGTCAGGCATTTGCTACTTTGCGCGAATGACATGACGCTCCATCTTCTTGAAAAAAAGGTAGATATTCTTCTCAATCCGATTGGATTCAGAGAATGTGAGTCATCTCCTTTTAATATTTGACAGTATTTTGGACCATTTAACCGCTCAGCAACATGAATCAGACCAGATATCTCTCCAAACCAGACAGCGCACCACACCATTATTCCTTAGTAAAGAGGCATAGTGGAGTACTGTCATGTATCGAAAGATACATGATCGTTTAAGCGTTTATCACGCATGACACGTAACTACTGAAGAGATGCAATCTGACTCGTACCTCTTTTACATCTGCAAGTCTCTATTTATAAGGTAACAGTAATAGTAACAGCTGATAAATATCCATATAATAATGATAAATAAAGGAAATATTTTTTGGGGACCTCATACTGAAAATTAAGAGTTCAAAGATCAGAGATAGTGATTAATTATTACTCTTCGATGCACAGTCACATGTTCATAGTTAACCTAGATTTCCTGTTCTCTTAGACGTAATAATACTTTACGCTTTACAATCCCTCTTACTGCTTTCTATCAATTTCTTTTGTTTTTATGTGCCATGTCCTTTCAGCACGTAGACGATCATAGCTCTCCACCTCCATCTATCCTTTGCAGCTATCAGGAAGTTCCTTACCAAGCTCGTCTGGTATGTCATACGCTGCTGTGCATTGTCTGTCTCTCGCCTTTATTCGACCCGTGATTATCAGATTCTCCAGGCCCTGCTTCCTCATTATGTGTCCCAGATTTTAAATAATAATTTATTATTTTTTATAGCATGTATGTGTCTGCTCCGACTTCCTGTGGCTGAACAAGGGATCAGTTACAAGCTGAAGTATGGTATTTTTATTGGCTGAAATCACGTGGGAAAGAACACAAGAGAAAGGTTTCAGAATTGCTTAACCGTCAAGCAATGTAAATGTGTTCATTTTTGTGTCTAAAGCGGCTCCTCATTGAGGAGGAACGACCCCCACTGTATAATTAGTACATGCTGATATTAATAAAATAGTTAATTTTTTTATGGGTTGGGAATCTCATCTCTAGTCTCAAAACATTTAGCTATCCCCGCTCGAAGACAAGAGAAAGAGAGAATGCAATATTATTAACGAATTACCGCCGTTGAAAAGGGCCTCACGGCATGAGGCAGGGAGGGGCATGCAACACAGGACAATGCAAACAAATTGCCCAGGCATAAGAATAAAAACATTAAATAAAAGGGTTGCACCTAGATTGGCATGAAAGCACTAAATGACAAAATAAATGTAAATATTAATGAAAAACTAAGCAAATCTAAAGATCAGGATATGGAAATAGGAAAAAATACCACTAAAAATAAAACTCTTCCTGTTATGGATGAGGTCTGGGTTTGATAAAATAATTAACACAAGAACAAATAAACATCATCACTCCAGAATATATCAAAATATATTTAACAAGCACATCCAATATACCTACGCAGCTAGTTGTTTATTTCAGTTATTTTGTTAATTGCTGTCATTAATTTAATGAAGTTGAAACAACAAACCTCACACAATTCACTTGCCCTAGTCAGGACCAAATGCTAGTCAAACATATTTTTAAAAAATAATAATAATCATATTAATCCTATTGTTATCAATTCATTTAGAATACTATAGCGAGATTAAAGTTATTTTATGTTTGATTTCTTTTAAAGCAAAACATGTTGCGCTACATACAATTTGATACATATATGTGAACTCCATAGTGGTCATAGAAATGTTGCTAGACCTTGGCTCAGGTACAAAGATATATTAAAGAGAAACGTTTGTTACGTCAACATTCCATTCAAGAACTTTGAAGAGTTAGCTATGAAGAGATCGGAGTATGGTTGCAGCTGCCATTCAGGAATAATGCACCATCAAGAAGTAAGCATCAGTCGACTACGTAAAACACGAATGCAAAATAAGACATTTAACAGTGTTCCTGCTGCACTTGGATACAATACATTCTCCTGTACTGTGGTCTTTTGTGTAATTCTCAAGCTAGTCTCAAAAGTCATGCCCATCATAGACATACAGATAATTACTTCGTTGTCGTCGGAACGTCATCCGTCGAACTCGAGGAGAGAGTCCATCATATATATATATATATATATATATATATATATATATATATATATATATATATATATTTTAAATTCTATCCAATCATAAATATATTATTTGAGAAATACAAACAATAATTTGAAAAAGAATACCTAATTTTTGTAAAAGAAACACAAATGTTTCTAAGAATGTTTCTTTTCGGGCAACATCAATGTTACTGAAAATTATACAGTTATATCACTACGTCGGTAGGATAATTATTCAAATAACAACAATTGTATACAAAATGGGGGTTCTTAAAATGATTTCCTTCCTTTCTATTACAATACTCACCAATGTTAAACATTGTACGGAGGAGCATTCATACTAAAATCCGTTGTCACATGTCAATCTGCAACATTTTTAAACCCACCTTCCATTTAGGGTCAGCTGTCGTTTAAATTATTATTAACTTTTATTAAATTGAAGGTGATTAACATCAAAGAGTCGAAGAACTCGATTCGCTTTAATTTCCGTTAAAAGAATTTCATATATTTATTCATTTATTACCCAAGGAAAACATCTTTAGCGATATATTTCTAGAATCACGCCATTGCAGGTTTTTCTTTTTTGGTCACATATTTTGTTTCTGTTTAGTGACACATGTTTGATTACTTGTTTTAACAATAAGAAAAGCAGTCATCTTTATTCTTTTTCTCCATTTCGAAGAAGTTATTGTATCCTCTCTTTTATCGATTTCTTCAATATATGGCCAGTGATCTTTCTAATAACATGAGACCCCATACGATATTAAGATGTGTAGATACAACATTGAATCTTCAATTCCCTTACTTTCTTTTATTCATCTCATCTCAAGTGGCCTCAAATGATACACAAACGAGGAGTCTAGGCACCAGTTGGCTGTCCATACAAACATGACCGCCAGACCATTCCAACGATCAGATAAAGGATGAAATACTTTAATGCCTCACGTTACGTTGGCTGTAGACGAGAGAAATCAAGTTATCTTGATGAAAATGCAGAATACGTTCGCACAAAAGAAAGATAATGCTTAGCTCAACAAAGGAAGTACTCTCATCACACCCAACGGCCTAATCGCTTGGGACACCATCTTGAAATTTTGACAAAAATACGCTACTTACATGACAGCAGAATGATAGGAAATATCATGTTTGATGATAAAAAAAAATGTGCTAAGAATCTACGCACACACACATTATATATATATATATATGTGTGTGTGTGTGTAATTCTACATATTTATGATTATATATATATATATATATATATATATATATATATATATATATAATTATATATATATATATATATATATATATATAATTATATATATATATATAATTATATATATATGAGGGTTCGACGAGAGTGTGTAAATACGGTAACGATAAATGGAAAAATACTATTCTGGCGGAGATTTTTTAACAGACATTTGTCTAAAATCTTACGCTACTGATGACAAGATTTTGTCATATCTGCGGATGAAAAGATATCTGTCTTGAATTTGTACTTCGTAATTGCTTTAATTACGACGTCTATAACGATGCGATCTCCTAGCAGCAGAGCTTCAATAGTTAGTTATAAGATGAATGAATACAAAACTGTTCGGATTGTAATATTTTTCACCAGGTTCAAAAGCCCCTTGTAGGCGGGAAAGTAGTAATAAATTAAAAAAAGGTGACAATGTCATTACAGTTTCTGTGTTAAAGTAATTCATAATTTCTCATTTTAATTACTTGTAATTCAACAATAATGATGTTGATGCACTATTATTAATTCGTATTCGAGAATTTTCATAAGATATAACTGGTTAATCAAGGGAAAATCATAGCAAATGTAGTCACATTCCAAATATTCTCTTGAATATTATTGATGACTTAACATTATTTTAGTCGTATTATACGTTTTTGAATGTCGCATTCCCTAGATTTAGACGATACAATCAGTTTATCCAACAGATATCCATACGTTTGATTGTCATTAAGTCGACATTAAATTATTTATGTGTAGAAATGAAGATATTTCTTCGCGTTAATATACGACTTATAACTGGATTTCTGGTAAAATGAAAAAAAAAAGTTATGAGAAAATTTCATGTAATTCTGTTTTGTTATTAATAGTGTTAAAGATGGTCAAAACTTCTACTTTAGATGTCATGAAAGAAAAAAAATGGCGGTATTGAGGAGCATAAAAATTAATCTCTACATTGCTGTCATTCCCAGGTGCATCTGACACTGGGCTGTAGCACCCGCAACAGTCCCAGCTATGGAACACAAAAACAAAAATCTATATTCCAATTTTATCGAAAAAATTACCAACAATGCCTGTTATGATCTACCGAATATATATCTAAATCGCAGAACAACATATATTTATTACGATAGAGCTCCTAAGAAAATTAAAATTCGGTTTTAAATGACACATATCGTTAAACAAGGTCGCAACATCACATTGAAAGAGTAACATTTCAAACATTTGCAATTATTAATGACATTAAGTTTATGTCCTGTACTAAAATGGATGAGCTATCAAAATACATACATACATAGATATATTATTTACATACTCACACACATATATATATATATATATATATATATATATATATATATATATATATATATATATATATATAGAACAATACACCTTAAAAATTTTAAATATTGAAAGGTGGTAAAATCCGGCCCCTGAAAATGACTATTGAATAGTCCAAATGCGATTGGAACAATAATTATTACGGACATTTCTCCACTCACTTTATTGTTTCAAATAGAAAAATGTAAAATATAAAATTAACGACACACAAAATGTTTCGTTATCTGCCATATTGAATAACGTGTTAAATGAAATCAGGCTACCCACCTATTACTATATATATATATATATATATATATATATATATATACACACACACACAATGTACATAATATATATGTATACAATGTACACAATTGTTACCGTCAGCCGTTGGATAGTCTTACCCATATAATCAGCCTCACACTGACATTTGAACGATTAATGACTAAATTTTGTGGATGGGTGGGCTAGCCATCCTTACAGACAGAGGCTAACTCAATTATGGTAGTAAAGTAGTTATGTATAACTAAAGCACTAACACAGTGAAAATGGTTGAGATGTTATCAGCGCATAATTGACAGCGTGACCCAGTCCAAGGCAGTGTCATGTAGAAAGGACACGTAGGTGGACCAAATGTTTTAGTTTCATTTAACTTCGTTATTTTTATCTAATTTTAATAACAATATGAGAATAACCTTTGACGAGAAAAAATATTGGTAATTTGCCTGTTTTCGTCATCAAGTTTAAAATCCGAACATACCATCAGACGAGATTTTGGGGCCAATGTTAATTTTCCTAGACATAAGGGCAAAGGAATCTCAACTAAGATACAATCCAGTAAAAGTCGGTTTCAAATATACGCTTTTGAGAAATTAATTGTTGGGTTTCTCAACCAACACGCCCAGGGAAGTTAACATTATTATTTTCACATACATCCATTGTAGAGAGGCGTGGAGATTAAATGTTGCAAAGATACTTCCGTTTCATTAAGTGATGGAAACAAAGTGAAAGTATTATCAACATAACGAAAATAGCAGAAAATTTAAGCTGAAATAGTCTTATTAGCCTTCTTCATCAGATCGAACAGACTCAGTAAAAATGGAGGTTTTAAGAGGCCACGATGCAAATAGTCCGCATAAATGTCAGTAGTCTCATCAAAAGTGACATTAGTAAACAGATTAAAAATACTAAAAGACACGAGAAAATCAGTGTTAGTAGTACGCTGCACTTAACTTATGTATAACGCAAAGTGGAACGATTCCGGTGTACATTATATAGAAATTCAAAATAGGATCCACAGTTTGAACCAGCCATTTTGCCAGATCATTTTGGACAGAAGCCACCATAGACAAAATGGGCCTGAGTGGATTATTCACCCTATGGATTTTAGCACTCCATACATCCTAGGAATGTAAGAACCAAAGCCAGAGACAAAGAGAACTTGAACACAATTTGGCGAGTCCTTGTTTCATTCTGTTTGACGTTTAAAATGGGGGTGAAAAAGGAAAGAAAAAAAATCTATTTTTACTCCCTTCCCCCTTGACTTTTAAGATCTGTTGCAAGGAGATTTTTCCTTTCAGTGGTTTAAATTTTAATTCCGACGAAATTTACTTCAGCCAAAGCGTCGGAAGAAAGGCGCCTTAATGTTTGTTTTTTTTTTTCATTTTTAAACGAGAATATAATTTTCTATCTGATTTTTATTAATAAGATATTCCCCATCATAAAAATTATATTAGGTTGGTGTAGCACAAAAAATTATTTTTCCACACACACACACACACACACACATATTACATTGTATCCACATTTAGAATTCGATAATTATATTCTGTCTGCAAAGCTGAAATACTTCTCAGTGTAGACAGTAAATTTGACTTTTCATTGCTATAATAAACATTATTCTTCAACTCATAATGTTCACCTTTAAAAGTCCTCATTGAAGTCCTTTTTGTGAATCAAATTTCTTTTTATTACGTTATTTGTAAATTCTTCAGATACGCCAAATTTAAACCTTATATTTTCAGGCATCATACTAATTAGACGATATGTTAACCTTATCGACCCCTTATATGAAAAGCTGTAATATAATTACAAAGTCTAAGTAGAAGTATACGATGAGAAGTTCTAGACAATATAGTCAGACATTTGTTTTTGCTTATAGACACTTCTCCCCTTTCCATCTCGTTGCAAACGTTTGATGCATCAAATGAATTCTATAAATCTCTGAGTAAAGGCGTTTTCATATTCAAAACGTACTGATTTCCATGAAAAAGAACCTCTTTTTTCCTGCTTTTTATTCCTTTTTACTATACAATAAATAACTTTTGCTACCAACATTGTATAGTTTTATAATTATTCATTCATTATTCTCTGTATTTTGTTATGTACTTACATTCGGAATAACTTATTCGTACTTTGAGTCTGTCAAGGAAAACCATAAGCTAGTCCCAAAAATAGCTGACATCCTACCTTCGCTACCAAGGTGTTGATTGTTCACACTATATTTTATACTCCATCCCCCAAAGCAGGTAATATATTCATCTTTTACAATAATGTTAACATTTTACAAGGCCAAAGAGCCAATCGAGGTAAAGTTTCATAAAGTAAGATGCGCTGTTTTGAGGAATATCTCGGGAAGGTAACGGTTAAAACTGGACTTGAATGAGTTAAGATTTTGGTGATCGGAGAAGGATCGAGCACGAGGGTAACATACACAGCAGCAATTGAATAAGAAGAGAATGAAGATGATTCGCTAAAATGCACGTGGCATCCGGGTCTTAGCCGTGAAGGTTAGAACTGGCGGAACTAAGGATTATAGCTCGTCTGAACACTTTCCTTGTAATAGAATAACGGGAGGTTTGCAACGTTCCGTATGTGGGGAAGATGAAAACTAATCACTCACATGAACTCGGAGACTCATTTGGATTCTATTGAGACTGGAGAGTAAAGAGAGTAGAGCTCCCCCTCATATGGCATCATTACTCCATTTTATTCTTTATCTGTCTATCCTGATGATAGAGGATTGCAGGATGAGTCAGCTACTCATGTGGGAGGTACAGAGAACACACAAGTTTTCCAGCATCATAAGTGATTGATCATGTGTATGAGTGCCACTTGAGTTCTGGGTTGAGCCTTTGGTAAAATAGACGTTCAATGCATTACGTTCTCTTAGGGACCATCCCTGATAGCAAAAAGAAGAAAATTCAGGGTCCGCTTATTGATTACAGAACGTCACTAGTTTGATATTTCTATTCAGCAGATTTGAAGTAGAAACCACATGTGAGCTCCGTGCTTTTAGGAAACGCACATACACATGTACGTGAGAAGGCGTCAGCAACATGTATCGGGCTGTCGACAAAATAGGCCGGCATACTCGAATTTGAAAGGCTAGTCTTCATTATTATTAAATTATTTACCCAGTTAATTTTTTTCTTATTTTTTCTAGCTATTTTATTTTATTAATTATTCTGTATCTCGAGCTATGTTTGTATATTTAATTGGTCTCTTTCAGTTTTGATTCCTTTCAAATTACTTATGCTATTGAGTACTTTTTGTTTCAACTTCTCTATTAATTATAGTCGTATTATTAATGTTTTAGTAGACGATGAGAGTTGTGACAAGGAAATCAGTTGACTCATTGGAATAATGAAACATGTATTCGAGAACAAAATGATGAATTAAAAATAGTAAAATTTCGTTAAAATCAAGAAACATTACAGAACTACCTTATAATATATATACTTCAATATGACACGATATTCTGGACTAGTTTCTCAAAAACTTGCAGTAACACAAATGTAGTTCTTTAGAAGGATGCTGAATATGCCATGGGTAGGACGTGTGCTCAATAAGAAAGTTTTCAGGAAAATGGGAACTATTCCCTTGTAAATAGAATCAGAAAGAGACTGTTGATCTTTGTTTTCAGAGACGTAACGAGGGAAGATTGTCTAGAGAATTTGTCACTCTCAGGTCATACTAAAGGTATGTGGCGCAGCAGGAAGCATTCGATTGTAAGGTATAGTCATTTTATATATTCGTCTTAGAGATTTAAATTACGGAAGATGGTGAGAGTCAGGACTTCCCGCGTGTTCTATGGACACAGTATGTGAAAATATATTTATATTCATCCTTTATTTGATTCGCTATTAACGTTTGTATTTAATTTCATTTTATAGTTGCTATATTTGCGTTTCATTCGTGTATTTCTCTTGTAATCAATTCGATAATTTTCTCATCATTCTCATACGGAGGGAAAAGTGAATGTTTATCTTTATCGATCAACTGATTGCATTAAGGTATTTAATTTAATTGACCCATTTTTTGTTTTTTTTAGAAAAGACACGAAGATAACATTTATCTTTTAAGCATAGAATTGAATAATTGTTCTAAACTAGTCAATAGCTGAGAAATTGTTAAATAAAATATGTTTCTTTTCCTTGAGAATGTTTCATTGCACTGAGATCGTTAAAACTGGAAATCGATTTATGACAACACATCTTCCGACAGCATTCATTGCATATTTCACTATTTTTCACAGTTAATCAGGTTGGGTCTATTTCTATAAAAAAATAAAATAACAAAAAATGTGTGAAGATGTTAACTGATTTTTCGTTCAACCTTACTCTGACACTTTATCCTGTCTTAAATCACTCACATTACTTTTTTTTTCATTTGGTAACATGACCGCATCATCACTGTTCTTAATGCTATCTTAACTTAGATAGCAATACTCTATAGACTTAATTAAATACATATAATTGAAATTATAATATATTCTCTCGGTTTTTATTTTGATGGTCTATACTTTATTACGCCTCTTGATATATATTTGATAAAAGGCGGGTATGAAAATCCTATTACGCGAATTTAACAAATTGTGAGTGCCAGCATGTCGTGAATATCATTTATTGGATCCCTTGTTTTTAATCTGAATTGTAATATATCTCAGGAATACAGTGTTAAATAAATAAAATACTTTAGTGAAAAGACAGAATCTAGACACATTATTGTTCATGAATATTATCCCTAAATAACCGTGCCCTCATGTTTTTCGGAATAATGAATAGGTTAAGAGTTGTGTGGTACAAAGAGAAATAAGATTAACTTTTGGGAGGAAAATTGTGTTCCATCAAACAGATAGATAACAATATAAAAATTACTTCGGTTCTCTCTGGGTTGGAAAATAGATCTCAGTCTGGTGTTGGAATCTTGAGAATCATCTAGTTACGGGGAAGATCAATTGCGTTTTAATTTTAACCATAATTTGACAATCGGTACATAAAGGCACTCTTTTAAAACTCGCAATCAATCGGTTCCACAATGATGCTAATATATTTATCAGCATCTTTCTAACACTTGTTTATGTATATATTTAAATTTAACGATTCATTTGAATTTATTAATCAACTGGTGAAAAGATACACAAAGTATGAGTAGACGAAATGGAAAGAACTGAGATTTAATGATGATAAAACAGTGTTATCTAAAAAAAAAAAAAAGATACTTTCATTTCGGTCCACAGAAAAATTAAATATTCAAACCTTCTTTTACGGGTATCCTACTAAATCGCACAATCCCATTTTTTAGTCCCGTGATAATGAATGAAAATGTCATACAGCAAGATTTAAATAGTTTCATATTTCTCACTTCTGTCATAGATCGTTTTTTCTAGTGAGATAAAATCAGTTTTGAATGCTGATTTTTGTGGCATACTGGCAAGATTCAGTGCAATTTCCTTTTCCAATTTTTCCTTGTACCGGGTTTAGCAGAAAAGTAATGGTGGATATTGTAGTAAATCCTTCCTTAGGATTATATTGATTGATTAGTTTTCTACGGTTTATCAACCAATTTCGGTTTATTTAAAGCCAGACGGTATTTTTAAATTTTCTTTTCGAAAATAATAATTTAGTGATACAAGTCTTACTAATTAACCCATAGCTGGAAAAAAGGGGCAGATTCCTAGATTTTCGAGGGGTTCCCTTAAGTGAATATAACAAAACCAGCTTGAATTGAGACTGCTCTCCGATTAAAAATTCCGAGCCATTATACATTACACCACATGCATATCCAAGCTTACAGAGCCTGGTACTTCCAAGCGGTCACCCATTTAGGTACTGACTAGGTTTAAAGTTGCTTAATTTCAATAATTGTACACGAACCGGTGTTTCATCGTGATGTAGCTGTAAACCTTAGGATTATAGGTCTAACGAAGGACGAATATATCCTGAAGACTATATCTAGTTATTTATCTAGTAATTCTACGTGGTCGAATGCATTGTAAGTTGTAATAATAATCTTTATTCTTGTTTCCCGTTTATCAAGTATATAACCTCGGGTTATATTGAGAAATTGTATACATGTAAAGCTGTAAATAACCAGTCTCTGAGAAGAATCTTCTTTTAAGTTAGTTTTTCTATTTTGCTTCAACATTCTTTGTTTTATTGCAAAGAAAATGGAAAATTGTAATCTGATTAATCTTTTCCAAATCCGATATCCAATATCAGGTTTCAAAAATAACAAGAAGCCCTTGGAGTTTTCTGCAAGCAATTGCTAACGTTTTACATGTGACCTTAATGGTTGCAAGTTAAAAATAACACACCTACATTGTACGAGGAGAAGCGGTTTTAATAACGTTTAACATACCGAGCAACATCCTTACGAATGCATCAATTCCTGATATTTATCAGATGAAGAAGTTTTTTTTTTTGTCTTAAATGTCATTTTGACACATCAACCTTCGATGGATTCCTTGATACCTGAATGTAAATTATTGGAGTATGTGTAGATATTAAATGATCAATCCTTAAGCAAATGCTACGATTTAGACATTATATATATGTTTTTAACTTCTTTGTTCATCGAATACAAAGATACGAGAGCCACAATATAGACGGTTACTCACTTGGGAGGTAGAGGAAGCAGGAAGGAAGAAATGAATATTATGGCCACGTGTTGGATATATATCGGTTGACCCTGGATTTTTATTTTAAAAAAATAAACAATACTAATATTAAGGTGTTTTAGAAGAAAAATATAAAAATTGTATGATGTTTTAAAGATACTAATGCACGATGGAGTAATGGATAGCGGTTGGGTTGAGGATTCGGAGAGCAGAGTTCGAATTCCAGTCGAATCCATTACATTCACACATGTGCTAATATGCTTGGGAAAGGAATGAATCCTCTACTTCCCACTCCTCAGCTATAGGTAAATAGCGGGACAGACCGGGTTCTATAACCTGGTCTACCGCAGAAAGAAATGGTAACCTACTGCGGGAAAAATAGTCAGTCATGTATCGAAAGATACATGATCGCCTACGCATGCATCACGCATAGCACATAACTGACTGAATGTAAAATGTGATTATGAATATTTGTGAACACAAATTAATATTGAGTGAGTTTGCATAATTACAAAAAGATATACAAAAGCTTACTTTTTTGACTTAATTAGTTTGGAATTATATGAACCGATTTAATACAGATAATAATTTCTAAAAAATAGTTTACGAACGAATTATTTCTGTATTAATAATTGCTACAGTGTCTGCCCAAGAATTTAACTTACATTTCAATTCGGATATGTACTGTTCAGAGACTGGTGGTCAACCAAGGCTAAAGAGTCTACTCTATAAGATTTTATTTCGTATTTTTAGGTTTAGTGTATTATATCATTTCCATACAATGGGTAAATTCATTCAGTAATGTGTTAACTATGATCTGTATTAAACAGCTTTCTTAGATGAAATTACTTCGAACGTCTAAATCCTATAAAACTTAAAAGGTGACACTTCATCAGATCCTGTAGCCGGATATTTACAAAATCATCAAAGAAAATATCTAAGAAATAAAACAAACGTATCATTTTCAACAGAAGCAAAAAATAAAATAAAATAAAAAATAAAAAATTACAAGAGAAAATAATGATTTACAATTTAAGCACTACAAAAAAAAAAAAAAAAAGAAAAAAAAAAGAAATCATTTGAACGGAAACTCACATCATTACTCAGATGATGGATTGATTCGTATTGTAAGGCTTATCTATCATTTACGACAGTGAATGTTGGACGATTTTCACAAAGATGAAAAAAGTCGAGGAGACGGGGATGTGGTTTTACAGAAGGATGCTAAGGATGTCATGGACCGAGTGGGTAGAGAAATGATGATGTCTTAGAGAGGTTGCAAACAAGGAGGAGAATTATATTTAACATCAGGAAGAGGCAGCTGAAGTATCTCGGACGCATAATGAGGAAGGTGGGTCTGGAGAACCTGATACTCACATGTCGAATAGAGGGAAAGAGAGACAATGGAAAACAACGCGTGACATACCTTGTGGACTTCAGCAAGTGGATGACAGAACGTGGTCTAGGGGAGTAAGCACAGGGAAGGAACTTGTTGAGAGCTGCAAGGGATAGAGGGAAGTGGAGAGCCATGATCGCCTATGTCCTGAAAGGACACGGCACATAAAAAGAAAGGTCAGTCATTTGCAGGTTATTCCAAGTTAGAAAGTATTTTTCGATTGTGAGAGAAAATTTCTACTAATTAATCCATAGCTGGGGGAGAAGAATTTGATTTATACCTTTTCCAGTGGTATTTGCGTGGAATTAAATATAACAAACACGACGAGAATTGGAACTCGACTCTCTGATTAAAAGTTACGTGCTATTACACATAACACCACACGCACATTCAAGATTAATACACCATATATTCCCAAGCGTTCCCCCATTTAGATAATGACCAGGCTTGACGTTGCTTAACTTCGCCGATCTTACGGGAACCAGTATTTCGACATGATGTAGCTGCAAACATCAATACGCAAAGATTCATAACTTATAGTGGAGCCGAGGAATAAATTTTCCTGAAAAACTATTTAGGAAAATGAATTTATAAATTTCAAACGATACAAATTCTTCAAAGAATGGAATTTAATAGTTTCCTGTGGTTAAACGTTTTATCTTGCCATTACTGTTACCAATATATATTTGTATGCGTGTGCGTAATATTTAAAATTTGCTGTATTTATGAGGAAAGTGTTTAATATTGGAGACAGATATGTTGAAGTTATATATGTTGATTTTCCTTTGAAGAATTACTTAGAGTTTCTGAAATAAAATTATTATGTCTATTCCGAAAGATGTATACATTTTTGTGAACGTAGCAAGTGGGAAAGACGCAAACATGTCTGCATAAAACATTAAGTACTTTTAGGTCGATTAAAATTTGCATACTTTTCTTTTATTTTTCATGTTCAAATCACGAGGGCATTAGAAACATTTTCTCAAACAACAAATTCAAAGTCAACACTCAGTTTTATTTCTATGACTTTAAGTACAGGATGTTCCAATCGGGTTAATTTACACTTCCGTCTCTGTCAAAGTCTATTCTTTTGTTCTAATTTTGTCTTGGTATTTTATCTGAAACTCGAATTTTCTTAATGACAGAGGCATTTATTTTTATCCATCAGTACAAAGAAAAGTTAAAATATGTTGCAATGTTTTTATTTTTTTTTATTTCTTTTTAATGTTCTTTTGTTTTTTTTTATTCAAATATTTTTATTTCATTCAATAAAATCTGGTATTCAATTCTAATCTTAGAATTTGTTTTTATTCGAAGGCTGTGGACTTAAAACATATCCTCCTGACATGTGGGTGAAATTACAATCAATTGTTTCAGATCAGACAATCGCCTTTATTGCTTTGTTTACCTTTTCACGACTTCTTTAATATTACAAATGAAAGCGAATTACACGATTCGTAATTGAAATAAGTTTGCTTTGCTCATAATCCGGCTAAAGTGATGGCAAGGTTTTGGCAGATGCACACTCTATATGTTACCTATTTAGATTTGTAGATGTGTAAATACATACACTTGCATACGAACAACGCAAGAGCGCAGATTATATTTCTCAGTTTTATAACTATCTAATCATTTCTGATGTCAACATTAAGTTATATATTGTTTACAATTTTTTTTTTTAATTCCTCAGATCTTGAGTAGAGAATACCTTTATTTTATATTGTGCATATATAAAATTATCGGATAAGCAGGGCGGTAGAAATAAATTTAAAATGTTTAAAAATACACGGGTTTGTACTTGTCGAAGTTATCTCCTCCTTAATTTTCAAGTTGTTTAATTTTTCCTAGGGGTCGCTATCTCTAAAGTATAAATACTCGAGAATACTTCGTTCTCTCTCTTCCACTTTTCAGTGGACACTGCGACCACGTGTGGTTCTCGCAGAAGATTACGTTTTCCCCTTCGTGGGGGGCGCTATGCTTTTCCTTTGGATAACACCACGAACATTATACACGCACACACGTACGAACATACTTTGAAACACGAACTCTTTATGTTCATACATGCACACACGAATTATGTCTTCTGTAAACCCTTTTTGTTGTTTAATACATAATAACATACAAAATAACTGTTGGAGGCATGAGGGAGTAATGGATAGAGGCTCTGATTGAGGAATCGGGGAGCCGAGTTCGAATTCCAGTCGAATACATTACATTCACTTACATGCGAATTCCTGTGGAAAAGGTATGAATCCTCCTTTTCCCCAGCTATGGGTAAATAGCTGCGGGAAGAAGAGACCGCGTTCTATGGCCTTGGATGGCACCTCCTATTTTTATCACAGATATAAATGGCAACCTATTGCAGGAAAAAATCTCGTCGGTCATGTATCGAATGATAGCCTAAGCGTGTACCACGCATGGCACGTAACAGACTGAGCTGTTATATATATATATATATATATATATATATATATATATATATATATATATATATATATATATATATATATATATATATCGGTTTCTTGTTTGTTTTCATTACATTCGTTCTTTGGTAGACTCAGTAGTCGACTTCAGGAATTTCAGGAGTTCCACAAGTGTTCATATCACAACACACGGTCCGCTACATACACAAGCATGCAAAATATCAAATTATAAATAAAATCCAATAATTACTTCGGAGTTGATCATACTATCTAATGCGCCCTCTCGCAGAAATTTACGAAAATCTGTTCAGCATTTTTACTGTATAAAGCAGAGGATATCTCTGTGGGTGATGAACAAACGCAGATATGAATGAGCAGGCGTCTGCAATACTGATTGGCTAGGTGCACTTACAGACTGGTATCTTCGGACACGAGTGTACAGACATTATATATATATATATATATATATATTACACACACACAGTGTAACCCGGATATGAGAGTTGTCGGGACCGGAGAATAAATATCTTATATCCGGGTTTGGTCTATTTTGTTTAGGTAAGTATGGCTCTAATTTGGGACCAGAGAAAATCTCACTTATATCCGGGTTACACTATATATATATATATATATATATATATATATATATATATATATATATATATATATATAAACACAACAATAGTTTGGCTTACAAAAAACAAGACACTGATGACGAATTTGCGTTCATTTCGAAAGTACTTGGAATAAAATTAATATGCATCAACATGGTTATACCATTTATATTTTCCTACGTGATACAGAAATTTTAGACCAGGAATAATATTAAATATCTCAGAGTTATTTCATAAAAATGTAAAGAAAAAAGATTTATGCATCACTCCATAAAAATGATAATTACTGATCTTTTTACGACACTAATAATGGGTGAAAATCCAAAATGCGAACTGCTGATCAAAGAGAATTAATGTTGCAAATATATTTTATTATTCAATTTGAAATATACAACATTTAACATTCAGATTCAGTTACAGTATGTCAAACAAAATTGGGGGTATTGGATCATACATAAATATGTATGTTGATGCTACAAAATTTGCATATATTAACATTTATTTACCACCATCACCTTTAAAGCAGTCTACTTTGTACACTGTCGCACAATGAGTAGCAACAGATGTCTATAATAAAATCAGTTAATCTTGGTCAAATTTCGGAAAATGTTTGGAGAAATTGCAGTGAGGTGAAAAGTATTTGGGCAGTAAAAAATATTTTTTCACTACCTGTTTTAATAATTTGTATATAAAATATATATACGTGTCAAATAATTTATTTTTGCTGTTTATTTGCATTTATAATTGTTTTACGAACATATTGTGAGCTTTAGACAATTCTTTTCTTTCAATATATGATTCTAAATCCATTTTTTCAATATCCAAAAACATGTTTCACAACACTGTATACTAATGCAAATGTTTACTATGTCATTGAAAATGAATTGGGAAAGTCTCGCCAATAAAAAAAAATCGCCTTTGTAGCGATAGTTTTAGATGTCGAACAATTGATACAAAGGGATCAAATGTTCCATATAAGAATTTGTGATATATTCAAAAATTACCATACACTATTCTAATAAAATAATTGTATCGGTTCAAGTAAATCTGTTTCCTCTTGCCATGAATCAACTAATCTGACATTTCGTTTTGTTTTGTTTTTTTATAATTATTCGGAAAGATGCTTGATTGCTGTCACCTTGAACATTCATCAAAACTAATATTTCTTTCACGTAGTATTTTGCGCTACAATTACTTCCCCCGCCTTTTTTTTGTATGACTGTTTGGGCTTCATGGTTATCGAGGACTTCATTTTGGCTGTCTTCTTACTCGGAAACATTCCTGTAATTTCGGATCAAATCCAGCCTTTACTCAACTGCGTTTGATTTTAATCTAATTTCATGCTTTGGTGATAATCCATATCAGTTAATCCTCATCATTTTTATTCAGCTTTCTGTCCATTGATCATTCTTCAACTGAAAACAGTTTAAATTACGAGAATCTTCATCTCTCCAAGACATAGGGATTGAACTCGCAACAGCTACAGAAACAGATGTTTTTTTAAAAATATTTTATCAACTAGGCCATGTGCCTCGTTAATCTACTAAGCCACGTCTCTTATCAAACAGAGAAAATTCATATGAAAATATAAAAAACATATCTCGCCGTAAAATTAAAGCAGGTGTATCAGCCTAAAATTTCGGGGAATTGAGACTGATTTTCATGTTGTGGCCTTTTCCATTTATTAATGTTTAAATAACTATATATATATATATATATATATATATATATTATATTATATATAAAATCTATATGAATGTAATGAGTGGATGGTCATGTATGTATATGCCTTCCACTTAGGCTGGTCTGTTGCAAACATATACACAAGCATATTTGCGCTTTTTCAGCATCCAGGGATGCAAACTTGGCTTATAGAAAAACTATGTATATTAGTATATAATACATCGTAAAATGATCATAACCTGGTTTGTTTAATAGGCTTGTGTGATCGAACACTCGATCGGAGATTTCGTGCTTGGAGAGAAACCGACATCCTCCGAATAGTTTTTAATATCATCACAATTTCAGTACCAAATCTTGTTTCAGATACGACACGAAAATCACTGCGTGCGGAGGCAATCTCTTATCAAGAATTTACTTATTCGACAAATCCGTCATAAAGAGAATCGAATCTTGTTTTCATGATCGGCTTCGCATTCATATTAAAAGCCAAGTATAAATTATAGTTTATTACATTTTTTTTATACGCTTAGGAGAGGGAGTTTAACTTTAGCTTAAAACCCAACTTCTACTAATTTTTTTCCCTCTTTCTACGTAGTTCATTCATTTTGTTACAGTGCATTTATGAGGCTATTTTTAAACATTTTCTGTGATTTCTCTCGGGTTCTGTTCTATTCACAGTTCAATCACCCTAAGAAAGATTTACAATTTTTACAGGGGGAAGCAAAATTGCACGATACTTAAACGTTCCAAATTCGAGGCAACATGTCTTTTTCTGGACATTTCAGTTAATCTATTTCAGGATTCAACTCTCCCCCAGTAGCCATTGCATCAATAGCAACACTTGTCAACATACCTTTGGTTTTCATTCGAAAATAAAACAGCCCTGACATAGGCGCAGACATAAATGCCTATCAGTTATGGAAATGGTACTTTAAGAAAAGAAAGATTTCCCACAGATAAAGCTGCACATAGACACAAGAATAAAACGAAATCTCACAGCATAAAGAAAAAAATAATTCCCCATCCATAAAATGGAAAGAAAATCGCAGTAGAAAAAAATATCAGAATAAAAATTGGAAATATATATTCATTTAGTGAATGCCAGAAGCGGAAAAGACTATTTATTATACTATCAAGCGCGCTTTTAAGTATTTAAGTAAAATACACTCAAGAGGATGGAAAAGTATTATTGAAAAAGGTTATATCAATTTAAATATATACAAAAGTAAAGTGTTTTTTTAGTGTTTTCTTGATTCTTTCTTTATTGAATCTCATATAGACACACACGCATTTCCAGATATAATTTCTATTTTACTCGACATGCAGAAATGTAAACAGTATGGCTAGGTAAATAAACATTTTATTTAGAAACTGAAATTACAGTAATAATTATGACGAAAATCGCACGTTTGTTCATTTAGAACTTTTGCGTTCTTTTCGACACATTCCGCTTTCACTAAAGAAACGAACATATTTCAAACGTAGGAAAAAATAGCATTACAATATATTTTTAAGGCTTTAGCGGAACTACTTTCATATACACAGAAATATTGACTAGATTTTTCGTAAGCTTTCTACAACAACAAAATAATAATAAAAAAAAACCTGCGACGATATACATCGAAATTATTTCGGTTGAGTTTGTAATTTATATTCTGTACTGCATGAAATTTAAACGGTATCATTACTATTGAAAAATAAGAACATTAATTAAATTATGGATAAATATTTAATATTAAAACTACTTAGGAGGTGTCATAATACGTTTGTAAAAGTAGAAGAACATATGATATCAAAGTAATAGTAAAAACACTCTCTTGTATCTTTATAACTGTATCTGACTAAGAAATTTACTAAGCATTACATAATTGGAAGAAGCGTGCCAACTCCACTTCTTTAATTTTTGTATCTTCAAATGTAATTCTCATATTGAACCACTTAATTTGCTGACAACCGTATATTGTATTCATATAGTCACTATTTAATATTAACATTTCTGGCTTTCCTTCGTTACATTCTCGATGAGATCCTATAGTTTTATTTGAGTGTTTGCCTATCCAGTTGTGTTACTGTTGTGGCTGCTAATAAAAAGAAATTTGGTAGAACTTCTAATTATATAGGGGTTGGTTCTCAACTTCAGTAAAATAAAATTATTTTAGTTAAAAAAATTATTCTTTGGGCCACTGTTAAAACGCAAATTCAGTTTCAAATTCTTGCGTGATTCCCTGGTTAATTTTGTATCTTTACTGGAAAGTAGGTAGCAAAGAGTTATTTCTTCAGATGTTGTATGTAAAAGGTTTGTTTATTATGCACGGTAAAACACGTTATGTAGAGAAGTTGACTGGATAATACGTGAGTAAACGTTGCAGTGGCACGCGAGTATTTGTTTTCTGGTTAATCGAGAAATCTGGGACCTGGCAATAGCAATCGAAGTCATTTTCCTGCTGATTCTTATGTCTGATACCGTTACCAGTTTGACATTTTTTGAGAGAATGGTGATGTAGACGCAACTGCGAAATGAACTAATTGAGATGGTTTCGACAGATTTTTCCAGGATCAAGTATGTAACTCAAAAATTGGTTCATTCTACGTGTTTTTCCATACGCCGTTTATCAAAATACACTGCTATGACAGTTTCATGAGGTAATCGATACAGTTTATATATATGTACATGTATGTAGGAAAAGTTATCAATTATGCTGGGTGATAAGTAGATATACGAAAAAAATAATTGTATAATAATCGTATAAAGAGAAAAAAAGCCATGGGAGCCTTTGAAGATGCAAAGATGTCGGCTATAACATTATTTTCATTTAAAAAGTGTGCAACAAAAATGTTTAGTGCTTACACAAACGCCTGAACTGATATGCAAAGAATTAATACGTTCTTTTAAAATTAACAGAAAAACTAAGACGGGCCAAAAGAAATATATATAAAAATAAAATGGAACGCGAGGTTTTGAAATTTACCACACAAAGGTCATGAATATTTGAAAAAAAAAATATACGCAGTTTCAATGTTCAGGAGAAATGAGGAATACTGTAATAAATTAATTAAAAAAAAAAATGAATGCCAAACACATACATAGAAATTTACTTAGGCGTATATACTTTAACAACCTGACTAAGAAGAGTTTCACAATCAAATAAGGCTCTATTTGCTTCGCTTGTTATAGTCTTCGTAGCCGAGCGCGCTAGATAAGACGTTATTTTTTTCCTTCAAACGGGACGCCTTTTCAAATTCTGTCGGTGGTTGAGGCACAATTCTTGTATAAATTTTCTCAAGTATGCAGGACGGTAAATGATATAAGTATTGTTTAAACTTAAAAAAAAGCTGATTTTCTACACAAATATGGGTATCGACTAAAATTCAATTCTACCGACTAAAAATAACGTTTTCAGTAAGAAAGATATGTTAGATTAAAGCATAAAACCCATTATATACATACACACACACACACACATGTATATATATATATATATATATATATATATATCTCATGGTCGGTTAGTATCGTTTTACAAGCACACCCGCCTGCTAGGGGGGCTAGAAAAATCCCTCTTGGATACATTTGATCAGGCAGTTGTCAAGACTTCCAGTATGCTCTCTTCTTGTTTACACAAAATATATGATGAGCGGACACAAGTTACAGTTTCTGAGTGGGAGCGCCTAATCTGTCATGATCAGCAGTTTAAATAACTCCAGTACGCTCAAAATCTCGGCACCGATGATTTGTGACTTCGTGCTACACAATCCTATAGTTCCGAAGCTAGAGAAATTGTATTTTTGCAGTTCAGTAATAACAATAATAGTAGTAATGCTATAAATACTACTAATTATTATTATTATTCATAGAATATGATGCTGAGTACTCTTAAAAAGATTTGTTTGTTTTGGTCAGGTCACCAACACTCGTGACTTAAAGTTATAAACCCATCTTTTTTTCCTCAATGTCTGTATTCATTATATTCGGAAGTATACTCTCTGTTCCAAAGAGAGGCTATCTTATCTTTTTTTTTGTTGTAACTGCCGGGTCACAACCAAATATCGGCAAAGAAATTCTTGCATGTTTTATACAAAACCTCAGTGGTCGAATGATTACTGGTAATGTGATTATATTCTTTGCTCGTCTTTGTCAAACTTACAGAATTTCATACTTTAAAACTACAGCTGCCGATTCTTCATTTATTTTTTATATTTCATGTAAAATGAATAGGTGAATAATTATTATTTTTATTATATATATTTTTTCATTTGACAAATAATACGTCAAGATGAGATATATGGTTGTTTGACTATACATGCTTCAGTAACTAAAACTGACGACCCTATGACAAAGAATAAAATTATTTCTAGTGTTCGAGATCAGCATGTTTTCTGTTTCACAAGACACATTACTTTGTTATAATGGATTGGATCCACTCTCGTAAAAGCATTCACCGTAATAAATATATCGAAAAATTTTAAAGCGAACTATTTGAAGGATATCAAGATTAAATAATCTATTGATTCCATAAGCAAAGTTGTTGTGGTATCACTAGCGGTAGCTTGTTTTTTCTAGGACGAGAAAAAGAAAAGTAGATAAAATGAAGAAGTACTAACGAAGTAGAAGAAACCGAACACGAAAAAAGCATTTGCAAAAATATTTGAATGCAGAGACAAAAATAAGTAGGAAAATGTAAATAAAATATAGCCAATAATTAAGAGGATAAAGACGAAGCATAATAAAAAAAAGCGAACTAAGAAGAAAGAACAGAGCCCATCTGATCTAGAGTAAAGCACTTGAACAGTCTGGTACGGAATAAAGTCGCGAGGCTTTCAGTGAAAAGTAATGGATTCATGGAATTTCTTTCATAATCGCTTTAATGTTGCCCGTCAAAGGAAAAGGGGATTTGCTTCGCAAACAGATTTGTAAACAAAAGAGTGAAATTGTTCCAAGCCAAGAAGTTCGATCGAAAGCGTCGATTAAAGAAAAACATACACAAAACCACGTAGGAACCAAGTAATGGTTGAATATATTTGGAAAAAGTAGAAATATAAACACACAGAATACATCGAGCAGTTTCACCAAATAGATATATTTAGATTATAATTTACATGATCAAATGAATCAGGCCGAAACATACACACACACACATATATACATACATATATGCGAGTGTGTGTGTGTTTATTGAAAAATGGCGACATTCTTTGTCGATTAAAATTAAACAAATGCTTTTCTAATTAGAAAGAAATTCCGGAAACATTGCTGTTAAAGATGCGTAAATTGACCAAAGTCAAAAACGTCTCCAAGCGTTTAAATCACATGATTCACCATCAAGGGTGTGTATAAGTAAAATAAGCTGAAATCAAAATTGTCAATGTTCCATATTTTTAAATTGCAACGCTAATGCGCATCAGTCTGGTGTGATTATATATATATATATATATATATATATATATATATATATATATATATATGTTCTGAATTAAAAACAGCAGGAAAACCTGACGGCGATAACCTTAAAAAAGGCTTTATACAACATAAGACATTGACTGGAACGAGACAATCGGTATCTCTCCGCATAATCCCCTTCTCCTAAATGCAGAATAATTTATAAAAGAAAATGTATGTTTCTTTGAATACAATAAATTTGTATACAAAGCATAAAGGAAGATTTTATTTCATATTATACACACACACACACACATATATATATATATATATATATATATATATGTGTGTGCATACAGGATGAGGCAAACATCGGGCGCCATAGGGATAAATTCTTAAAATTATAATTACATAAGAACATTTTATTTACTACTCATATTTGTTGTACGAAATGTCGTCCTCCCTTTTGAAAACACATTTCAATTCTATGCCGACATGACACATTAACATGTCGGCGAGTTACCTTTGTCATTTTACTGCATTCATATTTTATTCATTCCTTTAATTTCTGATAAACAACTTGATTTCCAATGGCCCCACAGATAAAAATACATGGATGTGAAGTCTGGGGAACTGGGTGACTACTCAACAGAACCTTTCTGTCAAGGAATAATAAATAAAAAAAGAAATTGAAATTAAATAAAAGTAACATCTGGGAATTATATTTGGAAGAGAACAGAAAACTATTCGGATGGAAATACATAAAAGATCACACCGTACACACAACCGTTCTCAGAAGTAGAACATTATTTTAAGGCACCGAGGGAAATAAAAGAATTTAAATTCCGCTAGAGTTTTGTCACCGCTGGAGAGTGACACAGACCTCCAAACTAGACCAATGTAATTTTATTCCCCTCAAACGAAAACCTATGACCTATAGTTCTTGCTGAAAACGAAAGTGTATTTACAAATAATAAAGGGAAAATAAACGAATGGCACTTATACAGCCATCTTAGAAACGACGAAATTCATCTTAAAGATGGAGAGAAAATGGATTGAAAAAACAAACAAAAATACAAAATTGTAAAATGTTCAACTCTTTCGTAACACACACATCTTATTGAATCCTCCTGTCTATCCAGAAAACGTTTATTTGCTATATATTCACACGTTAGAACATGACGTACGCTGTTACATAATGAATGTGGAAATAGCTTCGTGAATCCAATGTCGGCGAATCTGGTCGTGCCAAGCAAGCAGCAAAAGTAATGTCTCTTCGGCTACCAGTGCCAAAGTTGCATAATTAATACAGAAATAAATGAGTCGCTGGTCTGCATGTAAATATTCCTCTGATTTTTTGCAGCAAAGTAAATTACTTATGTTAAAAACAATTCTTCATATGTTTTCAAAAAATATCAAAGGAAAAAATCTGATAGAAAAAAAAACATTATCGTTCTAAGATTTTCAAGTTAAAACGAAGCAAGAATTGTAGCGAAATGGCAAATATATTTCCTTAGGCTAGCTGGGGACTGGTGTTTACAGCCACCTAATCGACGCGAAAAAGATATACACTACGTGCCAAGTTATTATCGAGATAACTTTTTTCTAATATTTCAAAAACCGTCCAATCCATTCACACAAACCTTTCATACAACGTTGACAATACTGACCTGCGCAATCATTGAATTTTTCGTACTGATCAGCGCAATGTAAACATACTTGCGCCATATTTGTTATCAGCACGGTGATTTCATAGTGCCAAATTATTAGAAAGGTTTAGTAAAATTCCCAGAATTGAGCAAACAAAACGTTTATTAATGTTGCACGTGAATGTTTATGATAAAAAGAACCTAATAAATAAGATAATCAAACAAATAATAACAGATACAAACAAAGGCACAGTTATAAACAAATTAATAGGGAATGTGCTTTCCTAGTTTTAAATTATTAAAAGAAGTCTACGATCCATAGAATTTGTTAATTGTAGGATGTCATCTACTGTAATGCCGCGCGATATGTCAAGAATTGCTTCCCACAACTCAGGTTTGCTCCTGAATTGTCGTCTGTTGGCGTACAGTCTTCGCTTCATGATGCTCCAAAGGTTTTCGATTGGGTTCAAATCCGGAGAATTTGCTCGCCACTTCATTTTTCGAGGTACATCGCAGCCTAAATGTTTCAAATATTCAGTTGTCTTGTGAGCAGCATGCGAGGGAGCATTATCTTGCATAAAAACAATTGCCCTTCTGAAGGCAAGTCTTTGGCTTTTCATCCACGATTCAAGATGCTCCTTCATAAACGCTATGTATGCATCAGCAGTCATTTTGACGCCATCTGGTACTCTCCATGGGCCCACAAATGTTTTTCCAATAATACCACACCAGATCATTATGCCTCCACCGCCTTGTTGGCGCCTCAAACGCTGATGGCGATTCTGTCCGTTCATTACCCTGGCCCATGAAGTGTTGCTCGAGTTTCGTCTGTGAACAAAACTTTAGAGAAGTAAATCTTCATATTGTCCTCGGCACATTTCAATCGATTTTGAATGTGATTCTTCGTCAACGGAGACTTCGATACAGGTTTGACTGTTGTTGCTATTTCCCTCAGATACCGACACAGTAGGATCCCCAATGCGACTGGAAAGCTCTTGACTGGTAAGTCCAGGGTTTTTCGTGGCCTCTCATTTAAGTCGTGACATGAGACGACGTGAAATAACCTTCGACTTGCCTTTATTTGCACTTTTGCGTACTTGTGTAGGGTCGGCGTTGAACATTTTTTTGATGACACCTCCCTATCATTTTAGAAATTTCTAGGGTAGATTTACCTTTTGAGAGTTCTGAGGTGATAGTTTTCTTTTCAGCGTCACTTAAACTGCTTTTACGTCCCATCTTTTCATGAAATTCTTACACTTTTGTAATAATTTGTCACTCTCAAATCACCGTGTTGATAACAAATACGGCGCCAGTTTGTTTACCTTGCACAGATCCTTACGAAAATGTCAGTGATTCCGCAGGTCTGTGTTGCCAACGTTGTGTGAAAATTTTGTGTGAATTGATTGGAGGGCTTTTGAAATATTAGAAAAAAAGTTAATCAATAATAATTTGGCACGCAGTGTAGCTTTTCTTTTTCATAACGCAAAGGGAAGTAAAAGAGAAAGTCATTTGATGGTGTAAAACTGTTCAACACTAGGGTTTCGGTGGCTCGTTATACATATGTATTATGTCCAATGTTAACAGGCACCCCCAACGTTCTCCTAACATTCAGAGAACGGTAATTCCCCGAACAATATATGCTATTTAACAATCACAGGATTCGACTGTAATTTCCCGTGAAATACTAAGAGTGCAAATTTTCGTGTATACACAATATACACCTATATCGAAGGTTATTAGTTAAGAGTTCATTATAATATGTCCCTGAAATAAGTGGTAAAAAATGTTAGTGGTATTTGAGCTGGTTGCTAAAATGAATATGTTGGGAAAAGTTTATATAAGCAGCAAAGGTATACACATAATCCAGCAGAAGAGCGCAGACATAATGTGTTTTTCACTTGGTGTATATGTATGTGAGTATGGTGTAACAGTTAACGGCCTGAAACGAGAATTCGGCGAGGTCATTAGATTTAATTCCGTGAAAATACACTTGGCATTCGTTAAATAGTAGAACAGATTAAGCGCTTCAATCTTCAATGGAAATCATTAACTTGGGAACAGTGACAGTCTAAGGGAAGAGAAACTCCGATAGAAAACCAAACTACGTTCAGACTACAGAGATATCGCATGGACAATCACTGCATCCCGTTGAACAAGTTGATTAGAGAAAACTTAAAAACCACTATGCTCCAGGTGTGTGTGTATATATATATGTATATATATATATATATATATATATATATATATATATATATATATATATATATTTAATGCTTGTTAGTAGCAGTGAACTACATACTGAATTTTGCATGGATTTTAATATTATGTTTTTCTAAGCGGAAATATTGTTCTACAGGTAATAATTTTTCATGGGGAACTGACTCAATGCGTTTCCGATGATTATTATATCTTTAGTGAAAAGGCCATTCAGATTTTCACATATATATTCTCTGGCATAGTCTGCATTCTAATAAGTAAATTACATTATGACTTCTACAGTTAGAGTTGTGGTAGATTTTGAAAGTACCGTTAGTAGCTGAGCAAGTGTATGAATTGGTATGATTAACGTGCTTATAACATAGGCTCTTTATCTTGTTACATGGTTAGAAAATCTTATTGTTGTTGTGCCAGGTCTATCTCTTGGTCTATATTCAAGACAGATCATTGGATGAGTGGTAATTCTTACGCATTTGTTATTTGCTACTTGATCTAGATATCAGCGACCATACTAGCTATGCCAACAGGTTTTTTTTTGTTTTTTTTTTTCTGAGAAAGGCGAATAGACCACCAGCAGAATAAAACAATCACCTGTCGAAAGGCACACGACAATATTCATGGGATCAAAAACCATCAAGATAAGATATTGGAGGAAAAAACACATGGATAAGTGTCCAATCTCGCAATAATCGCACAGCATATGTGATATCCTTTAGACATCGATAAGAATAAATAAATATATATGTATATATATATATATATATATATATATATATATATATATATATATATATATATATATGTGTGTGTGTGTGTGTGTGTGTGTGTGCGTGCGCAAATATATCGAAAAATAGGATAGAATCGTTAGGTTAATAATCCAAAGTTCTCTGATAGTTTTGTTCATTAAAAAAAAAAAAAAAAAAAAAAAAAAAACAGTGGCCAATACACAATTAGAGCATATATTATAATCATTTAAAAAAAAAATGATTTAATCGTTACAGAAAAATTATGTATAAAAAAACACTAAAAATCATCAATTTAATTATAGAAATTAAATTAAATTAAAGTACCTAGTTTTTTTTGATCCTCAAGCAAATATTGGATTAAAAATTTTAAATATTTATAGAGGTTTATAAGCATACATTCGTAATATTAATTTATATGGAAAAGGAGAAGAACAATCATTTTAATAAGAGCGGTAGCGTTTACATTTTCACTGTAACTATTGTATCTGCTAATTAGTTACTTTCAAAAAGAGGTTAAGTCAAGGTATGGTCGGGGTTGCTATATATATATATATATATATATATATATATATATATATATATATATAATGTAAGAATATAATTTATAAAAAAAAAAAAGAAAAAAAAAAGTAGATAATTCCTCTAAATAAAAGATTATCAGGCAAGAAACAACCAGGAGAAAAATATCATGTTTCAACAAATTCTAACGGTAAGTGAAATTACGCATAATATGTACGATTAATATTCTCGACCTTAGAACTTGTGGATTTTCATTAACCGGAACTAAAAGGTATCTAAAACTTAAAATATATATATATATTTTCGAATATTGTTACATGTTTTTGGCGGCCGCATAGGAATATTAGATTTACAGCAATTTCAGAAATTTGAGGATAAAACTTATATGCATTTTTTATTGTAAAGTAAATGAAAGCGGTAACATTTCTGATAATGTAGTGCGATGCCCAACAAAATTCGAACATAGTGGACTTTGAACAGTTTCCCGATTAACTTTATCAGACTGTGTGACAGCTTATACTGAAAATGTAGATATAATATCTAAATAAATATATAATATATATATATATATATATA
>OZ010571.1:112934058-112954058 GCA_963932145.1 Acanthosepion lycidas
GGGAGTGTGGGTTTGTAAACAGTGAATATTATGTCTAATAATGCAAGACTCTTCGGTAAATCGAATCGAGTTCTCTCAGTCACTGTGTGATTATCTAAAAATAAATACGCTTAAATTCAACTTCATCCAAGCTCTGTGCCAACGGCTTAGTAGGAGAATCTACGACTGACGCCAATTCAGTCGGGTTTCGATCCTAGCTCGAGGGAAACGGATATCCACACTCATGATACAGCGAAACAGTATGTCTGTGGATCACTATATATATATATATATATATATATATATATATATAATTAAAGTGTGCTATTTATTGTATGTAAATATGAAAGTGGACATTGAAGTCGACACCTAGAGAAGACAGTCTTTTTCATTCTAAACGCAATGATCACGCATGACGATTGTGATTAGCATGTAACAGACTGTCGCCTCTGGCTTTTGACTTCAATGTCCACTTTATACACATCTCGACAGTAAGCGTTGAACGGCATATATTTTTCTCTGTATATAACTACATTCCCCACAATGCTGCTGCTCTCTCCAATAAATTCGTTTGTCTGTAGAAATACACATTTATTTGATTCCACATGTTTTAGAGAGGCTTTGTAGTGATATATTTTTATCTCCAATATCTTTCTCGGGATCTTGAAATATTAAAAACACTAAATTACATTCACTCCAGAGAGATATTCACTTATCCTGTGAAACAAAATGATAGCAGATTGTCTCAAATGACATCCACTATTCTAAACAAATTTAAAAATTCATTTGGCTAATTCAAATCATTTATTGATATTAAATTCAAATTCTTCCTCCACAATTCACATAAGGTGTTTGGAAATTTACTGGGAAAATCTTTTTTTTTTCTTATATTTCTGATTTCACCATTGTATGGTTTTAACAACCAAAGAAGGTATATTTCTCGTCGAACACGTATTTCGGGAATGTCTTATTTTGTAGTGAAACATGTCTGTCAATAAAAATATAAATGCATAGTGATTTCCGAACCAGCTGTATAAGTAACATTCTCAATGTCGATGTTTCAAAGATTTCGATATTTTTTTACATAAATACAAACAGGAACTTGGAAATTGTTTTCCGTTTAACTGTCGTCTGAAAGAAAATACATTATATATTTGATAACCTTTCCTTTTCGTATCATCACGTTTTCTCACGCTGATACATTTGCTTTTTAATATTCAAATGACTTATCATCTACGTATATTAATAAGCTGTTTTGATTTCAGCTTTTCAGCTGTCCTTTGAATAAATTTGATTTTTCATTCCCGCGGTTTTGATACATTTTTTGGATATGGCGGTCATTCTTTAGCAAGAATCGGTTCTACAAGGGATTTACCTTTCTTTCAAAATGTTTCATAGGCCACCCAGGACTGATTTTATTGAGGTAAAATAAAGTGAAGTTCAGTTTCATATTCAAATTTCATAAGATTTTTTCCCTTTATAAGCAGGATTATATTTTACTGAAGCTTTTCTCTTACTTTAGTTTATTATGTATTTATCGAAAAGCATTATATTCAGTTTCTGAAAGGTTCTCTCTTGTATACGATTGGGATACTACGTCTTAAGTTTTCATTTCATCTCCATGCCCTTGAGAATATGGTGTAAGGTTTTCACAAATTAGCTTTGCATAATCGGAAGAAAGTAATTATTCCATTCGCGTTGTTTCTGACAGGTTTTATGTTGTGTTTGTTTCAAGTTACTGCATCCGCTTATTATTTGAATAATCACTCATATCTACATCTGCTTGGACATCATTTAGTATTTGCTCGGTTCTGTTACGAATTTCATGGTGTATGTTGTTATTATTATTATTACTATTTCTATTAGGTTGGTGCAAAAATGATGACGTAATAATGTCGTTTTTTGACGTTAAAAATACGTCAAAAAACGACATTATTACGTCATCATTTTTGCACCAACCTAATACTACTTGATTGCAATTCAGCCCCCAATATCTAAATCTTTTCTTGTCATCGTAAAATATAATATACAGGACAGTTAACGAAACAAGACGAAGAGCAGTGTGTCTGAAAACGTAAAAAAATATTTGATATGAAGAAATATTTAATAAAAATGGTGTTATCTCTATTTTTAATATTTTCTATAACTGTTCGCTTCATATCATCACTAATAATGCCTGAGATGCTGTCGGCCTTCTCTCAGTTGCACACGCCCCAGTGAACCTGAAAGAAAAAAAAGTATGGAAAAGGGTTCGAGTCGATGATATATTAGATTTGTGCAAAAAGATGTGCATCCATTTTTGACAAAACAAGCGAACGCAATGTGGATTTGAAAATGCTGGAAACATTCACACTCATTTGTAATATGACTATCAACCTATATATAATCTGTGGACGCGGCCGTGAGTTCAATACACGTAGGCTCAAATTTATATCTGATTACAGAATAAAATATTTGCAAGATATAGTCTGATGTAAACACAATATAGAATTTCAAAAACCCCACAAATTCAAACGTATGCATAATGATGACCATACTTTATTTGCATATGTATATATACAAAATCTAAAACACTATCTTTGGCACATAAACATAAAACCAAACACTTTGTCTCATGCGTCAGGCCTGTCGACTGCGTTAGGCAGGAAGCAGACTGTTGCTGCTGAGAATTGACTTCAATATATATATATATATATATATATATATATATATATGTGTGTGTGTGTGTGTGTAAGTTCACCAGGCATTATATATTTAATAACTTGTCCATAAACGAGTTGTTTCCTGGGGTAAGAAATAGCTTCTAAATTTTAACATCTCAAAGACAATAATGCTTTCCTTTAATAATCATAGAGGACCATTTTGTCTTCAGTCAGCATATCCGATTCTAAACCCCACGAAAGCAACTAATTGCTCTTCGAAGGACAAAAGTTTTCTACCAACATCGTCCCGCTGCTAAGAAGTTAGCCTCGTGCATGACAATTTTTCAGGTTAGATTCCATCATGCACATTTACAAATCTACCATTCACCAAGGAATTGAACCTTGTTACAATGTCTTGTCTGGTAATCCGGCTATATATCACGAGATTCTCGACACAAACCAAAGGAAGATATGTAATATTACCAGTAATGACCTGGCATCTCGACATCTGACACCTTACCACCGATGGGACGTGGCTTCATCTGACTTCTATAAATATTTTCATAGCAGGTTTCATAATGAACTCATATATAGGCGTTTCACTTGAGAGCTGGTGTGAGTTTGAGGCACTATAACCTATCAAGACATGGACCCTTTCGTGAGGGCATCCATTAAACATGACTGGCGTTATTTCGCGGCGAGATCGGCGGTGATGGAATGTAACCAGTTTAGTTTTAGAGGCATTGAATGTAACCATCCAACCATTTTCCCACTGGAAAGTAAGAGAGCAGTAAAGAGGACCGTTGTCAATCTCTGATCGTCAAGAGTTTTAGACGTGCGCCCGTATGTCGTCGTATCATCTGCATAGAGGTTTAGAATCCCTGCAATAATCAACCTTCATCAGTCTTGCTGAAACCTGTTCTTTTATTATCAGTACTCTACAATAAAATAGTTTCATTCTCTTCTACTACAAGAAATTCATTCCATCCTTATGATATTATTAGCTTTCTTGGGATGAAAAAAAAAAAAAACTTTTTTAACGGTATCTCACGCACATCTAAATGTTTCGTTAATTATTCAAAAAAGATTCCTAATTCCTGTTTCGTTATCGCCAAAATGTTTTGTTGTTCTGAAACACGTTTCGTCTTTCGCCGGCAATTTTAGACAAGAGAGAAAACCGAATGTCAAATAAAACCATACTTGCACTGTAGATTTTGTTGCCAGAACGAGTGATGTGATATTTTAACAGTCGTACTTAAAAATTGAAAAATAGTTATATTAAAAGTGACATGTTATTTTGTCAAACGGCATTTACTCCCTTGATATTTAAAATTAAATTTTGCCTTATTAATATTTTCCTTTTCTGAACTCATTTAACAATTTCGGTTGGTCTGCTTGTTGAAGGCTTTCCAAATTTTTTATGTTTTTACAGCAAAAAAGGAAGCGGTGATAGGGAAATGCATTCTACGTTTCACTGATTAAATCATAATTGAATGCCTTCTTAATCAATTACCCAGTTTCGGCGAGGAATTTTCTAATTGTGAGGTAAAAACTGGTGTATATTGCATGTGAGCGCCACATAGTCAATTAACTTTAACAGTTGAGGTGCATATTGAAAGATGTGCAGTAAGGAGTTATTTGATTTATACTTAAGTCAAAAGGAACGAATGTTTCCGAAGATAGTCAAACGGGTTTTAAGATATATATATATATATATATATATATATATATATATATATATATATATATATTATATTAGTATTGGTTATAAAGATATATATATATATGTGTGTGTGTGTGTGTGTAGTATATTATTTACATATTAGATATGTGCGTTACTTATTATCTTACGATCACAAATAGCGTGAAACAATACGTCAAACAATAAGTTCAGCGCGCATATATATATATATATATATATATCCTTATTTCTTATATGTATGTATATATTTATTATACTATATTATATATACATATATATATATATACACACGCACAAATAGACAAAAATATTTAGATATGCATAAGCACGATACTCACACATATAACAACATTGTGTAAGAGAAATATAATTTATGGATTGTACGACCATCTAGATATCGAGAGTAGCTGAAACAGTATTTCACTGATAATACGAAAGCTGTGTGTGTGTGTGTGTGTAATGGTCAGATGTCTTGGATCAACCTCTTTTAAAGAATAGCAAAAATATTGAAAATTGCAGGCCTTTTTAAAAGTGTTTTACTAGCCTGCTTCCGATCAGCGAGTAATTCCAGTATTTTATAAAACATGTTCAAGAATAAGAAGAATAATGACGATAAACAATTTTGGCACGAGTTTAAGGTAACGTTCCCTGTGCTGTTTGCCTATCTACTTTGGTGGCTATTGTTATTCTTAAGGCTAAGTAATTTTCAATTTTAGTTAAACCAGTCTCTAACAAATGGGCGCCATGGACAAGTGGCTTTAAAGAATTCGAGAATCCAAGGTTAGTAGTATGCAATTGCGATCCCCCCCACAAAAAAAAGAATGCTGTGAAAAATGAATTACTGTATCCATGGATTAGCCCCAAACTTGTGTTCAAAATTTTCCAAGGGATTTTAAGAAAATTTAAACCCATGCTGGAATCAAGTTAATGAACCTACAGACGATCACTCTTTCCACAAATACAATTACTACACTTATATCTATCTTTATGCCTGTACACACAGAAACACATTACACACCATAATATATATATATATATATATATATATATATATATTCTGGTGTGTAATAGGTATACCAGACATATTAGATTACACTGACACAGCTACAATACACCGTTACTATCATTCCTCTATCAACAAATGCCAGGGAAAAAACATCGAAACGTAATGCTTTCTTTGAATTTTTGGCACTTCACTATATATATATATATATATATATATATATATATGTGTGTGTGTGTGTGTCTGTGTGTGTGTCTGTCTGTGATATATATATATATATATATATATATATATATATATATATTTCTTTTACGATAAATCTTTCTGATGAGATGTATGTAAAAAAATCCCAAACTAGCATACAACGAACTAAAAAGCAATAATGAATTCGGAAGATAAAAACAAACAGCAAACACAAAAAAGAATGAATGAAACCTATAAACCGAAAAAATAACAGCCATAAAGACAATCCGATGCAATTTTACACGGGTTGATGTGAAACTCGTTGGCTTCCTCACAACAGGTGAAGCATGAAATTACGAGCTGTATATTGCAATGTGACAAACATCGCTAAAAGTTGACGAGTGCTTATAAGAAAGGCATTTTTTAACGAATGATCGAAATCATGCTCCATGCTATTGGCATCACGCATGAACAGAAGATATTCTGGGAATGGAAACAAAGATTCCACTCATGATGTTAGAGCTAATAATGATGATTATGATGATGATAAAGCAAGAATAATATTAATGATTTTGAGATATTACCACAAAATCTATAAAGAACACTCTAAAGATATGTTTGGACGAATAACCACCAAACTGGCAAAGGATTTAGAGATACACACAATTGGATCATAAAAACAAATACATCTATATTTCTATTAAGAAATAAAAGGGAATAAGTAACATAGTTATTAAAACTATTTATATTCAGGTTATTGTCCGCATCGTTGCTGTTATCACAATGTTTCGGTCAGGACAATAGCCTAGTGCATCAAAGAGTGGGTTCGAGAATTTGATGATATTAATTGTGAGTTCAATCCCTGGGCCGGGCAGTGTGCACTTAGATTCATTGTAAACAGACAAACAATAACTGAGTATTACTAAAAATAAAAACTTGGCGATATCCCTAAACTTGGGCAGAGGATGAGAACGGATTAAATGGGTTCCAGTTGAAAATTCCCTGCAATTTACTGATATTCTAGAAACACCTGATGATAGCCGAATTGCGCAGCGGCCGAATTGTTGTGATAATAACCAAAAAAAAACAATGAGTACAAGAGTCCGAATATAAATAATAAAATGATATTCCTCATTCCAGAATTCTAGACAAAATGTAAATCGTCTCTTTACCACTACTGTAAACCCCTGTATTCATGACGACAATAATCTAATCAGGGAAAATAAAATCTATATAATAATAGAGAAATGAAATATCATTCACACGGAATGGCTGTGATACAGTGAAACAGTGTGTAGATTATTATAATTTATTCAAATATTATAACAAACATTTTATAAAAATCACTACAAAAATAACCATTTTTTGTTTCAACACTTCTGGTGTCTTAGCAAGTGATAAAGTTGAATCTAGAATTAAGAAGATCTTTATTCTACATTCAGCAGCATCAGCAGAAGTGTTGAAACAAAATTAATATTTTTTGCAGTGATTTTATAGCATATTTATGTTATAATCTTCCAATAAATTCTATTTGTTTTACTCTGTATTGAACACTCTTGTAAGAATAGTATTTTCTGATTATTGGAATCTATCCCGAATACAGCAATCCTCTATTTGTATTATATATATATATATATATATATATATATATATATATATATATATATATAAGAAAGAGGTTATAGTGGTTCCAAAGAGAAAAACGAATGTATATTATAAAGAATGTGTGTATGTACTGATTCCATATGATCGGACGATGTGTATGTATGCGTACAAATGAGTTTACTAATTGCTCATAGTAAGACAGTATATGTATGGAGGGGAAATATACGCACGCATATATACACGCATGCTGCCAGTAACACACGCACAGGGGTCACTAAAACATTAAAAGATAAAATGCCGATAAGTAATTTATCATTTCTCTTGGACCAACCTTAATTGTTATATTACCCTTCGTGCAGAACTCTTCACTGCCAATTCAAAAAAGACATTCGCATTACCAACACAAAATCAGAGAATGTCTCATATCGAGAATATTTAACATTGAAACACATAGGGCAAAAATTAATTATTTTTGATATGTGGAAATCTCCGCCCTTTACCTGAAGATGGTTGCGAGACCAGAAACACGTGTAGTAAAATTATGAAAAAAAAAAAAAAAAAAAAACACATTACAACCCAAAAATTTTGCGGCACCTCTCTTCTCTTCAATATATATATATATATATATATATATATATATATATATATAATCCTGTATCGGTTTAAAATAAACAGCAAAAAAAAAAAAAAAAAAAAAAAAAAACATAATTCATATGGATTTGGGCACGAATGTGTGTGTATGTGTGTGTGTGTATATATATATATATATATATATAGCGACAAAAAAATAAAATACTAACGATACATAGGATGCCTCATTCTGTCTCTGTCTGACCCCCAGTATTCATCACTCTTCCTCTCTCTGTAATTCTGTAACTATATGCATGCATGCACAAAATTCTTCTTTTATTGCCTATGCATATTTTTATAGGTAAACATGGCAAATCTACTAGTAATGATATTCATTTCCCAAATGTGTCAGTATTCGTCTAGGGACGGTTCAGTAACATATGTCTATGGGACAGTCTCACCAATAGCCTTGGAACCATGGAGTTACAACTCGGAGTTAGTAATTCGCAAACGAAACTCTACTGTAAATATTCAAGAGCATATGCTATACTGTAAGTATCCTGTGACTGACTACCAATAATAACCGCCAGAAAAAAAATCCTCTTCAAGTCACGATTTTATTTCGATATTAAGAATTCTTGGTAGAAGAATGACTTTAATTTTGTTAACTTACGAACATTACTTAATAAGCCAGCTTCACTTATCAGATTCCTTCATATATGGCAAACAAAAACCAGTTTATGATGGTAGAGTTTATCGATTCCTTATTCACTAGACTGTCACTATTAAGACCTGATACTGACATACATACTTTGTCTCAAGTCTTACATAAATTCCCTAGAGTTTGGTGTGAATGCTTGTCAATGTACCCTACTTAGGATTGCTTAACATCCTGGAATCACAGCTGACTAGCAAATATCGTTTTTGATATGAAGTTCATAAAAATATTTCATATGCACAAGCTAAAGATAATCAGTGATTGAAATCCTGTCCTGCATTCTAAGAGCACGTTTGAACTACTTTTTTCCCCGGAACAGCTTCAAACTGTTTACCATTTTATTTCACACAAATCGATTTGCTGTCAACGCTTCCCACTCCTCAGGTATTAATAAGCAAAAGTTTTAGCAATATTCTTAAATGATTATTAATTCGTTTCGGAGAGTGACCACTTAGTAACTCTCCGTAAAGTAACGAGTTATGCCACCTTGTTTTTGCACTGTGTCTTGTCCAATACATTTGGTTATGGCTGAGAAACATAGCGTGTTTGCTCAGTGTAAAACGTTGTTAGGTCTCAAGAAATTCCGCTGTGATTATAGGATTTTCCTAAAACCCATTCGATGTAAAATTTCCAAGCTTTCAATGTGACTATGTTATATGATCCATAAAAGAAAAGAAAACAAATGTCTGTATACTATACAGAAAATATGCGTTTAGCTTGTTACTAATGCCGATGTCACTATCTGAACAGACACATTTTTATAATTTAAAAAAGAATAACTTTGTAGTTATCTCGACAATTTTATCAATTTCATAGTTTTTAGTACTGTAGTTGTACTACTAAGATAAACAAATATTTCCACGGCAGCCAATCTTTTAAAATGGTTTCGATTAATGAAATCGTGGAAATGCTTTTGATTTCCCGTTAACACGCCTCAAATTAAAGCATGTATCTTTGATTCCGAAGTGGAGACAGAAACTTCAATGACCGAGTCAGAATTTCAGCAAAGTATATAGAAAATAATGATGTGACTAGAATGTCGACTTCCGTTATGGATGGTTATATGTTTAGGGATTTCACCACTGAATGTAAAAGGAATTATCCTATTACAATAAACATTTTGTATATGACGATAATTTGGATGAACCGAGAATGTCTCATAGAGCGGCCATATTCTCAATGTGAAATTGTTTGGTTAGATCGACAAAAGTTTTCAATGCATTTCTTCCGGAGCAACCGAGCAGAAAATCATGTTCATTATACAATACCTATTTATATAGATTGTATGATCTACTCACATATATTTCGTATATTACCCTTATATAATGAAATTAAAAGCGAACCGACGCAGCCTTGTATTAAATTAGAAATCAATCAGATATCTGATGATATATAGTGACTCTCTGCGGCAATCCGTTCTCATCATGAATTAAAAACTTGATAGGAACTTCTTGAAGACCTTTCTTAACATTCTATTATTTAATCATTTTTATTTTATTTCTTTACTTTCGTCATCTCAAGTATTATATACGTTTCAAGTATTGCTGACATATTCCTTATAAATGAGGTGTAGAAAAATTATCTTTCAATTTTTCATTCCCTCTTGTCGTGATATTCCCTGAATCTTTAGAAAAAGAGGGGGGGCAATGTTTTGAGACACGACAGTTATCATAAATGAAGATTGTGAGCCGTAAATTTGTGAAACTGAATGGTATAATAGTTTCGTGTCTTCTGAAATATCCTATACATGACTGATCTTCAGTTTTATTGTAGATTTGACGAAGTTTGCGTTGGAGTGATTATATGTAATTTGCCAATAACTTAAACATTTCTACATCCTTCCGCTCTTTATCTGATGCACTGGGATGTTTTTGGTGCGTAATATTTTTTAGATTCTTAACGTTTTCTGATAATTTTCCTTAAACGAAATGCAATGTTTCATTTCCCTGCACCAATGTAATCACCCCAATCATGTACAATTGTTTTGACGCGCAAGATGCATAGTTTGGATTTTTCTCTGATTAATCTCACCTATCCTTCCCAACATGACTTAAACAATGCATACATGTTGAAAGTTAAGAATGCATCTTCAGGTTTGGGTAAAAAAAAAAAAAAGTGATCAAATTCTAGGCCATTCTGACGGAAATAAAACGGTCTTACACTTTGCTAAAAATGGGCTTTCTTATTCCGGGGACTTGGGAATCTGTTCTACTCGGACGTAAAATACACTGAGATGAAAGCTCTTGTTGACATTAGAAAGCTAGGTTATGATCCTGATAAAATTCTATGACAGATTCCTCGCTGCTGTTTGTATAGATAAACAGAAAGAAACCGACAAAAAAGCTTTACATGATAATGAATGAATGGTTTGTTTAGCCACATGCCATCTCCATATGGCTGATTGTGCTGCGTAAGATGTTGAACTACATCCACGTTTTGGGTAAGACGATAAACTATATCCAGAAGCAAGGTCTGATCAGGAGGTTTTGAGGAGCATGGAACCACCTCAATTGATGGTATTCCCAGGTCCAACTTGACCTAGGGTGGTAGCACCTCTCAGGGTTTCAACTATGGGCAAATAGTTAACTATTACCAGCAATACTTTGGGGAAAAAAATATTACCAGCAATACAATTTTGAAGGAAAAATCTTAACAGAAACAGATTATTGGCAATAAAAAATGTTGACGGCATTAAATAACCCATTGAGGTTGATATGACGTAAAACAAAAAAAATAAAATAAAAATAAACCAATCTAAACCAAAGAATACATTCTATTCATACGAACCTATCCTAAAAATCTTGTTGGCATTAAATAACCCATTGAGGTGGATATGCCATAAAACAAAATAAACCGAACCGAAACAAAACTTATGGCTGAGTTAATGCCAAATATTAATTTTCTTGTGTGTTTCGGCAATTATTTTAAAAATGTATTGCTGCTATTTTTTCAAAGAAAACATTTATTGCTGATAATTATGTAATGGGAAAATATATTACTTGTTTTTATACTATAAAAATGTATGTTTATATGTCTGAGATGGGTTATTGTAATTATTTACACTATTTATATTGTTCGCACTGTTGTTCTCATCTTTTTGTGAATATGACAAAAAAGATGAAGACAGCATGTATTTTTATATTTTCATTATGATTAACCCCAATTGATGACCTCGAACAAGCACTACCATCCTGGATAGTGGGTGTTGGAAGCTTTAAAGTACATTAGCCTTTTTCTAAAGCAATTAGAATTTTACAAGTTTGTTGATTAACGCATTACGAATAGCAAAACCTTCATACGTTCTTCAAATTTTGGCTCATCCTTACAGAAGAAGGAGCTGATTTTGTCAACTGATCATTATAACTTTAATGTTTTTCGGCGAGTGAACCAATGTTAATAGTATGTCGAAATATTTACTTTCCGAGAATGACAGTTTGTCGCTCAATAATAATGGGCATTTCGTAATCCAGAAGAATACCGAAATTTATCGTACTGGCCTTAATCAGGTTTTTACACCTGTGTATTCTCTTGTGAATGTTCCGCTATTGGCATGAACAGACGTTACCCACAGGCTGCTGTAGGCGGAACAAGCATTTGTTTGGATCACTTTTCCTGAAAATTTCCATATTTCTTGGTGTGAAGTGTAACCATAATTAAAGCTGATCAAACGCTGACGACTCCGACGAAGCGTGCTAATGTTTAGTCACAACGTAGTGACTCTATGTTAAGCCTCGAACCACCCATGTGCATATTTAGGAATATATGCGTTGAGTCAAATCACTTCTCTAATCTGCGAACACTACTGACTTTATGAAGAAATATCTGATAATCATAATGCAATGTTATACGCATGTTCGCCATGGATAAAAACCCTTCTACAAAATACAGAACCCAGTGATAAGCTAATGTAAAATTATTTAATGGCTAAGAAGTTTGCATTTTGTTTTTTGTCGCGGAAGTGGAACTCTCCGTAGTGACCAGGTTTTAGACGTTTTCATCCCACAATTTACAAGTTCAAAGGAATGCAACCATATGAAATATTATGACTTTTGCCCTATTCCTAGTGAAAACTGTTGTGATGTCTTCCTTCTAATGAAGCTATTGTGGACATTTCCACTTACTATAACGTTAATAGGAAAAGCATCGTGGGGAACGGTGATATAGACCGGCCCTGAATCCGTTTACAGGGGTTAAAAGGGAATATTTTTGGCCGAGCCTACGGGCTGGGAGAACCCAAGATAAACTCAACCTTGTGCCACATACGACCCACATGTGGGGCGTTAAACATAACGATGATATAGTCCTTTCATTACTGTCAAACTCTGTGTCTTGAGCAGAGAGGAAAGTGGACGAGGCTTTGCCGAAGGGCAATGTTTCTTCCGGGATGGTAGATACGCGGGTTCGAAGGGAATAATTTTGGCCGAGCCTACGAGCTCGGAGAAAACACGATAAACTCGGCCTTGTGCCACATACGACCCACGTGTCAACCGATACACACCCCCAAGTCGTGTAACACTCTTTTTCTCAATACACTATTTATCTGCAACGTCTTGTTTTGTTATTTCTTATCTATATACTTGGTCACAACAAAAACACACACCAATATAAAATCGCTTCTATATTTTTTGACTCTTTGCTACGAAAATTCGGATTAGCTTATTCCAAAGTGGGTAGGGAAATATCCATGTCGGGAAAGTTTTATATTCCTTAAACAATGATTATAGGTTTAATGTTCAAAAGAAAATGGACGAGTATTTGCCGTCTAAATAGCGGAGATTCTTTTGCATATATCCATTAAATTTAAAGTTACTTATTATTTAAATAATAATCTTGGAGAAAAAAAAAACTGGATTTGTAAACCCTTCTCGCTGGAACATTTTATCCTTCGAACAAAAAAAATATTTGGAATGTTATTGAACCATTTCTACATCCCCATCTAAGTGTTTAAAATTAGGGACGACAGAACTCAACAACCAGACTAGGACATGAGAAAATTCTGTAACCGCATGAACCACGTCCTGTGCATAACAATAATCACAATACGGTACACGTAGGCCTCTGATTATTCCCAGCTTGAACCTGATACGCCTGCTAAGTTTCCATCTACGGGCAAATAGTGCAACCCTCTCCAAAACGAGATTAAAACACTATTAAATTATAAAGATATTTTTTGTCGTAAACGTTTCCAGCAGCGAATTTTAATACAAAAATACCAAATCGCGCAAGGAAATTAAATTTTGGCATTAAGTCAAGCACAAGGAGTTTATATGTCGCTAACCCAACCAAACCATAATAGTAATTTATTTTTTATTTAACTGCTTTCACTAGATTTCAAGTTTTGAGGAGCGTGAAACAACTTATTTACTGTTGTTCCCAGGTACATCTTAACCTGAGATGATAGCACCTGTTAAGATCTCAGCTATCAGCAAAATTTGTATCCCCAAATTACGGCTAAAATACTATGAAAACATAAAAATATATCATTATAATGAATATTTCCAGAAATATATGTTAATAGTAAATAAAATGTACCAAAGCTTCAAATGACATTAAATGACCCATGTGGAGTTGATATGCCGGTTAACAAACCAAATCTAACCAAAATGTAAATAGCCTTAGCGTATCCTATACTTTGCAGCCAACAGAATTGTGCGTTCTCAATGACTTGATGATACTGAATGGTCGATTTTATGGATGGCTATATAATTTAAATGAAAAACGTATTTCGTATATGCCCGCTAAAAAGAG
This sequence comes from Acanthosepion lycidas, assembly GCA_963932145.1. NCBI lineage: Eukaryota > Metazoa > Mollusca > Cephalopoda > Sepiida > Sepiidae > Acanthosepion > Acanthosepion lycidas. The sequence goes on from OZ010571.1 coordinate 112,948,209, forward strand.
AACGATCGTATCTTTTTAATTTTATGTCAAAGTGCATACTTCCATTGACATTTTTGACTTTTCTTTTCAACAATGCAGATTATTTTCGTTTACACGATGAAAATGCCGGTATCAAGCTTCTGCATTGAAGGGACTTAAACGTTTCCGCTTGTAAGGGATCACATATTTCATATTACAAATGGATGCGTTATTATGCTCAATGACTTTAATCCATTTTTGTAAATATCAACTATTACTAGAACTGCGACAAACATAATTTACTTCAGAATAACAACCTACGAAAAAATCACGAAACATATTATATGTTGGAAAAACACGTGCGAATGAGTGGTGATGGGCATGCCTCAATAATGCATAAATTCAGAGTAAGTTAGACATCTCCAATGAAAAAATGCATCGGGTTTTTCTTCAGTCATAACATTCTAACGTTATAGCAAGCCTCATGTATACAAGGAATGTATCTATGAAAAGTAATGATTTATGGAGACAAAGTAGAATGAGATATATTTATTCAAACTTGCTCAGAGTTAGCTAAACTGTGTTTATAATGGACAGGTGTACTCATTGAAAATGAAATAAAACCAGAGTTGACATACGTGATATGTTAAACACGAGGCTACAAATAGGATTCATTAGTGCATTTTGCAGAAAGAATATTAAAACAGATGTCCAATACGAATCCTATTGTTGCGAGATCCGAAAACCAAAAAAAAAAATATCTGTCTTATGCCTGAGAAATGTTAAGCCATCTTCACAATGGTTAACAGAATCAGAAAAGGAAACCATAATTCCTTTTTTTTTTTTAATTTTCTTTTTTTTTTCGATTTTTTGTGGGGAATAAACGCACGAACGTTCTTGTAAAATGGATGAGTACCCCTGTAGATGTCTCGAAATAGCTAACCAACACATACGAGGCAGTGAGTTAATGACAGAATATTAGGGTTTTAATATCGTTGAAGGCCTCTTGTTCTGAACAAGAAGCCGATAGAATGAAGTAATTGATAAAAAAAAGAACATAAATTACATAACAAAGACGACGATATGGATTTGAAAAATAAGTTTCCTAGAATAGAAATCTTGGATCCAATTTTAAATAAATAATTCAACAGAAAGAAAGAGACAGAAAAATATCAACGTTGTAAAAATGAAAATGAAAAAAAAAGAATAAAAATTTAAAATAATAAGTAGGTTTCTAATAAAATAAATCTCTGAGAAATAACAGTCAAGAAATGAAATGAAGAAAACTTGATATTAAAAACGAAAGCGATGCGTTAAAATAGAAATGAACAAACAAGAAATAAGAGGCATTGGAATTTTATTGCAACATCACTATTTGAGAAGGAATGAGGTATGCTGCTGAAGAGTAACCAGGAAATAAGTTGAAACAATATCATCAATTGAAGTATGGGGAAATGATTAATTTCGAAGACTTAGGCATATTTGTAACGTCAGAGAATGGCGTGGGCAACAACGGGGAAGAATGAAGTAAGGATTATTATCAGGAGAGAATTGCAAGCATTAAAAAAGAAGCGAGAAGAATAAAATCCACATAAGAATGAGAAATAAATATTACAAAAATAGAGTAATATGTTAGATCTTTGAGGCATGGAACAGAATTGATGAATGTGGAACGTGCACAATAAATAAATAAAGGAAATATGCAGAAATTATTTCCAAGAGGTATTATCTAGATAATAATGGTGGGGAAATGATAAAATTTTAAAGAGGTTTTGAAGATCTGAAATTCACAAAAGTATCCTTTAAGAGGCTTGTAGAAAATAATAAGAATAAATATACTTACATACTGGGTTGGAACAAAACTCCATAGCTTGTTTCAATAAGAAACAGTAGCTGATTACTTTTCAAACGAGAAAAATATTATATATATATATATATATATATATATATATAAGAAAAAACAAAACCCATCCATGAAACCAACGGGCAACTAGTCATAAACTAAAAACTTTAATCCAGATACACTTTCGAATAACCCTAACAATATTGAAAAAAGAAAAAAAGGCTCACTAAAGGGCTTGAAGCATAGATTGCCTAAACGAATCGAAAACCATTGCCAACGTTAAATCCTATGAAAAGATGGCTATATTCATAGCCCAAGTCTATCTTTCTGAGATGTGGTATTGTAACTATTTACACTATTACATTACTGAAACTGAAATAACAAGAAAAGCCATAGCCCATAAAACAAGGGCAATGTGCCCCTGTGGACGAAATAGTGTTCGGTTCGAAATTACAAATTATATCACTTGAAGAAGTCGGGAGTTTACAACGGCCGAAACATCAGGAATATGACATTAAGGATGATGACAACAGTCCGAACAATGTAAATAGTTTGTTTATATATATATATATATATATATATATATATATATATATATATATATATATTTCTTATTAATATAAAATCTTATTTTGTTAGCTACATATGTTTGGATTCCGAAATTATTTTTTAAACCGTGAAATTAATAACGACCAGCGTAACCTAAAATATTCTACGGAAGGTATCGAATTTTTCATGGGTAAGAGGAATGCAGGTTCGATTCCTGTCAGAAACGCACTTTTTCTGTAGACGTAATTTTAGGAAAAAATAATTTAAAAATCAAGTAGTCTGATAGAAAGAAACCTCTGAAAATATCTTGCCAATCTTTGTAGGGGGAGGTGTAAACTAGAGAGAAAGAGAGAGATGATTTTTGATGCGTGCAACGTGAAACATTAGAAACTCCATGTAGTGGACATTTAATTGGCAAGCCGACTTAGATCAAATAGACGGACGGTCATGAAAGGTGAAGCTCTATTAGTCGAGCCGATGTTTATGTTCTTCCCAATCTGTTTCATTCAATTGTCAAGAAGCGGACCTTTCCGCCTTAACCCTCACACACAGCCGATCTGCAACACCATCATATTCGATTGGGCGACACTAAAAACTCCAACTATCAAAGAAACCACGGCACAAAAACTCAATTAATCTTTTCTCCTATCATCTCGAAATCAAAACTAATTACTTTTGGATTGTAATGAGGCTTCTCACTGATGTGTCTGTTGCCGAAACATATTTTGGTTGTTATTCTATATTCAATTTGCTTCCTTTTTTTCGTTCTAGAGCGGAACGTAACATACCAGAAGTAATCTTCTGGTTTCTGTGTTCATTTTCTATGACTAATTATTGCAAAGAAGAATAGCATCACTTCATATGCTTTGTTTGTTTAAGGGGAGAGAGCTAAATGGAATTTATCAAACTATTTTATTGTAAGTACGAAAAAGGGTAACTGGAATGAAGGACAATCGGTAAAGTTAGGGTTTTTCCTTTATTCTTACTGTCCTGACCCAGATAATACGAAGATGAATAGTTGCTGAAGGAGCAGATGTTCAGAAATTTCTTAAATCTTGATATCAGATGTAATTTCATGTGAAAAATTATGTCATGTACATTACTCTCTCTCTCTCTCTCTCGATATATATATATATATATATATATATATATATATATATATATATATCGTTTAAACAAAGAAAGATGAATACAGACAAGTCAATAGAAATGAAATTCTACATAAAGATGCTGAGAATAGGAAGTACTATAAATACAGTTAGATTATGATACTGAAATTTTCTATGTAAGATAATGAAAAAAGTCAGCTTACAGATTTTCAGGCTCACTGGACATATTGAAGGCACGAGGGGCCGAGGAATGCGGAGAATAACTAAACAAGCTTGTCCAAAATATATTTTTTTTCAGAAAAAAGCACTAGCAGTGATAGAAAAAGATCTTACTTAGAGCTAAAAAATACAAAGTTTTATGATCGCCCTTGTTCTGAAGGGCCACGATCGACAGATGAACTGTCATCATCATGATAGATAAAGTATCTCCCTAAAAGATTAATATAATTTGGAAACAACTATGTAATCATTCATTATACTATTCTGACTCAAATACAATGAATAACATGGCAAATATTTACGATCAGAAAGAACAAGCTGAAGTTTATTAGTTACATTATGAGGAAAACGAGTTTGATAAATTTAGCACCCACAAAGAATACTGGCGGAATTAAAATAGTAGAGAAAACGTGTCAATAACATATGCAATGATTTTGTGTGAATTGTTGGCAGAGCAGAGATAGTAATGTGTAAATATAGTCGAATAACAGTTCCATGTCACAAGAAACCGTAAGAAATCATGATCAGTCACACTCAGAAGGTACACATCTTATGAAATGAGAATAACCGAAGCATTCAGGGGTTTTTTTTAGATGGATTTGTAAATCATTCAATATCAGCTTTCTTTCATATATAACAAGGTCAAATTAGATTGGTATTTTATATTATCAGTTTTCCGAATTTGTGGTTTAAAAAGTGTCCGAAAATATGAAGACCCAACACGAAAGCATTGCTAACATTGGGAAATAATATACATCAGCCTTGAAACAAGACGTATTTCCTAAGCATAACTTTTTATAGTACAATATGAATAGACCTAATATGAACGAACAGGCAAGTGTAATAATTATCAGTGCAATATGATTGCTAACCAATACTCCAAGTGAACATTTTCATTGAACATCAGCATTTAATGAAACGACTAAACACAAATAATTCGGCATATCCTGTAGTAATTCATATACTCCGCTTATATATGAAATACAAAACCTAAAATATTCAACATGCGGAGACATTAAAAATTAATTATTTGCTCTATTTACATTTATATCCCGACTATTGTACCTACGTGTTTGTTAGTAACAACGTTTCGTTTCATGACATTCATCAGGAGATTTCCAACCCTGGTAAAATTCAAGAAATTTTGAATTGAATCATTTATTTGATGTAATGGAGTAGATTCTTCTCATTATTTTTATTACGATATATTACGTCTTGGTCTTATTTAGTATTAGTCAGTTATTGCTCGCGCCGTTTCAACTGAGTCCAAGTAAATACTGCCCGGTCCATAGACTGAAGTCATAATTATTAGGTTGGTGCAAAAATAATGACGTAATAATGCCGTCAAAAACGACATTATTACGTCATTATTTTTGCACCAACTTAATATTATGTCAACGTCTTCAGAAACCAATCATTTAATTCGTAATTCCAGAAATTCCCATAGAAATAATGTGGTTTATTTTCATTCACACGTGGAGTTTTTGAGCTCACTCTTTTGTTTCACTAGTTTTGACATTATTTCTACGGTTTCAGACATTAGTTCCATTAGTTACGACATTACAACTAAGACCCAACATACAACGTATACAGCTTAAAATAAAACTCGTTCCTTTCAATTTTCCATTAGTTTCTTCTCAAGTACAGGTCTTTTGTATGGGAGACACCCGAGCGTATGCTTCTGTGATGATCACAATGTAAATATTTTCAAGTCTTGGGTCAACGATTATTTGCTTCCAAAAACCACATTCATTAAGTTTTCTCTGACTGGCTTTTGTGCCTTGCCTTGAGTGAACAGTATAATTCGCTAAAAAGCAAGTCACCATATTTTACAATCAAGTGGTCTTAGATTTATCAAGTTTAAATATAATTAACTTTTCAAATTTGTAGTTAGAGAGTATCACTGTAAACATTGCTTGATTACTATATAATGATAAATACTTGAAAAAAATGATTATACGGAAATCATTACATCCTGCTATTTATTAGACAGACTATTATGTTATCAAGATGACAGGGTAAACGATGCAAAAAGAATGTCTGACGTGAATAACTTAGAATTAGATTGAAACTTCGCAAATTCTGGTCTTTATTCGATTTTGGACAATCCTTTCAGGACAAAAGAGATTGTGTGTCCTGTTTTCTCAGTTGGACTTTCCCTTGCTTGTTAAA
>OZ010571.1:112959058-112964058 GCA_963932145.1 Acanthosepion lycidas
TTCTATACGACATTTAATATTAAGTGTACAGATTTGACGATTACTATAGTTATATAATTTGTCGTTATCTTCATTTCTTTTTCTTTTTTATTTTGGTACAGGTGATTATTCAAGATATTATCATTATGTTAATTAATAATCATTTTTAAGTTTTCAGTGCAACTGTAAGTTAATTCTAGAGTTTTTTTTTTTAAATTGAACTATTGCAAAAGTTTTCAGTGTCGCAATGGAATCATAATTAAAAAAAACAATTTATATATATATATATATATATATATATATATATATATATATATATAGAGAGAGAGAGAGAGATAGAGAGAGTGAGGGAAGGAAGGAGAGAGAGACAGAAGAAATGTTTTATATTCATTTTTGAAAAAGTTAATCCCTAGGAAATTTTATATATATATGAGATATATAGAGAAAAATGTATATATCGTTATATTCTTCTTACTGTATCCGTTATATTTAGTGAATGCACGTGTTTGGGTAGACATCACTGTTTTTAAAACATAATTGAAGTCTAACGGCCGTGGCTTACTAGAGTCTTTGATTCAGTGACTTAGAATTTGAGCATTTGTATCACTTTGTTTCGTGGTGTAACGCCGTAAGTTATTCTGAATAATAATAATAATGGTAAACACTTCTGCTAAAAGTGCACAATATATAAAAAGAATGATAATAACCTAACATCTTGTCTTGATGTACGTTTCGGCACTTCATTCAGCTAATCACATTAGTCAATTAAACTTTCTTATTTGGTATAACAATAAACGTTATAGGGTAGATGAAGGAAATAATATATGCGTATGTGTGTCCACATACTTTACTCTTTCTTTTATAAATATAAATTATAATATTTGCACACGCACATTACAAATATATTCCTGCTTAGCGCTTTTTCGTTTATTATTTTATCTGCAATATTTTTATTCTGTGCCCTTCAATTGTAAGCATATTAATTTGCATAATGATCATGCTGCATTTTGTTTTGGGAGATGATAAAAGAAATTATCAAATAATTGTAAGGATTCTTGATTACGATTTTATATAGCATACGTACAAAGATTGCAGAAGATTTCTAACGAATTTCATTACTTCTACAATTTCGAGAAAAAAGAATTCATTGTGCAACAATTAAACCAATGCCTGGATTTATTAAACTCATTGAGTACCTGCAAAATATTGCAGCAATAATATGTCTGTGAAGTTGCAGATATAGCAACTTTAATATGAATAGAGAATAAGCATGTAGAATTGGAATATATTTTCGATAAATAATCAATAGTACTCAATAATGCGATAATTGTTTAGAGTAGGAAAACAAATATGCTCAATGTTTCACAGCAGTTCATTTATAATATATATTGTCTGTGACGTTTAATATCATGGGAAATATTCGTTGTCACACTGTTACAGCAGTAAATGGTCTCTGTGTATTACACTGATTCCTAGAAGGACAATGTGTAGATTTGACAGTCACGATTTTTTTCTGCCAATGACTGCCTTTTTAAACCTTGATTCACCAGTTCAATTAATTCATTTGTTTTTGGATGATAAAATGTTTTTTTTCTAAGTCTGTGGAAATCTATTAATTTCAGCAGACTTTAAAACAAATACGACTAGAAATAACTAAGCCTCTCCTTCAAGACATGTTGCCGACACCCAATATGGATATACACGTATCAACAAAAGCCATTAAAATTGACAAGGGACAAGATTTTAACCATCGAATACTATTCTCGATACACGTTAGTAAATATTGATGTATATGAATTTACAACTGAAGTCAACGAAATTCTAGCTCATCATATGCTGAAATGTACTAAATGTGTTACGTAGTTAAAAAAGCATGCAATCGTACTCGAACAAACAAAAAAGGTGTTGTAAGGACTGATTTAAGTAGAACGGCAAGGTGGACAGGCACTTGATGAATCAATTTTTAAAAATATGTTGGTAAATTACAAAATCGCCTAAACATTTCGTTTTCATCAATTTGCACTCTTTGAGAAATAGCGGAATGCACATAAAACTTGTTTCTTTTAATTTTCTGTTCTGACAGAGAAAAATAGCTCTTTGGAAATCATCTGCAGCAATGTTCACCACGACGTCTGTCCAAAAATTTCTCTAGCTAGTGACCCGACAATAGCCTACTCAGACATATACTACTTTAATAATAAACATTTTTCGTTATTCTATGCTTGTCTGCTCACCCTGTAGGCAATGAGGCATAAATGGTGCTCCAGGGTTTGTAGGTCAACAAACATAAAAGGTCAGTAATATGTTTGAAATATATCTACATGGGTTTGTTTGTTTGTGTGTGTGTCTGCGCGTGTAGCGTTATATCTGCACACACATTCACATGGAATGATATTATTTATATATATATATATAGAGAGAGAGAGGGGAATATATATATATATGTTTGTATATATATATATATATATATATATATATATATGTATGTATGTATGTATATGAGACGGTCATATATATGATTCAGTAAATTTTATTATCATTCCTACAATGATCATTCATTATTACAAATATAATTGAAGCCGTAATATGTTATTTATTTTCTTATGTTTATTCGGGTTATAATTAAACTATTGCAGACAATACTCTTCCCAACACGAAGGGGAATGACTAGCGATATAAGCTATTTTTTAGATAATGAACGACATCGTCATTTTTGAAGTTAACATTATTTTGTGCAGCATTTGCACTTTGCGAGCTTTTACATAATCTTTTAGTTTCTTACAGTATTTTCAGTGGATCATGGCTGGTTGCAATTTTCATACTTTAGCTGAAGGAGACGACGACCGTATGTGGTATCTGCAATGCGGGAATGGGTTTCCATGATGAAAAACACGCTCTTATATTGTATTCCATGAATGCAGATAGCTTGATGGATAGATCGTCTATTACAGTGTGTTGTTTTGGAGGGTATCTGGTCAGATTCACTGACGGTCATGGTGGTTTGTTCGGGGCTTTCTATATGCGTCAGGTACTTGCTGAGATGACAGCACTGCGGTCATCGGTTGTGGATGATTTATTTAATATACAACAAATTCCTTCAAAATATATCGATATTTTTGTTCTGGGTGTATACTGCCCATGTGTAACGATTAAAGGATAACGAACAATGTGTGGAAAAATAAAAAATAGGCTTTATATATCCCAACATGTTATTTCAGAAGGGCTTACACAAATAAGCATCTTAATACCTTTAGGTAACAGGTTAAGTTTAAGAGGTATACGAAGGAAAAATATTTCAGTGGAAGCGTGTGTGTGTATATATATATATATATATATATATATATATATATATATATATATATATATATATATATATATATATATATATATCGGCTTGGTTGTAAAATCTCTGACTAACGCCAATTCAGCTGTGTTTCGATCCTATCTAGAAGCAACCGGACGTCTAGCCACAATGATGAGCTGTGATACAGCGAAACAAACAATCTGTGGATGACAATATGTATAACACTACTCTGAATTGAGCACTGTCATTCATTGACGTGGTTATTCAAAAAGTGCGCCGATGAGCTAGGGGAAAAATCGACTGTTGCTGAATCAGTAGAGTTTCGATCCCGGCTTGAAGCAATCGGATGTCTAGACACAACGATGAGTTGTGAAAAAGCAAGACAGTCTCTCTGTAGATGCATATATATATATATATATATATATAAGGTTGGTGCAAAAATAATGATATAATAATGTCGTTTTTTGACGTTAAAGAATACGTCATAAAACGACATTATTACGTCATTATTTTTGCACCAACATATATATATATATATATATATATATATATATATCAATGGAAGAAGGAAGATATAGGAACAAGAGGATGATATACGAGACGAATTAAACTACCAGTTTCATTCTAATTGCCTATGTCAGGATCAGTGATATGCAATTATGTATATTGCACACCAACGGCCAATTGTCACATATTAATGTGTATTATAATGGCCAAATTGAAATTTCTGAATGACAATTTAATATAGCCAGAAACCCTGTTTAGACGTGTGGTCGTCAATTTATGGTGGATAACGGGATGTGCGATGGCGTGTAATGGATAACGTCTCGGAAAGAAATCGAATTACTGAAGAGTTCGTTACATTACAGAACGGTTTGAAACCGTCTCTTCTGAAAAACTGAATTCTATAAGCTTGGGTGGCAGCCACTCTACTGTAGAAAGAGATATAATCACCCAAGCGTGTACCCAGTATGGTATACAACCGACTATGAAATCTGAATATTAGAATCAGCTATGTTAAACTTACTTCTTAGATCAATGATTAAAAATGATATGGCGCAAATGAACACAAAGTGTTTTGAAAAGTAGAAACTTTAGTCGGATGCCGTAGATTGGATTAACAGAATCACGGATAAATACAACGAGTAAAGTAAAGCAGAATTTTAAGCACTAACGACCTTTTTGAAAATCAATTGAAAATGAGTTGCAGGGGATTAAGAACAAGAGTATGAGACGTGTTTGAGGAAAAAGATACAGAGAAGGACATATAACAAGATCAAGTTATCAGAAGATGTCGACTGACATTACACTTGAATATTTAAAGATTGTAGTTATCAGGGAAGTAAACAAGAGGAAGGGAGTTCCACTGATGGGAAGTGCGAGAAATAAAGCTGTTTGGAAAGAAGAGACTGTTACATTTAACCGTTGTGACAGTGAAAGGGTGAGACCGAGATGACAGCCTGGTAGCACGTTTAAATTCATGTAGTCTGGGAACCAGCAAAGTAGCTCGTCCAAACAGTTGCCGTGAAAATACTTGTAGAAGATACAGAGGGAAGCCACGTCACGTCTGTGAGAAAGCGACTCTAGAAGAGATGCCAGATCAGGACATATCAAATTGCATATCTGTCTCTGGATTTTGTCGAGGACCTCGAGACTTACACCAGGGGCACCAGACCATATATGATGCCAATATTGTATGCGGGGACGGGTGGTTGAT